>CM055119.1:213224355-213704355 GCA_029206835.1 Rana muscosa
TGAAGCTGTTATAGCCGCAAAGGGCGGGGCCAACTCAATATTGAACCCTACAGTTTATTACTTTGTTAAACTTGTAAAACTCAATAAAAATCTATTGAAAAAAATAAAATAAAAATATTGACCCCCTACAGACGAAGACTGGGATGCCATTAAAGTTCATGTGTGTGTAAAGGCAGGTGTCCCAATACTTTTGGTAATATAGTGTGTATATATATAAATACATTTTTCTCTATTGATTTTCCTCCAGCTTAAGTAAAAAATAAAATCTGTAATTGTGAGGAGAAGGTGATTGCAGATTGCCACAACCTGCGGGGAATATAAATCCCTCTCCAGAATTGTATTAAATATAACTTGTAGACAGGAAGTGTTGTGCGTCGGGACGTAACGCTACAAAATTTGCAATAATAATGATCATCGTTCCCGAGAACAAGATAATGATGGCGCCATTATCTGCCGCCTAATCAGTCACAACATGTCACTCTATTTACAGATTGTGAGAATCAAATATTTAATATTAAAGGAGAAAACAAGAGAAGAACTCCGACAAATATCTCCCACAATGATTGTCACCACCGGGGGGGGGTGGAGTCACCGGGGCCACCGGGTCCACCATGAACTCCACCATCAGGGGGGGTCAGGTGACAATACTATCTGTCAGAGGGCACAGAACTCCTTCCTGACCCCACAAAGCTCAAGGCAAGTCTGCCGGTCACCTGAGCCCACCCTATTTTGAAGCCTATTCGAGCCTCTGGCTCTAATCAGGTGCTTCAAACCCCCCCCCATTGGAATGCATGTGTCCGACATCCTGCAAGGGGCCGGACCCATGGATAGGGGGGTCGGCACCCGTGGGCCCCCTAATGGGCGGGCCGCCCCGCCATGTCTCTTAATCTCCTAATTGGAGAACATCCAACATCATCTAGTTCTTTCCTTTCCAGCCTGACTGTATGTATGTGGGGTTGTCTAGGACCACGCCCTCCTACAGACTGACCCCCCCCCCATAAAGGCATTTCGACATTTCCATAACTCCTCCCAAGAGCCCGCCCACTGCTTGCTTTAGAACGGAGTGCTCTGGAGAGGAGTCCTGGGCCCTGGTGATTGGATGTTTTCAGGAAGCCATTATATTTTACTCCCACTGGCCAAAGTCCAGCCCCCCCGAAGGACAATAATCTTCCCCTTTGTTTAGAACAGGGTCTCCAAACTTTCTCAATAAAGGAGAAAATGTCCTGACATCAGTGGGAGGAATAGTGCCCCATCATTGGTGTCAGTGGGAGTAATAGTGCCCCATCATTGGTGTCGGTGGGAGGAATAGTGCCCCATCATTGGTGTCAGTGGGAGGAATAGTGCCCCATCATTGGTGTCAGTGGGAGGAAGAGTGCCCCATCATTGGTATCAGTGGGAGGAATAGTGCTCCATCATTGGTATCAGTGGGAGGAATAGTGCCCCGCCCATCATTGGAGCACAGGTGTGTCAGGAGGAAGGTGCCTCTGAAGCTGCTCTGTGAGAAGGGAGTGGTGGTGAAATCTCTCCCAGCTCCCTGGCCCCCTTTCTGGGGAGGCCATGGAGGGCAGCGGGGCCTCTCCTGCTGGAAGCTCCCAGCCATCTCCTGGGCCATCAGGTGAACTGCCTGCCTCTGCACAAGCCGATCTCTCTGCCCCTGGTGAGGATGAAGGCTCGGAGGCCATTCGGGAGCGAGTGGTGGCCGGGATTAAGGTCCTGAACAGGGAGAGGGACAAGCTTTACAAGTTGAGAGCGGAGTTGAAGCGCCTGCGAAGGCAACGTGAGAGCTTACACAGCCAGAAACGGGGATCCATGGATCCGGAAATCCAGCTGGCCAAGGTCCGTGTGGATCATCAGGAGACCATCGTGGCCATGATGGAAGGCAGAGATGGGCCCTTCAAAGAGAAGTTTTGTAACGACAAGAGGTTTGCAAGGGTGACAAAGATGGAGGTGGAGGAGGAGGAGACCCCCAGTTCTGACCCCCTGCCCCCCCAGGGAGAGGTAAGCAGCCCCATGCCTTCCCAGGAATCTGGAGGCATGCTGAGGGCCATCCAGGTAATGGAGTCTCCTATGCGGGGGGATCAGATGGTGTTTAATGAGGAAGACATTTCTGATGATGTACCTGATAAAGTAAAGCCTGCTAAGTCCCATGTTGTGGATAAGACTGTTTTTGTTCCTTTTAACACTGTGACTGACAATGTGCCTAATGACAATCAGGCTGCTAGTCCTGTGTGCAGCAATGTTGTGCCTGCTGAGGCTGCAATGCAGCAAGAGATACGTTTAAAAAATGTCATTTCTGTGGATGGACTGCAAGTGTCAGAACAGCCCATTAACCCTTCTTTGGCTGAGTCCAAAGCTGTTTGCCCCACTGCTGCTGAGGACTCTACAGTGCAGCATCAGGAGACAGCTGGTATTGCAGCAACTGTGACTATTCCTGATGGGAATTTGAATAGTTCTGGGACTGATAACAATCACCCCAGTACCAGTGTGATGAACAATCGTCCTGCTACAGATCCTGCCATTTCAGTTCATACAGTTGATAATAATAATAATATACAGAGTGATGTGGCTTCAGTGTCAGCCCTTGGTCCTGATAAACCTACTTTTGCACAGGTGGCACACTCTGCTCCTGGTAGTCCCGCTCCCAAGCGGGGTTTTCCACTGCAAGCTGCCACCTTGAGCACCCCAAGATCTGGTCTTGGGTCTCTGGCTTCTGCTGGGGGTCCAAGACGTAATGTAGTTATCCTGAAATGGGAAGGTGGTGCCATCCCTCCAGCACGGCGTGCAGTGGTGGACTTGATATTGGAGATGGGTTTTGGTGCAAATGACCTGTATGCCTTTATACACGTAGCTGGGACAAGGGACTATACAGTTAGCTTCACCAGGCCAGAGGGTCTTGACCTGTTCTGGGAGCGATATGAGGCTCGGTGCAGGTCAAGACCTGAATGGGAAGGTCTGGTCCCAGTTGCGGTGTCTCAGAGGTCAACAGTAAAAAAAATAACCATTATCCTTACCAATGAGAGTGTTCCTGCTCGGGATCTAGAGGTCTGGTTAAGGAACTATGGGGAAGTTTTGACCAAACCTAATAAAATCCATGATGAGCGTAACATCTGGACTGGGGGATGGTCGGTAACAGTCAGGTTGGCCAGGGATGGGAATGTTGTCCGTCACTTGCCCTCCTCAGCTTTCATAGGGAGGGATAGGATGACTGTTTTCTACCCTGGTCAGCCGAAGCTGTGTCACCGCTGTGGAGAAAAGGGGCACTTGAGCTCCTCCTGTTCAGCCTTGATGTGTTCAGTGTGTCGGGGTCAGGGTCATATGGCTAAGGACTGCACTAAGATGATCAGGTGCAATCTGTGCCTGCGCCTTGGCCACCCCTACAGCAGATGTCCTGAAGCCTGGCACAATATGGAGAAGGAGGTAGTAGAGGACATGTCAAGGCTGGACAGGATGGAGGGTGAGACCCCTGGTGTACCATCCTCCTCTGCGGTGACCCCCTCCCCTGGTCCTGCTCAGGATCCCTCTCCAGTTCCTGTGGCCACCCCTCCTGTGTCTGTAAGTACTCCTTCTGTTTCTGTCTCTGTGTCCCCCCAGCCTACTGTACCCTCTCCTCTTGTGTCGGAACCTTCCAAGTCTGTGCCCCCCGAGTCTGTTACCCCCCAGGAGTCTACCCCTCCCGAGTCTGACTTAAAGGGATCACCCCCCCCACCAGCGTGTACTAAAATGGGCGCCCCTTCCTCTGTAAAGAAGTCTTGTGGAAAGACTTTAAAGAAAAAAGTAAGAGATGAGGGCATCTCTGAGGCTGACCTGCGGTACCTGGAGGAGAGAAGGAAGGTTGGGAGGCGGAAGAGGCAGGCGGTGAGGACGGAACGGGGACGAGAAGCTCCGGTTCCTGTCTCCAGCCGTCATAGGTCCTCCAAGTGGGATATTTCTTCATCTGGAGCTTCTTCTGAAAGAAGTTCCGATTCTGAAATGGACTTTGAGGCGGCCTCTAGAAAGAGAGAGGCTTCTGGTGATGAGCAGCAGAGGGGAGCTAAGAAGCAATCCACCCAATAACCCAAATGGCGGTTCCCCCTCCATTAAAAGTGGCGACAATTAATGTCGCCAGCATTAAGTCAGTAAGAGCTCGTTCTATGGCCTTCTTTTTGTTCAGCCAATTAGATGCTGAAATTTTATTTTTGCAAGAGACTAGGCTCACCTCCTTGGCAGATATTCATATGGCCAAGAGAGAGTGGAGGTATGGTCCATCTTACTGGTCTCTTGCGGCCGAGCCTTACGGCGGTGTGGCGGTGTTGTTTAAAACCGGCATGGTAACTGTCCGGCGGGTTATTGAGGTGGAGATTGGGAGATGTATGGTCTTAGACGTCCTTGTGGGAGGGCAGGACCTGCGCCTAATCAATGTTTATGGGCCGCACACAAAGTGGGACAGGAAATGCCTTTTTACAAGGATCAAGCCATTTCTTTTTACATCCCGGCAAGTGGTCTTTGGAGGTGACTTTAATACAATAACTAGGCCCAAGGACAGGAAGGACTTCAAGGACAGGCTGGGATATGATAGCGTTTTTTTAAATAGTATGGTTAGGGATGCTGGTCTTGTGGATGTGCACATTAAGCACCTCCCAGATGACACCGGGTTCACTTTTCATCGTGGTAATAGTCAGAGTAGGATAGATAGGAGGCCTCTGCTTTCTCGCCCCCAGTGGTGCAGGCAGTAGAGTTCTCTGATCACTGTATGCTATCTGTGGTACTGAATGCTTCAGACGCCCCTCAGAGGGGCAAGGGCATCTGGAGATTAAATTCGACACTACTCAAGGAAGAACATGTTAGACAATCCTTTGAGGAATTCTTTCAGGCACAGGTGACCATCCTGGACTTTTGTAGCAGCAAGGCTGAGTGGTGGGAGCTGACCAAAAAGAGGATCGCTGGATTCTTCAGGGGCCTAGCCAATAGAAATCAGTTTAATAAATACATGACCTACCAACGTTTACGGAGGAAGCTGGATATTCTTGTCTCGAGAGGAGGAGATCCTGGGGCAATCTCCGAAGTGAAACTCCTTCTCAGGAAGTGTCAATATGACCGGCATGCCTCTTTGGTTCTGGAGAGGGACTATGGGAAGTACCACTCGCCTGACCCTTACCAGAACTGCAAACAAGGTGTAGCTGTTAAAACGGTCGTTGGCCTTAAGGACAGTACAGGTTCCTTGACAAAGTCCAGGTCAGGGATTCTGGAGGTCGTGAGGTCCTTTTATGCCGACCTTCTTGGGAGGAAAGAGCTTGATCGTGACAAGATGGAAAGCTTTTTGGACTCTACTCCAGGTCTAAATGGTGGAGATGTTCCATTGATGAATTTGACAGAGGAGATCACAGTCGAAGAGGTGATGAGGGCAATTGAACAGCTTGCCATCAAAAAGTCGCCTGGACCGGATGGCTTGACGGCTGAGTTTTACAAAGCCTTTAAGTCTATTCTGGCCCCGCATTTGGTAGAGGTTTTTAACAGTTGCCTTGCTGAGGGGGTGCTTTCCCCTTCCATGAGGCACTCGGCTGTGATTCTTCTTTCAAAGGGTAAAGATCCTTCGATGATTGAGAATTGGCGCCCCATCAGCCTTCTTAATGTCGATAGAAAGATACTGGCAAAGATATTTTTCTGGCGCCTATCGTCAGTGGCAGAGTCTTTGCTTTCTCGCCATCAGCACTGTTCGGTCCAGGGTAGGAGCACCTTCTCAGCGGTTTTAGCTGCCCGGGAGGCCTTAGAGCGGTGCAGGGCTGCAGGCTGGGGAAAGTATTTGCTGACATTGGATCAGGCAAAGGCTTTTGATCGTGTTAACCATGAGTACCTGTGGTTGCTCCTTAGTAAGTACGGTCTGCCGGGTGGTTTTGTCGATTGGCTGAAAGTCTTGTATAAGGGGGCAGAAAGCTTCCCTCTTGTTAATGGTTGGGTTGGACAGTCCTTTGGGGTTGGCTCCGGGGTGCGCCAGGGTTGTCCCCTGAGTCCCCTGCTCTATGTGTTTGCAATCGACCCCTTCATCAGGAGGCTAGAGAGCGGCATGTTGTGTGGGGTACCAGTGGGGCTCCCGGGTGAGCCGCCATTGAGGGTTGTTGCCTATGCGGATGATGTGTCGGTGATTGTCACTGGGACGGATGAAGCGGAGGAGGTGGTCTCTCTGACATCACGGTATTCTGAAGCATCAGGCTCCAAGATCAATCAGGAAAAGACTGAAGTTTTCTGGATGGGAAAGGATGGTGAGGGTTTTGATCTCCCGGACACCTTTCCAGTGCCCCAGGAAAGAATTAAGATACTAGGCATTGAATTTGGACCCGGCGATTATGGCCTCAAAAACTGGGAAGGCAGACTGGAAATTGCCAATACTAAGGTGGTCAGCTGGAAGAGATGGAAGTTATCTATGAGGGAAAGGGTTGATCTGATTAAGACTTACCTGATTCCGATCTTCTTGTATGTCAGCTTTGTCTGCATCTTGCCAGTGTCTCTCTATGCTAGGGTCAGTAGTGTGTTCTTCCAGATGCTGTGGGGGAACAGACTGAACCCCATCAAGAGGAATGTCACCTACCTATCCAGGAGGGAGGGTGGCTTAGGTATGGTCAACCCAGTTCTTTTCTTTTCACTGCTATTTCTAAAGTTTAACATTGGTAATATGCTTGCAGTGGAACCTCCTGGATGGGTAGGCATATTTAGATCTTGGTTTAGGCCTTTTCTACGACTTTGGGAAGAAGGTGGCCAAGTGAAGAATCGCAGGGGTCATCGTGGTCAGCTACCAGCCTATGTCGCTCCGTGCCTGAAGTTATTGCGGCAGTGGCGATTGTCGGCTGAAGATCTCAGATCGGTTCCAAGGAAAGTCCTTATGAGTCGAGTCTTGAGCGAAGTCTTTCATGACCCACTGGCCTTAAGGGATTGCCCGGGCCCAGTTTTGAGGGCGGGGTTAAGACTGATTAATTTGGATAGAGTACCCCCTAAATTTAGGGATCTGGCCTGGTTGTGCTTCCATGGGAAGCTCTATGTTCGGGGCAATTTGAAATTCCGCAGTGGGATGGATCGTAGCTGTCCTCGGGAGGAGTGTGCAGATGAGGAGGAGACTATGGACCATTTTCTGCTTCATTGCCCTTTTAACATAGAGGTGTACAAACAGGTGGGGCGGGCCCTCGGTGTCCCTTTCCTCTCCAGGCTGGGTTATGCTGAGTGGGTGTACGGAGCATTCAATACCGGTGGAGTTTTTTGTTTGGATACACTTTTTTTAGTTAGCCTAGTAGTCCGTTATTTCACCTGGAACGCACAGTGTCAGGTCAGCATTCGGCAAAAACTCCTTCCTGTTGAGGTGGTGGTGTATGACATTTTGCATGAGGTGGGGAAGATTCGGGAGCTTGAGAGAGACAAGCGGGGTCAGGGGGCTTGGTTGAAGGCGTGGAGGGGTTTCAAGCCTCCCTGACTGCCAGGAGTCTCTTTCCCGGGTGTGGCTGTCTGTCTCTTATCACCCTAGATTATCAGTATTTTTGATGAATTTTTGATAAATGGCTGCGTACATAGGTGATGGGTTGTGCCTCTTAGGCCCTCTCTGCTGCTTTATGTAGATAGTTTTCTAGGGATGTTTTGGTAGTGGATTATGTATATATTGTATATATTCTGAACATGGATGTGTATTCCTTTGTTTTCTGTTGAAGTTTTGTACCATGGTTTTGTTTTTTACTTTTGTATAAAATTGGTTGCTTGATTCTTTTCAATAAAAGATCAATAGTGCCCCATCATTGGTGTCAGTGGGAGGAATAGTGCCCCATCATTGGTGTCAGTGGGAGTAGTGCCCCATCATTGGTGTCAGTGGGGGAAATAGTGCCCCATCATTGGTGTCAGTGGGAGGAATAGTGCCCCATCATTGGTGTCAGTGGGAGTAGTGCCCCATCATTGGTGTCAGTGGGGGAAATAGTGCCCCATCATTGGTGTCAGTGGGAGGAATAGTGTCCCATCATTGGTGTCAGTGGGAGGAATAGTGCCCCATCATTGGTGTCAGTGGGAGGAATAGTGTCCCATCATTGGTATCAGTAGGAGGAATAGTGTCCCATCATTGGTGTCAGTGGGAGGAATGGTGCCCCATCATTGGTGTCAGTGGGAGGAATAGTGCCCCATCATTGGTATCAGTGGGAGGAATAGTGTCCCATCATTGGTATCAGTGAGAGGAATAGTGTCCCATCATTGGTATCAGTGGGAGGAATAGTGTCCCATCATTAGTATCTGTGGGAGGAATAGTGCCTCATCATTGGTATCAGTGGGAGGAATAGTGTCCCATCATTGGTGTCAGTGGGAGGAATAGTGCCCCATCATTGGTGTCAGTGGGAGGAATAGTGTCCCATCATTGGTGTCAGTGGGAGGAATAGTGTCCCATCATTGGTATCAGTGAAAGGAATAGTGTCCCATCATTGGTATCAGTGGGAGGAATAGTGTCCCATCATTAGTATCTGTGGGAGGAATAGTGCCTCATCATTGGTATCAGTGGGAGGAATAGTGCCCCATTATTGGTATCAGTGGGAGGAATAGTGTCCCATCATTGGTATCAGTGAGAGGAATAGTGTCCCATCATTGGTATCAGTGGGAGGAATAGTGTCCCATCATTAGTATCTGTGGGAGGAATAGTGCCTCATCATTGGTATCAGTGGGAGGAATAGTGTCCCATCATTGGTGTCAGTGGGAGGAATAGTGCCCCATCATTGGTGTCAGTGGGAGGAATAGTGTCCCATCATTGGTGTCAGTGGGAGGAATAGTGTCCCATCATTGGTATCAGTGAGAGGAATAGTGTCCCATCATTGGTATCAGTGGGAGGAATAGTGTCCCATCATTAGTATCTGTGGGAGGAATAGTGCCTCATCATTGGTATCAGTGGGAGGAATAGTGCCCCATTATTGGTATCAGTGGGAGGAATAGTGTCCCATCATTGGTATCAGTGAGAGGAATAGTGCCTCATCATTAGTATAAGTGGGAGGAATAGTGCCTCATCATTGGTATCAGTGGGAGGAATAGTGCCCCATTATTGGTATCAGTGGGAGGAATAGTGCCTCATCATTGGTATCAGTGGGAGGAATAGTGCCCCATTATTGGTATCAGTGGGAGGAATAGTGTCCGATCATTGGTATCAGTGGGAGGAATAGTGTCCCATCATTGGTGTCAGTGAGAGGAATAGTGTCCCATCATTGGTGTCAGTGGGAGGAATAGTGTCCCATCATTAGTATCTGTGGGAGGAATAGTGCCCCATCATTGGTGTCAGTGGGAGGAATAGTGCCCCATCATTGGTATCAGTGAGAGGAATAGTGTCCCATCATTGGTATCAGTGAGAGGAATAGTGTCCCATCATTGGTATCAGTGGGAGGAATAGTGTCCCATCATTAGTATCTGTGGGAGGAATAGTGCCTCATCATTGGTATCAGTGGGAGGAATAGTGCCCCATTATTGGTATCAGTGGGAGGAATAGTGTCCCATCATTGGTATCAGTGAGAGGAATAGTGCCTCATCATTGGTATCAGTGGGAGGAATAGTGCCTCATCATTGGTATCAGTGGGAGGAATAGTGCCCCATTATTGGTATCAGTGGGAGGAATAGTGCCTCATCATTGGTATCAGTGGGAGGAATAGTGCCTCATCATTGGTATCAGTGGGAGGAATAGTGTACCGAGGGCTGGATAAAGGCAGGTGAAGGGCCACATCTGGCCCCTGGGCCACACTTTGGAGACCTCTGGTTTAGAAAATTAGGAGATTTTTTGAGTAAAGCATTCAGAAAGTTCTCCAGCTCTATTGGGACATATCAAAGTAACGATCTTCACATATCTCAGTACATCCCGATTCCCCAAAATTTGAGGATTATTCATTATCTCAGGACAGTGGGCGGAGCCATGCAAATCATTTCTTTCGGACTCCTCAGGCTGATGTCTTAGATTTACTCCAAAGTTCTCTGGAGCCGCCTAACGCGTTTCTCCAGATTCTGCAACTCGTGGAATCTCTTAAATGTCCGATGCGTCCGATCTTCATGTTTCATAGGCGGGTTGGTGTGAGTGCCCATTATTTTATCTGACCTTCCCCGCCACGTCTCCGCTGCCACCTACAAATTAATGTCCTCCATAAAATGACAGTTCTACCTCCTCCTTATCCTCATCATCATCATCCTCCTATATATATACAAATTATATACACACACGCTTTTGGGTGCACACCTAAAGTGCGCATGTATCATTTTGCGCCTCCAGTTTATCGCTTCGGCGCTGTGAAGTTCATGACCTGATTTTGAGCAGAAGAATCCCCTTCTTTTTTTTTTTTTTCGTTTTTCTTAAACTTTCTCTTTTTATTCGTCTTCTGTGCTCTGCGCCGGTGTGAGTTAAGGTGAGGGGACGCATGCGGGCTCCGCGGCGATTTTCTACGTGGGCTGCCAGCAATGGAATGAACAGCAAACCGATCGCAGTGGCACGCAGGGCAGCAATCAGGACCTCCCACCGGGTCTAATAGCCGGAATTTCAGGTAATCTGAATATTTGCAGACGGCGAGTACCGGCTAAGGCAGCCACGCGGCGCTGGCCACCGCCACTTATCCACCGCAATGAAATGTATTATTCTGATTGACAGACGAGAAATCAGGAACAAGACGCAGGCTTGTAATAATAGGTGAAAGGGATTAAATGGACTGTGACAATCGGCAATAAGAAGGGTCATGTGACCCGCAAACACTCTGATTACATCGCCGCGTACAGTCTGAACCAAATTAAACAACAGCTTCAGGTACATAAGGCAGAAAAAAAAAAAGACTTTTATTTACATATTTATTCTGGGAAATCCATTTTCAGTTCAGTCAGCGTCACTACCGGAAGTCTGTCTCCTTGAACTGTCGCACACCAGCAAAAAGCTGAAATCAGGCTTGCAGCAGGAGAGGCTGATCCAGTGGCGGAACTACCAGGGTCACAAATGTCACAATTACGACTGGGGGCCCTGGCATTCCCCCACCATGGGGGGGCGCCCATAACAGCAGGAAGGGGGCCCGCTGCAGAACATGTAAAAGGGTCCCGCCATCTGCGCCCCAAACCCATCCTTTTTTTTTTTTTAACCACTTGCTTACTGGGCACTTAAACCCCCTTCCTGCCCAGGCCAATTTTCAGCTTTCAGCGCTGTCACGATTTGAATGACAATTGCGCAGTCGTGCGACGTGGCTCCCAAACAAAATTGACGTCCTTTTTTTCCCACAAATAGAGCTTTCTTCTGGTGGTATTTGATCATCTCTGCGGTTTTTATTTTTTGCGCTATAAACAAAAAAAGAGCGACGATTTTGAAAAAAACAATATTTTTTATTTTTTGCTATAATAATAATATCCCAATTTTTTTTAAAAAAAATTATTTTTTTCCCTCAGTTTAGTCCGATACGTATTCTTCTACATATTTTTGGTAAAAAAAAAATCGCAATAAGCGTTTATTGATTGGTTTGCGCAAAAGTTATAGCGTCTACAAAATAGGGCATAGTTTTATTGCATTTTTATTAATAATTTTTTTTTTACTAGTAATGGCGGCGATCAGCCATTTTTATTGTGACTGCGACATTATGGCGGACACATCGGACACTTTTGACACCATTTTGGGACCATTGTAATTTTTACAGCGACCAGTGCTATAAAAATGCACTGGTTACTGTAAAAATGACACTGGCAGGGAAGGGGTTAACACTAGGGGCGAGGATGGGGTTAAATGTATTCCCTAGGAGTGATTACTACTGTGTGGGGGAGGGGACTGACTGGGGGAGGTGACCGAGCTGTGTCCCTATGTACAAGGGACACAGCATCGGTCCCTCTCCCTGACAGGACATGGATCTCTGTGTTTACACCCCATCATTACACACAGTAGAGTTGCCACCTCATCCCTTTAAACCCGAACACATATGAATTACACAGGTTCTGAGGCTAATTAAAGGCAGATAAGGCACCAAGTGAGTTTAATTACCACCTTAATCAGCCACATAACCTGTGTAATTAATATGTTTTCGGGTTTAAAGGGATGAGGTGGCAACCCTAACACACAGAGATCCACATCCCTGCTCTGTGTACACGCCGATCGCGGGTACCTGGCGGACATCGCGGCCGCCAGGCACGCGCATCGGCATCTCAGTGATGCGCCGGGCGCGCGTGCACCCCCTAGTGGCCAGAATACCCGAGGCCGTATAATGACGGCCTCCCGGATTTCTAGATCCGCATTGAGGCCGTCATTTGTACATGGCCCGGGTCTCAAGGGGTTAAGCCAATTAGAGCCTCTAGGCTCTAATCATGCGCTTTTTAAAAAAAAAACCTGTTGAAATCCATGTGTCCGGCACCCTGCATGTAAATTAGGGGGACTGCGCCCCTAATGGATGGGCCGCCACTGACTGACACTAATTTATAAAAAAAAAAACTGACCCTGACCTTGACCCAATCACTAACCCTGGCACCGACCCAGATCAAACCTTGATCTACAGTAGGTCGTATTTTGTATTTTTTTATTTTTTTATTACATTTTTTTTTTTTTTTTTTTTTTTTGTTGTTGTTTACAAACATTTTTTATTTATGAAGGTCAAAATCAAGTGCAATCCTATAAAAATAGATGTATCATTGTTACAAGGTACTCATTGAATGAGGTTAAAGCCACATAGCAAATGAATAATAGCAGGACAAATGGTAAACTGGGATGTATTTGTTATGAAATATAGTTACCGTATATACTCGAGTATAAGCCTAACCCGAATATAAGCCGAGGCACCTAATTTTACCACAAAAAAACTGGGAAAACGTATTGACTCGAGTATAAGCCTAGGGTGTCCATCTGCATGCCTCACTGTGCCCATGACGTTTAACATGGGAGTCTATGGAAGGGGTGTCCGGGTTTGAAAAATCGGTGCTCCCAGGTTGTAGGTCCCCTGGACAAAAAACTTTGCACACTTATAGAGGAGAAATGGAGCTACATGTGTGCCAAGTTTAGTGTCCAGGGGATCTACAACCGGCCGGTACCGGGTCCCCAAAGTCACCAGAGAAATGACCATTTAACATGGGAGTCTATGGAAGGGGTGTCCGACTTTGAAAAATCGGTGCTCCCTGGCTGTAGGTCCCCCGGACAACAAACTTTGCACACTTGTAGAGGAAGAGTGGGGCTACATGCGTGACAATTTTGGCCAGTACCGGGTCCCCAAAGTACGGGAGATCAGGCGCAAAAATTTGACTCAAGTATAAGCCGAGGGTGGCATTTTCAGCACAAAAAAAGTGCTGAAAAACTCGGCTTATACTCGAGTATATACGGTAGATATAAAAAAAAAGTGCAGTCTTGGTATGTAGAGTAGCCTAACATTATATGAGTATATTGGAGATTTGTGGGATTCTTTAGGCGCATATTAAATCAATAGAAAAAATTTATTAAAAAACACTTACATTTTATTAATGCATAAAAACAATGCAGTTGCATTAGAAAAAACTCATACAGTACAGTCCTTTAAAGGTACAGCACGGGTGTGGTTCCCAACATGTTTCACCCTAAAATAGGGCTTCCTCAGGGGACGCTGGCCAAATGAATATCAGAACCTTCTCAAGATATATTGCAAATGATAATGGTTCAGGGGGTCAAGCAGACACCATAAGACTAGAAACCGGACTGCAGGCAATCATAAGAGGCATGAAAGGACCAGAGAGTCTAGTTTGCAAAAAAGGTGAACACGAGGATGAAAAACTCCTATTTGGGGGCACTTGGCACATGATCGGAGGTCCTGTAGGGAGTGTCTCTCTCCTCGTGGTTTCCAGCTAACATTATATGAGTGATTCAGATAATCAAAGGATTACATAATAGGATAAAGGTGACAACTTTCTGAAAGGATTAGAGCAAAGATATTTCCCAATATATTTTTTTTCTCTGCAAGGAGAGAGAGAGAGATGCAATGTATTTCTCTCCTCCATTCACGGAGAAAGAAAACATGGGGGCGGGCTTCACAGTGACTGATTACTGTTATAGCCAATCCGAGGCTTTCACAGCGATCAGGTTACTCTGAATAGGGAGTTCCGGGTCCCGATCGTTAGTATGGGGGCTCCCGCCGAGACCCCGGTCTCTGTGTTCAGAGCGTGTCCCTTCAGCTATGAGTAAGCATCTACCCTAGATGTGAAACGCGTCAGTTCCACCCCTGCATGTCAGTTTTCTGTTTTTGTTTGTTCTTGGACTTTTGAACTTATGCATTCATTTTGGATTTTAATTTTGAAAATAAATCGTTCATACAGAGTGCGGCAGTCCTGGGCTCTTTCCTTTTCTATGCATCAGTGCAGAGCCAGCACCTGTTTCAGTATCAGGGCGGGAGCTATCTTTGGAGCTTAACAGCGTGGAGCGGTACACACTTTCAGCGTGTCCCTTGTGGCGCGCTCCCAGCACAAAAGGGAGATGCGCAAATATGCAACCCCACGAAAAAAAGCCCAGTCCAGTGGGCCACATATTTGTGTAGGTCAGAGAGAAGGGGCTAAACACTGTTCTCTTTATAAATGTCAGTGTACCTGTAGTAGGTTATATACATTGTATAGACGCATCCGGTGGCGGCTGGTGGTTTTTTGTTTTGGGGGTGGCAGACAATCGCCCCCCCAATCCCCGCAGCACCTCAAACCAATATATCCCCAGCTGTCTCCCGGTCCACCATCACTTACCCCATCGGCGGGCACATTGGGCAGGGAATTAGGCTGTGGCGGGCATCTGGGAGCGTCTCCTGTGTCCTCTTCTCTTCTGAGATCATGGTGGCTTCTGCCATGTGTCTCTTCCCCTCCTCCTAGGCATCCAATAGGATCGGCTGACCTTTCAGACATTTGGGAAATGGGTAAGAGACCCGTGCTTCCTGATTGGCAGAGAGTTGATTCAGTGTTAGAAAAGTGAATATTAATTTGCTTTTCTAACACACCTGGGTGGGCTCCGAGCGCAATGCTCTGCGACCCGAGTCTACCCTATTTTGAAGCCTATTAGAGGCTCTGGCTCTAATCAGGTGCCTCTAAAAAACACGTCCGCCGGTGTAATTCAGGCGCCCAGTGTCCTGAAAGGGTCAGACGCATAAATAGGGGGTGAAAGAGAAAAAGATCACCGCTCTAGGCGAGTGCAGGTGAGCAAAACAGTGTCCTCCCAGGACCCACGGGTGCTGGCAATGCTGTAGACACGAAAAGGAAGGCAGGATATATGGACAGCCGCACACCAAAAACCATTGAGGTTGCCTTTAATAGGCTTAGCCATGACTAAGCACTAGACCCTAGTGTGAAACGCGTCGGCTGTACCCCCTTGTTTTTGCTGTGACTTGCAGTGCTTCATGTATTTTACCTATTAAAGGCAACCTCAATGGTTTTTGGTGTGCGGCTGTCCATATATCCTGCCTTCCTTTTCATAAATAGGGGGTGGCCGTGGCGGCCATGGATAGATTCATGCTATGCATATCCATTAACCGTATAGGGGGGTGGCATGGATAATGGGAGCGTCCACGGGCGGGCCCGCCCTTAATGGACGCCGCCCCTGGACGTACCACTTCACAAGTAGGGTCAGGGCACCCCCAGGCATGTTATTTAAAGGAATCTTGCATTTTAATGTTTCACTTTAAATATTGCTCCCCACCAAATAGAATAAAAAAAAAATCTTTGGTACATGCCCCCCAGGGCAGTGCCCAGCCCCCCTGCCCCATCGTGCCATTTACAGTATTTGACAATGTGAAATAACATGAGACTTTATGACACTCAGTACATGTAATGAGCAGAGTGGGATTTCTGACTTTAGCACAGCTGCGGGATTCCTGGATTAGCATTTCCCTGGTTTTATTTGTTGCCAAAAGTTCCTCTTTTCCTTATAAAACGGATACAACAAAAACCAGCCAGGTACATAGAAGATCTCTATTTTCCTTATAATATCCCCCTGTGGGGGGGGGGGGATTGCTGTTTGTGGCATCCAATCCCATCACCAAAGAGCTCATTTCCCCTGAAGGCCATTGTTTGATTATCCTTATTAGTAGTGAAAAAAAAAACATGGCGCCGCTCCGGCCTCTGCTGGTGATATATAGCCGCCGTGATGTGAGGAAAAGCAGGTGGTGCGTACGAGGCCCCCAAAACAATGAGCCATTCACTGCGAGTATCTGGTCTTAATATCAAGTCTCGTTAGGCGTCACGTCAGCCAAGAAACCAATTAGGTCCCTCGCTCGGAAAATGACAAACAAAGCGTTTCTAAAAAAGAAAAAAACCTGAAAAGTGGGAAAATTTAAGACCTTTGTGAAGCGCGGAGCGGAGCGGGGCCAAGGCGCTCGTATATCATATTATCCGGTAGCCCGTTTTTTCCTTTTTAATTTTCCGAAGACAGGCCTGCACCTCGTCAGCCAATAGTAATGGAGGACTAATGCGATGCCGCGGCGTGCGCCCGTAAATCTTCGGTTATCGGACTCTGCCACATAATTATAGGTGGAATCAAATGGATTTCGGTCCCGGGAACTTTTCAGTGGAAGTCGCCTGCGGGACGGGGACTGGTATTTTATTATCAGTCTAGAAAAGGAACGAGTATATTCCAGAGAATGGAAAAATCCCAGACTGATACATTGTCACTGATACATTGTTACTTTGTATCAAAGACACCATTACTACTAATACATGTGAACAAAGTATCATTTCTTGTTATTTCTTGTTTCTGCTGTTATTAGGCAGTCCAGGTCTTCTTATAATTACTCGGTGGGAAAGATTTACTGAAACTGGAGAGAGCAAAATCTGGTGCAGCTCTGCATAGCAACCAATCGGCTTCCAGGTTTTTTTGTCAACGCTTAATTGAAGAAGCTGAAGTTAGAAGCTGATTGGCTCCCATGCAGAGCTGCACCAGATTTTGCACTCTCCAGTTTTAGTAAATCAGTCCCAATGTATCGGTAAACATTCTCTTGCTTGCTCTTGCTGAGACGGTGATTCTTGACTTGCCTTAGGGATCTATTATAAAGCAATCCTTCACCTTTAGATACATAGATGCCAACTGTCCCGGATTGGCCAAGACAGTCCCACATCTTGGACTTCAGCTTTGGGTGATGTGCCGGGATCATAGAGGGAGATTTACTAAAATCAAAAGAATTGAGCACTTTGCAAGTGCAGTGGCTTCAGAACTCAGTAAATGAGGTGAAGCTTCGCAAAGATCACCCAATCACGTGCAAGGAAAACAATAACAAACAAAAAACAGCATTTTTGCTTGACACCACGCTGTTGTGGTACCAGTGGTGGACACTACTGGTATCTTCTCTGTAACTCCAACATGGTAAACCGTTTTTTTAATGGAGATTTTTAGGTACCGTAGGATTGTCGCCGTTCCATGAGTGTGCGCAATTTCAAAGCGTGACATGTTGGGTATCTATTTACTCTGCGTAACTTCATCTTTCACATTATACAAAAAAATTGGGCTAACTTTACTGTTTCCTTTTTTCTCTTAAAAAAATTGTGTTTGAAAGACCGCTGCGCAAATACAGTGTGACATAAAATATTGCAACGATCGCCATTTTATTCTCTAGATTCTCTGCTAAAATATATATATATATATATATATATATATATATATATGTTTGGGGGTTCGAAGTTATTTTCTAGAAAAAAATACTGATTTTAACTTGCAACATGGAGCGTATTTATTGTGAAGCCCTCACAGTCAGCAGCAGACTAGTTTCGGCGATAAGCCTTGTTCACAGCACAGCATGAAAGGGTTAAGTATGATGATAAAAAGGGCAGGTTCTATGGAGCACTTTTTTTGTCTCCAGTCTTCTGTTCCTACAAAATAACATTTCTGGGGACCCGTCAAAGCCAGAGCCTGATAATCACATGTCATCTCCATTGATGATTCGATTTGGTGGGAGGATGGCACTGCCCGGGTCTGCACCATACAGAAGAGGAAATGGCGGACCACAATGAGGACATCCCACCATCTACTCCACAAGATACACCTTCCTCCTTCTAAACTTTGAATGTTGGAACTCCTGCAGCACGTGGTGGAAGTTCATGTTTAATGTGACAGGCAGGGGCGTTGCTGGGTCTACAAAAGATCCGAGGCTAGAGCCCATAGCAGCGAAGTAAAGAACGTCATACGGTTGGGCGGACATTCACATGTATATGTCCTCTGTCCCCTGCACCCCTCCACACAAACACACACTGTAGGTACAGCAAGCAGAGCATCATCTGTGATTGGCATCACAGGGCTGGATGGGGGCGGGGACTACTGAATTTAACTTTTCACATTAACAGGCTGGTGATTGGTTGGTAGGATTGCCCGGTAACCAATCACCTGCTGTTTAATGAAAAAAAGTTAACTCCTGCTGTTCCCGCACCCCATCCAGCCCTGCGATACTGGCCACTCGTCGCTGTCCAATGAAAAAGGTCACAGGCCGGGTGACCACTTTTCAGCGGTGGTGGGCCGGGTGCTGACCCCTGCCCTAGAGACTCTGGGCTATAGTGTCAATAGCCACCCCCTAGCGACGCCTCTGGTGACAGGAATGAAATACGTTCATTGGATATTCCCGGCGGTGGGCGGGTGGGGGAGACGTGTTAATGTCCTTGTTTAGTTGGCAACTTTCAAAGAACAATCAGTGGTGGGAATTGTGAGCTGTGGGAGGGTAATAGAAGCCAAGAGGGTCTTCTCTTCGGAGATGAGTGACTACAATGTACACAAACGTCGACTCTCCAATATATATGAACACCAACAGATGCACCACCGTTCACCGTTGTTGGATGACCCTCATAATTACAATCACACCTCAGCCCATAAATTACCTTTATTGAATTCTTATAAGAGGCATTAAAACCTGCAGAATGTATTCAAACTGCACCACAAAATCAGAAAAATGCTAAAGGGGAACTCTGTACACTCTATAACACATGCAATTGGCACCAGAGAAGGAGGACAGAACTCCCCCACCAGATCCTGCATTTCTTTGTGCAGCCGTGGAGAAGCTAGTCTCTGTGCGCCCCCCCTCGTCTCAGCAGTTGGCAATACCTCACATGTGTGATTTGAACACCGTTTACATTTGCAGGCATGACGTGTGTGTGTGTTTTCTTTGCTGCCCCATCTCGCGGGGTTGGGGCGCTTTAAACATTTTTTTTTCTTTTTTTACAAAGTCATCTTAAAAAAATAATAATAATTTGATCACTTTTATTGCTGTCGCAAGGAATGTAAATATCCCATGTGACAGTAATAGGTGGTGACAGGTCCTCTTTATGGAGACATCGGGGATCTAAAAGACCCCAAATCCCTCCTTTGCACTTCAAAGCATTCAGATCGCCAAAAACTGCGATTTATTTTTTTTAAACGGCACCATTGGCAGCCGAGTAAACCGGAAGTGACGTCGCTTCTGTGTTTACAGAACGACGACTGGATCAAAGCCGTTTCCGGCTTCCTTCCAGTCTTACTTTCGCCGGTGGATGTGCCGGATCGTGTCTCGGGTCTCCCAGTGGGACAGGAGGTCTGGAAAGAGCGGCGTAAGGCGGCAGGAGGAGGGAGACGTCCCTTCTCGCTCCCCTTGGATAACAGCCGAGTGGCTTTTAGCTGCATTGGTTGTTATCCCTGAAGAGCCGACCGCCCGCTCTAAATAACAGTACCGTAATGATGCCGTCAGCTGCATGTCATCCCGGTATAACCCCTTAAAGCCGAGGACGCAAATGTGCGTACGGTAGGCACAAAGGACATAAAGCGGAGCTCCACCCAAAAGGGGACGTTCTGCTTTAAGCACTCCCCCCCCTACTATGCCACAAGGGGGGGTGGGGAAGCAGGTACCTCGTTTTGACAGGTACCTGCTCCCACTTCCTCTCGGGTCACCTAGGCCAAAGGTTCTCAACCTCAGTCCTCAAGTACCCCCAACAGGCCATGTTTTGGGAATTTCTCTTAGATAAAATAGCTGTCCAAAATACCAAACCATTGACTCAGATTTAAAGTACTTGTGCAAGATAAAGGAAAACCTGCAAACATGGCCTGCTGGGGTTACTTGAGGACAGGGCTGAGAACCACTGGCGTAGGCGACTCCAGCGCAAGTTCTCCTCCCCCTTCCTCCCTGAAATCTTCTGGGATACGTCGCAGGTGCCAGTAGATTGCCCGACCATTGAGGAGGCGCAGCATGACTTGCGCATGCCCGGTGCACATCCGGCTGTGAAGCTGCAAGCTGTCACAGCCAGGTGCCCACACTTGTAATGCTGGTGCCAGGGAGAGAAGCGAGGGTTCGGGTGGCGGCATCGCTGGATCCTGGGACAGGTGAGTTTGTACTAAAAGTCAACATAGGTACACTTTTTGTAGCTGCTGACTTTTAATAAACACAGGCGACTGGAACTCTGCTTTAATAAAATAATCCAAGCATCAACTGAACTAGTCTTAAAACTGACCCCTCCCCCCTCCTAACAACTATGCTGACTAATCTGCAGTGGCAGTCGATGGGAATTTTTTTTGGAGGGCGGCAGAATGTACCACCCCTCTGGTTGGGTCTGGGGCACTTACCCCATCTATGGTGGGCAGCACTTCTCCCTGGCTGCAGCGGTGGCTTCCCCTTATGGACCGGCCACTCCAATATAACTACTGTGGGTGGGTGGCAAGGAGTTGAGCAGTAAACCCATCCAAAATCCCAGGCTGGACCCCCATTTCCAGCCTCGGTCCCGTCTTATAAAATTCTTGAAGCTCTCGGTGAATTGCAGATGACGAGTCCTTCAGATGTCGGCTGGAGCCCAGATAAGTTATTTTCACCAAATTATTTTGACCGAATTACAGATGTTTCATCACAAGGGGTGAAAATCTTTTTTTTAAAGACATTTATTGAAGAAACATATTTTCTAAATATTGATTTTTATGATGGCGAATGTAAAACTTCAGTGACAGTGTAAAATGTGATAAAAAATAAATCCCACAGATTGGGAAATGGATTTAATGTCACATATCGAAATAGTATACATTTAAAGTAAATAATATATTTCTGCATTCAGAACAGATTACTTCCATAAATTGCTTTAATAGGGTCAGATGTGTATAAAAAATCTTCATCTGCAAAATAACTAATTATTGCGACGAGGAGGAGAGAAAATCACACATTTGACTGACTAGAAACCTAAAAGAGAGCGAGCAAAGGGAGTGATGATCCGGGGAAGGACTTAAAGGGGCTTCACCCAGAATATGGGAGAATCTTGAATTTAAAGTGCTTGTAAAACTCTAAGGATTTTTATCTTAAAGTCGTACTAAAGTCTCATTTTTTTTTTCTTTAAAAATAACAAACATGTTATACTTACCGGCTCTGTAATGGTTTTGCACAGAGCAGCCCTGTGACGGGAGTCACTTTGGGTGGGGGGCTTGTGGAACTCGGCTTAACTTGGAGAGCTCTGGAAACTCTTTGTCCGGCTTCCCCACCCCCTCCTATGTGTAAATCACCCAGTGTCTATTAGGGGCACAGGGTGAGCGAGAACCCCAGTCTGATCTGTGCTAGTTGGACTCGCTGTACAGCCACACTGGAATATTGTATATATGTATATATTGTGTGTTGTCTCATGCTGTTGGACTCTTTGCTGGGATTGTTTTCGGTGTGTCTGTGTCCCATTGTTCTGTTGTGTCTGTCTGCCTTAGAAGAAGTGTATTATTGGATGGATGTTTGTATTGGTGTTCCTGGCATGTAAACCGGGGGCAGAGCAGAGAGGGGAGGGGGGAATCCCTCCAACAGCCCTCCCTGCTGATAAGCTGCTCTATTGTTCAAATGTTTCAATGCCTGTGTGTCCCTGATTGCTGATTGGACAGTTTACCCCGCCTTGATTCAAAGGGAGGGGGGACTGTCCTTGAGTTGTATATCTGTTGTTACATGTGTTTGAATAAAGAGTCTGTTGTTTTCACTCTACATTGAGTTACGGCTAATGACTTGGTGCTCCGAGGGATCTTGGATCCAGGCAAAGGAAGCATTTTCGGCGGACATAGTCCTGTTGAGGACAGGGGGTCCATCACAAGCCCCAATCCTCCTCTTCTCGGGTCCCTCGCTGGCACTTTTGGCCCCTCCCTCCTGCCGCGTGCCCCCAGAGCAAGCAGAGCTCTCCAAGGTAAGCCGAGTTCCACAAGCCCCCCACCCAAAGTGACTCCCGTCACAGGGCTGCTCTGTGCAAAACCATTACAGAGCCGGTAAATATAACATGTTTGTTATTTTTAAAGAATAAAAAAATGAGACTTTAGTATGACTTTAAGATAAAAATCCTTAGAGTTTTACAAGCACTTTAAATTCAGGATTCTCCCATGTTCTAGGTGAAGCCCCTTTAAGTCCTTCCTCGCATCATCACTCCCTTCACTCGCTTGCTCTGGGGGCACCTGCGCCAAGCCGCTGCTCTGTATGTCCATTCAGACACGTAGCTGGGGTTCGGCCCCGCTCCCTCTCTCTCCTCATTGGCTCACCAACTTTGACAGCAGCGGGAGCCAATGGCTGGTTGTTCCCAAGTTAATCGCTAAATCAACTTGGGTACAATCAGCCTGCCCATAGATGGTTTAAATCTTGGTTGGTCCCTAGCTTAAGGCTACGTGCACACTGGGCGTTTAGCTCATGAGCGTCTAATCCTGACATTTTTGTGCATCTGGGACTCGAGGCATGAGTGCAATATTCAGCCAAGTTCTATGGCAGGCTGAAATACGCAGCGGCTGGACGCTGTACCAAGTGGTACTCGCATTTAGGGCCCTATGTGCTCAGGAACATATTCCTGGTAAGAGTTCACAGAATTCTTGTGTATCAGACATATGTCTCCAGATGCATACGGCCCTAACCAAGGACCACTTGATCCAGCAATCCAGCCAATGTACAGTATATTTCAGCCGCCCATATATTTTGACAGGTTGCTGGCAGCAAGGTTGGATACTGCACCTGTGCCCCCCAGGTGCTCAAAAACACCGGAATTTGTTGCACATGAGGCCCAATCCTCCCTGCTTTACCAACATCCATAGTCTGTGTGTCACCTGGACAGGTAGTGAGGGGGAGCTTACCAAAGTGGGTGTGGCTGAAACATCAGATCACCAACATTGAAGAACTGAAAAAACCTTGATCTGCTGGCTCTCAATTTCCACTTTGATATGTCAGTGAGTGGTCAGAATGTGCAGCCAGGTCAGAATCATGAGGCCATAGATCTATCCCGTCTAGTGTCAGTGGCTCAGCTTGTGTTGAGATGGTGATGTTCTTGAGTCTTTATGGACCTTCATGAACCTCTCCAGCTTCTTAGTGGAGTCTGGTGGGAATTCCAGCACTTCTGAAGAACCAAGGTGGCCCTATTCAACTCTACATAGATTTGTGCCCACAAAGTGCCCCTATCAGGAAGGACGGGAACAAAGCAACTTTCAGTAATAATCTGCAGACAGAATGAATCGGATGACTGTCTGAACAACTTACCTGAGGAACCTTGATCTGCGGTTCTCAATTTGCACTTTAGCACGTCAGTGAATGCTCAGGACGGAGGTGAAGGTCAGAATTTGATGTGCACCTCATGAGGCCATAGTTCCAGTTCTGAGGACCCAAGGTGGCCCTATTTGGTTTGATATGGGATTTGTACTGCTCTGAATGCGCTCCGTTAGGAGCGCGTCTAGGCGCACAGTGACCCTAAAATCAAGTTGAGATTTCCAATAGAACGTTAAAAAAGGAGCCCAGGGTGCGGAATATGAAAGAGGTAAAATAAAACAGAGAAAGGCCGGGGAGGGGGGGGCTAACCCTCCAGATGGGGAAGGATCCAAAATCCAAAATCCATTTTTTTTGCACGCTTCCTATTCTTCATCAGATTATCCATAGGCCTGGATAAAGAGGAAGGTTAAAAACTCAGGAGGGAGGGTAAGGACCTTAGAGACCTTAGAGACGCTGGAAGGGAGTTCCACAGCTCACTGCCCTTTGTAACCAGGCGTCTGTTACCAGTGGATTGTAGCCTGCTGATTGTCGGTTCTGTAAGAAGTAAGTTGGCCGATCGGAGTGGTCTTGATGGTACATGGTGAGAGGCCCATTCAGACAGATAAATTGGGCCCAGTTTCCGGTGTGCCCTATACATGTGGCACGTTGCCTTGAATAGTACTCGCTTGGCGATAGGAAGCCAGTGCAGTTTTTCCAGCACAGGAGTGATGTGGTCTGTTCTGGCGCATCCGGAGAGCAGGCGAGCAGCTTGATTCTGAGTTACTTGCAGTTTTCTTTGCCACTTCAATGGAAGTCCAAGAAAAAAGATGTTGGAGGAGTCCAACCGGGAATGCACAAGGCCCTGTCCAAGAGTTAGCCGGGTTTCGTGCACAAACAGATCTTTAATTTTCCGGAGTCTTTATATACCGTATTTATCGGCGTATAACACAAGCTTTTTTCGCCTTAAAATCAGGGGAAAATCGTGGGTGCGTGTTATACGCCGATCCCCCGCTGAAACGAGCGAGAGGAGCCGAGATACACAAAGCCCCGCCCCTGACTGTGAGCAGAGCTGAGTCTAGCCAAAGTACACTCGGCTTTCTGTATGTCAGTGGAGGTGGGCGGGACTGCGAGAGGAGCCGAGTAAAGCCGAAGTACACCAGGTTCCGCTCGCTCCTCTCCACAGCGGAAATCCGCGCCAAATTCAAACATTGCAGAGACTGGCACTGGGCAAGGCATGGCTGCAAAGGCACTGGGCAAGGCATGGCTGCAAAGGCACTGGGCAAGGCATGGCTGCAAAGGCACTGGGCAAGGCATGGCTGCAAAGGCACTGGGCAAGGCTGCAATGATGGACACTGGGCAAGGCTGCAGATGGACACTGGGCAAGGCATGGCTGCAATGATGGACACTGGGCAAGGCTGCAGATGGACACTGGGCAAGGCTGCAGATGGACACTGTGCAAGGCTAACAGATGGACACTGGGCAAGGCTGCAGATGGACACTGGGCAAGGCTGCAATGATGGACACTGGGCAAGGCTGCAATGATGGACACTGGGCAAGGCTGCAGATGGACACTGGGCAAGGCTGCAGATGGACACTGGGCAAGGCTGCAGATGGACACTGGGCAAGGCTGCAATGATGGACACTGGGCAAGGCTGCAGATGGACACTGGGCAAGGCTGCAATGACGGACAAGGCTGCATTTAAATGTAAGTTTTCTTCCTTGAACTTCCCTTCTAAACTTGGGGTGCGTGTTATACGCCGATAAATACGGTATTCAAGTCTACATAGATTTATGGCCACAAGGTGCTGCTATCAGGACGGATAGGAACAAAGCAACATTCAGAAGACCTTAAGAGGGTTCAGTAATAATCTGCAGACAGAATGAACCTGTATTAGTCAGAATGTTCTGCAGATCCATCAGTAATGCAATCATCTGCAGGGAACTATGTATCATCTTCCTCTCCAGCAATGTCCTCGCTGCAGCACCATCACTCTCAGGAAACACATAAACACATCTGCATCCCTCTCCAATGATTTGTACCGGTTTGGGGGAAATTGGGGGTGTTTGTTTGCAGGTGTCACCCAGAGATTTGATAGAAGAATGAAGCAGAGACTCAGATTTATTTCTTCTGAGTTCAGCCGGTTCTAAAACAATCTTCTGCAGCGTTTTAATGAATTATGCAGAGTGTGCCGGAGTATTTTTCACTAAATATTATGTGTGCAGGACGCCGCAGACCGCCATTAATATCGCTCTCGCCTGAAAATATCTTTCATTAATTTTACACAAGTCAGACTTTGAAATAATAAGCCGGTTGGAAATAGAATGCTTTAGCGCAAATCATTCTTAGGTGTCTTTAAAGAAAAAAAAAAAAAAGCCGCGGCTAATGCAGGGTTATGTTTTATGACGTAATAAAATCATGTGCTAAAATTATGCTCATAAATGCGGGCAAATGTAAAGCACGCTATTAGTTATGTTTTCACAAATAAAAGTGATTAGCATAGCTATGAAACGCTTCTGCCTTCTGAATAACAGAATCATCTGAACTGAAAGCGTTTTCTTATGGTCGGAATTAATATATATTTCCTGCCATCAATTTTACATTTTAGAGCTGCGGGCCGCGCGTAAAAGCACCGGAACGGCGAGCGATCGGAAGACGAGGCGGCCCTGAAACAATGCGACCTGTTTATAGACGATTCGATGTATCCAACGCTGGACCTTCTAGAGAACGCAGTCGCCATTTAAAGCACCATCATTATCCTAAAGTGGCAAAGAGGAATGGACAAGACTATTTATAGAGCTCTGACATATACCGCAGTGCTGTACAGAGATCACTGAGCCAATCACATCAGGCTCTATACAGAGGAGCTTACACTCTAATGTCCCCTCCCCCACAGTCACATCAGTCTCTATACAGAGGAGCTTACACTCTAATGTCCCCTCCCCCCACATCACATCAGTCTCTATACAGAGGAGCTTACACTCTAATGTCCCCTCCCCCACATCACATCAGTCTCTATACAGAGGAGCTTACACTCTAATGTCCCCTCCCCCCACATCACATCAGTCTCTATACAGAGGAGCTTACACTCTAATGTCCCCTCCCCCCCCCACATCACATCAGTCTCTATACAGAGGAGCTTACACTCTAATGTCCCCTCCCCCCCACATCACATCAGTCTCTATACAGAGGAGCTTACACTCTAATGTCCCCTCCCCCCCACATCACATCAGTCTCTATACAGAGGAGCTTACACTCTAATGTCCCGTCCCCCCACATCACATCAGTCTCTATACAGAGGAGCTTACACTCTAATGTCCCCTCCCCCCCCCCACATCACATCAGTCTCTATACAGAGGAGCTTACACTCTAATGTCCCCTCCCCCACATCAGTCTCTGTACAGAGGAGCTTACACTCTAATGTCCCCTCCCCCACATCACATCAGTCTCTGTACAGAGGAGCTTACACTCTAATTCCCCCCCCCTCCACAGTCACAGTGTACAGCTTGTATAACGGTGTAAATTTGCTGTCCCCTCCAAATCACTCAACACACAGCCATTAATGTCTAAACCTCTGGTAACAAAAGTGAGTACACCCCCATAAGTGAAAATGTCCGAATTGGGGCCCAATTAGCCATTTTCCCTCTCCGGTGTCATGTGACTCATTAGTGTTACAAGGTCTCAGGTGTGAATGGGGAGCAGGTGTGTTAAATTTGGTGTTATCGCTCTCACTCTCTCATACTGGTCACTGGAAGTACAACATGGCACCTCATGGCAAAGAACTTTCTGAGGATTAGGGATGAGCTTCGAGTTCAAGTCGAACTCATGTTCGACTCGAACATTGCCTGTTCACCCGTTCGCCGAACAGCGAACAAATTGGGGTGTTCGCGGCAAATTCGAAAAGTCTATGGGAGAAATCTAAAGTGCTAATTATAAAAGCTTATATGCAAGTTATTGTCCTAAAAAGTGTTTGGGGACCCGGGTCCTGCCCCAGGGGACATGTATCAATGCAAAAAGAAGTTTTAAAAACGGCCGTTTTTTCGGGAGCAGTGATTTTAATGATGCATAAAGTGAAACAATAAAAGTGAAATATTCCTTTAAATTTCATACCTGGGGGGTGTGTATGATATGCATGTGAAGTGGCGCATGTTTCCCGTGCTTAGAACTGTCCCTGCAAAAAATGTCATTTTTGAAAGAAAAAAAGTCATTTAAAACTCACTCGCGGCTATTAATGAATTGTCGGCTTTTATCAATACAGAGAAAAGTCATTGAAAAAAAATTAAAAAAAAGTGTTGGGGTTCCCCCAGAATTCAAGTACCAGGCCCTTCAGATCTGGCATGGATTTTAAGGGGAACTCCACCCCAAATTTAAAAAAAATGGTGTGGAGTCCCCCCAAAAATCCATACCAGACCCTTATCCGAGCACGCAACCTGGCCGGCCGCAGGGGGAAAGGGGGGGACGAGAGAGCGGCCCCCCCTCCCTCCTGAACCGTACCAGGCCACATGCCCTCAACATGGGGAGGATGTCTCCATGTTGATGGGGACAAGGGCCTCATCCCCACAACCCTTGCCCGGTGGTTGTGGGGGTCTGCGGGCAGGGGGCTTATCGGAATCTGGAAGACCCCTTTAACAAAGGGGACCCCCAGATCCCCCTCATGTGAATTGGTAATGGGTACATTGTACCCCTACCATTTCACGAAGAAAGTGTCAAAAAATGTAAAAAAAACACACAAACACCTTGGAAAAGTCCTTTATTAAAAAAAAAAAAAACATTCCAGCAGTGAAATCCAGTGTCCCGCGGCGATCCGATGTCCAGCGCTGTCCGTCATTGGCTGAGCCTGAGTGGACCTGATGGGGAACTTCCTCCGCAGTCTATTACATGTATAGACCCGCCCCTTCTAAAGTTCCCCATCAGGTCCGCTCAGCCAATGACTCGGTGTAAGGCTGAGGACCTGATGCGGAACATGAGAAGGGGCGGGTCTATTCATGAATTACACAGTGAAGGAAGTTCCCCATCAGGTCCTCCCCCTCGGTATGTCAGACCCCGCCTACGTCATTGGCCTGAGCGGGGAACTTCCTTCACTATGTAATTTAAATTCCAGATTCCGATAAGCCCCCTGCCCGCAGACCCCCACAACCACCGGGCAAGGGTTGTGGGGATGAGACCCTTGTCCCCATCAACATCCTCCCCATGTTGAGGGCATGTGGCCTGGTACGGCCCCCCTCTTTTCCTGCGGCCTGCCAGGTTGCGTGCTCGGATAAGGGTCTGGTATGGATATTTGGGGGAACCGCACGCATTTTTTTTTAATTTGCGCGGGGTTCCCCTTAATATCCATTCCAGACCTGAAGGGCCTGGTAATTGAATTTGGGGGACCCCCACGCTTTTTTTATTTTTCACTCCCCTGGGGCAGGACCTGGGTCCCCAAACACTCCCCTGGGGCAGGACCTGGGTCCCCAAACACTCCCCTGGGGCAGGACCCGGGTCCCCAAACACTCCCCTGGGGCAGGACCCGGGTCCCCAAACACTCCCCTGGGGCAGGACCCGGGTCCCCAAACACTCCCCTGGGGCAGGACCCGGGTCCCCAAACACTCCCCTGGGGCAGGACCCGGGTCCCCAAACACTCCCCTGGGGCAGGACCTGGGTCCCCAAACACTCCCCTGGGGCAGGACCCGGGTCCCCAAACACTCCCCTGGGGCAGGACCTGGGTCCCCAAACACTCCCCTGGGGCAGGACC
Organism: Rana muscosa; assembly: GCA_029206835.1. NCBI lineage: Eukaryota > Metazoa > Chordata > Amphibia > Anura > Ranidae > Rana > Rana muscosa. The sequence continues at coordinate 213,253,442 of CM055119.1, forward strand.
CGGGTCCCCAAACACTCCCCTGGGGCAGGACCCGGGTCCCCAAACACTCCCCTGGGGCAGGACCCGGGTCCCCAAACACTCCCCTGGGGCAGGACCCGGGTCCCCAAACACTCCGCTGGGGCAGGACCCGGGTCCCCAAACACTCCCCTGGGGCAGGACCCGGGTCCCCAAACACTCCCCTGGGGCAGGACCCGGGTCCCCAAACACTCCCCTGGGGCAGGACCCGGGTCCCCAAACACTCCCCTGGGGCAGGACCCGGGTCCCCAAACACTCCCCTGGGGCAGGACCCGGGTCCCCAAACACTCCCCTGGGGCAGGACCCGGGTCCCCAAACACTCCCCTGGGGCAGGATCTGGGTCCCCAAACACTCCCCTGGGGCAGGATCTGGGTCCCCAAACACTCCCCTGGGGCAGGACCCGGGTCCCCAAACACTCCCCTGGGGCAGGACCTGGGTCCCCAAACACTCCCCTGGGGCAGGACCCGGGTCCCCAAACACTCCCCTGGGGCAGGACCCGGGTCCCCAAACACTCCCCTGGGGCAGGACCTGGGTCCCCAAACACTCCCCTGGGGCAGGACCCGGGTCCCCAAACACTCCCCTGGGGCAGGACCCGGGTCCCCAAACACTCCCCTGGGGCAGGACCCGGGTCCCCAAACACTCCCCTGGGGCAGGACCTGGGTCCCCAAACACTCCACTGGGGCAGGACCCGGGTCCCCAAACACTCCCCTGGGGCAGGACCCGGGTCCCCAAACACTCCCCTGGGGCAGGACCCGGGTCCCCAAACACTCCCCTGGGGCAGGACCCGGGTCCCCAAACACTCCCCTGGGGCAGGATCTGGGTCCCCAAACACTCCCCTGGGGCAGGATCTGGGTCCCCAAACACTCCCCTGGGGCAGGATCTGGGTCCCCAAACACTCCACTGGGGCAGGACCCGGGTCCCCAAACACTCCCCTGGGGCAGGACCCGGGTCCCCAAACACTCCCCTGGGGCAGGACCTGGGTCCCCAAACACTCCACTGGGGCAGGACCCGGGTCCCCAAACACTCCCCTGGGGCAGGACCCGGGTCCCCAAACACTCCCCTGGGGCAGGACCCGGGTCCCCAAACACTCCCCTGGGGCAGGACCCGGGTCCCCAAACACTCCCCTGGGGCAGGATCTGGGTCCCCAAACACTCCCCTGGGGCAGGATCTGGGTCCCCAAACACTCCCCTGGGGCAGGATCTGGGTCCCCAAACACTCCCCTGGGGCAGGACCCGGGTCCCCAAACACTCCCCTGGGGCAGGACCTGGGTCCCCAAACACTCCCCTGGGGCAGGACCCGGGTCCCCAAACACTCCCCTGGGGCAGGACCCGGGTCCCCAAACACTCCCCTGGGGCAGGACCTGGGTCCCCAAACACTCCCCTGGGGCAGGACCCGGGTCCCCAAACACTCCCCTGGGGCAGGACCCGGGTCCCCAAACACTCCCCTGGGGCAGGACCCGGGTCCCCAAACACTCCCCTGGGGCAGGACCCGGGTCCCCAAACACTCCCCTGGGGCAGGACCCGGGTCCCCAAACACTCCCCTGGGGCAGGACCCGGGTCCCCAAACACTCCCCTGGGGCAGGACCCGGGTCCCCAAACACTCCCCTGGGGCAGGACCCGGGTCCCCAAACACTCCCCTGGGGCAGGACCCGGGTCCCCAAACACTCCCCTGGGGCAGGACCCGGGTCCCCAAACACTCCCCTGGGGCAGGATCTGGGTCCCCAAACACTCCCCTGGGGCAGGATCTGGGTCCCCAAACACTCCCCTGGGGCAGGTCCCGGGTCCCCAAACACTCCCCTGGGGCAGGTCCCGGGTCCCCAAACACTCCCCTGGGGCAGGTCCCGGGTCCCCAAACACTCCCCTGGGGCAGGTCCCGGGTCCCCAAACACTCCCCTGGGGCAGGACCCGGGGCCCCAAACACTTTTTAGGACAATAACTTGCATATTAGCCTTTATAATTAGCACTTTAGATTTTGAACGTTTCGAGTCCATTGTTTTTAATAGGGTTCTAAAGTTTACACGAACATTCTGTCTGTTCGCAGGTTCTGGTGCGAACCGAACAGGGGGGTGTTCAGCTCATCCCTGCTGAAGATCTGAAGAAAAGAATTGTTGCTCTACATAAAGATGGGCGAGGCTATAAGAAGATTGCCAAGACCCTGACACTGATCTGCAGCACGGTGGCCAAGACCATCCAGCGGTATAACAGGACGGGTTCCCCTCAGAACAGGCCTCGCCATGGTCCACCAAAGAAGTTGAGGTCACGTGCTCAGCGTCATATCCAGAGGTTGTCTTTGGGAAATAGATGTATGAGTGCTGCCAGCATTGCTGCAGAGGGTGAAGGGGTGGGGGAGGGGTCAGCCTGTCAGTGCTCAGACCATACGCCGCACACTGCATCAAATTGGTCTCCATGGCTGTCGTCCCAGAAGGAAGCCTCTTCTAAAGATGATGCACAAGAAAGACAAGCAGACTAAGGAGATGGATTACTGGAACCCTGTCCTGTGGTCTGATGAGACCAAGATAAACTTATTTGGTGTCAGATGGTGTCAGGCGTGTGTGGCGGCAACCAGGTGAGGAGGACTAAGGGAAGTATGTCTTCCCTACAGTCAGGCATGGTGGGGGGAGTGTCATGGTCTGGGGCTGCATGAGTGCTGCCGGTGATCTGCCAAGCTGGTTCCGCCTATCGGTATAGTTCCGAGCTCGACTGCGCAGGCGCAATCCGAGGCGACGGAAATCTCCGAGCTTTAACAGCTGTTCGGCAGCACCTGCGCAGTCGAGCTCGGAACCATATCGATAGGGGAACGAGCTCGACAAGACACCGGCACTGGGGAGCTACAGATCATTGAGGGAACCATGAATGCCAACATGTACTGTGACATACTGAAGCAGAGCATGATCCCCTCCCTTCAGAGACTGGACCGCAGGGTAGTATTCCAACATTACGACCCCAAACACACCTCCAAGACCACCACTGCCTTGCTAAAGAAGGTGAGGGTAATGGTGATGGACTGGCCAAGCATGTCTCCAGACCTAAACCCTATTGATCATCTGTGGGGGATCCTCAAACGGAAGGGGGAGGAGCGCAAGGTCTCTAACATCCACCAGCTCCGTGATGTCATCATGGAGGAGGGGAAGAGGACTCCAGTGACAACCTGTGAAGCTCTGGTGACCTCCATGCCCAAGGGGGTTAAGGCAGTGCTGGAAAATAATGGCGGCCACACAAAATATTGACACTTTGGGCCCAATTTGGACATTTTCCCTTAGGGGTGTCCTGACTTTTGTTGCCAGCGGTTTAGACATTAATGGCTGTGTGTTGAGTTATTTTGAGGGGAGAGGAAATTTACACCGTTATACAATCTGTACACTCCTCCCCCCCTGTGTACACTCCTCCCCCTGTGTACACTCCTCCCCCCTGTGTACACTCCTCCCCCCCTGTATACACTCCTCCCCCCTGTGTACACTCCTCCCCCCCTGTGTACACTCCTCCCCCCCTGTGTACACTCCTCCCCCCTGTATACACTCCTCCCCCCCGTGTACACTCCTCCCCCCTGTGTACACTCCTCCCCCCCTGTGTACACTCCTCCCCCCCTGTGTACACTCCTCCCCCCCCTGTGTACACTCCTCCCCCCCTGTGTACACTCCTCCCCCCCCTGTGTACACTCCTCCCCCCTGTATACACTCCTCCCCCTGTGTACACTCCTCCCCCCTGTATACACTCCTCCCCCTGTGTACACTCCTCCCCCCCCCTGTGTACACTCACTACTTTACATTGTAGCAAAGTGTCATTTCTTCAGTGTTGTCACATGAATGGGACTGAGGGGTGTACTTACTTTTGTTAAAAACTGTAAATGTATAATAATAATTCAGTGTTCTCTGTACAGCGCTGCAGTATATGTCAGAGCTATATAAATGTATAATAATAATGGTGTGTGACTGTGGGGGAGGGGACATTGGAGTGTAAGCTCCTCTGTACAGAGACTGATGTGATGTGGGGGGGGGGGGGAGGGGACATTAGAGTGTAAGCTCTTCTGTACAGATACTGATGTGATGTGGGGGGAGGGGACATTGGAGTGTAAGCTCCTCTGTACAGAGACTGATGTGACTGTGGGGGGAGGGGACATTAGAGTGTAAGCTCCTCTGTATAGAGACTGATGTGATGTGGGGGGAGGGGACATTGGAGTGTAAGCTCCTCTGTACAGAGACTGATGTGATGTGGGGGGAGGGGACATTAGAGTGTAAGCTCCTCTGTATAGAGACTGATGTGATGTGGGGGAGGGGACATTGGAGTGTAAGCTCCTCTGTATAGAGACTGATGTGATGTGGGGGAGGGGACATTGGAGTGTAAGCTCCTCTGTATAGAGACTGATGTGATGTGGGGGAGGGGACATTAGAGTGTAAGCTCCTCTGTATAGAGACTGATGTGATGTGGGGGAGGGGACATTAGAGTGTAAGCTCCTCTGTACAGAGACTGATGTGATGTGGGGGAGGGGACATTAGAGTGTAAGCTCCTCTGTATAGAGACTGATGTGATGTGGGGGAGGGGACATTGGAGTGTAAGCTCCTCTGTACATAGTGATGTGACTGTGGGGGGAGGGGACATTAGAGTGTAAGCTCCTCTGTACAGAGTCTGATGTAATGTGGGGGGAGGGGACATTAGAGTGTAAGCTCCTCTGTATAGAGACTGATGTGATGTGGGGGAGGGGACATTAGAGTGTAAGCTCCTCTGTACAGAGACTGATGTGATGTGGGGGGAAGGGACATTAGAGTGTAAGCTCCTCTGTATAGAGACTGATGTGATGTGGGGGTGGGGACATTAGAGTGTAAGCTCCTCTGTACAGAGACTGATGTGATGTGGGGGGAGGGGACATTAGAGTGTAAGCTCCTCTGTATAGAGACTGATGTGATGTGGGGGGAGGGGACATTAGAGTGTAAGCTCCTCTGTATAGAGACTGATGTGATGTGGGGGGAGGGGACATTAGAGTGTAAGCTCCTCTGTATAGAGACTGATGTGATGTGGGGGGGAGGGGACATTAGAGTGTAAGCTCCTCTGTATAGAGACTGATGTGATGTGGGGGGAGGGGACATTAGAGTGTAAGCTCCTCTGTATAGAGACTGATGTGATGTGGGGGGGAGGGGACATTAGAGTGTAAGCTCCTCTGTATAGAGACTGATGTGATGTGGGGGTGGGGACATTAGAGTGTAAGCTCCTCTGTATAGAGACTGATGTGATGTGGGGGGAGGGGACATTAGAGTGTAAGCTCCTCTGTACAGAGACTGATGTGATGTGGGGGAGGGGACATTAGAGTGTAAGCTCCTCTGGTGCAGAGACTGATGTGATGTGGGGGGAGGGGACATTAGAGTGTAAGCTCCTCTGGTGCAGAGACTGATGTGACTGGCTCAGTGATGATGTCACAGCTACTTTTACAAGGTAATATCTGGGTTTTCAGGGGCATTTGGTTCACACAGAATGGATCTACTTTTTGGATATTGAAGGATTTTCGATGAACATTTTTTTGCCCGGAGTTGGGCTTTAATGCGCTCCAGCAGCTCCACATAAAGCGGCGTGGACGGTGGCGCGGTATTCGCAGCTGTTCAGTGCGGCGCACACCCCTCGGATTCTTTCAGCGCGCAGAACATTATAGATAAATAAGATTGTAATAATTCAGCACCTGACGAGCGGAGGACTTGGCTCGGCGCTCCTCCAGTGAAATAATATTGTTTCTCTAAGCGCTCGCCGCGGTGTTTACAGAAAGCGTAATAAAAGCGCTGACCTCTGCGCCGGCCGCACATTACTTATTATCTGCAGAACAAACACCTTCCATTTTCTACTAACATTTTGGCAGTTAAGGAAAACATAACACTTAAAACGACATCATAATTCTGCAATATAAGCGCAGATCTGTGTTCCCAGCTGCCGGAGTCTGGACAATGTTCAGCGCAGGAGGCGGAGGACGGGGGGGGGGGGCGGCGACTCGGCGATTAAAGGAGAACACCGCCCAACATGAGAATCCCAGGAGAAGAAAAACATCAAATGTTTAAAGGGGAGAAAAGATACTTTTCCAGGAAGCGGAGATCAGAGATGTGCGGGAAACTTTGTATTCTTTTGTTTCTAAATATGATCATTAATGTCCCTTCTGTGCAAATCCCCCACCCAATCCTATCCGTCCGATCTCCGCCTCCTCTGATTGGTCCTATCCGTCCCATCTCCGCCTCGTCCCATCTCCGCCTCCTCTGATTGGTCCTATCCGTCCGATCTCCGCCTCCTGTGATTGGTCCTATCCGTCCGATCTCCGCCTCCTGTGATTGGTCCTATCCGTCCGATCTCCGCCTCCTGTGATTGGTCCTATCCGTCCCATCTCCGCCTCCTGTGATTGGTCCTATCCGTCCCATCTCCGCCTCCTGTGATTGGTCCTATCCATCCCATCTCCGCCTCCTGTGATTGGTCCTATCCGTCCCATCTCCGCCTCCTCTGATTGGTCCTATCCGTCCCATCTCCGCCTCCTGTGATTGGTCCTATCCGTCCCATCTCCGCCTCCTGTGATTGGTCCTATCCGTCCCATCTCCGCCTCCTGTGATTGGTCCTATCCGTCCCATCTCCGCCTCCTCTGATTGGTCCTATCCGTCTGATCTCCGCCTCCTGTGATTGGTCCTATCCGTCCCATCTCCGCCTCCTCTGATTGGTCCTATCCGTCTGATCTCCGCCTCCTGTGATTGGTCCTATCCGTCCCATCTCCGCCTCCTGTGATTGGTCCTATCCGTCCCATCTCCGCCTCCTGTGATTGGTCCTATCCGTCCCATCTCCGCCTCCTGTGATTGGTCCTATCCGTCCCATCTCCGCCTCCTGTGATTGGTCCTATCCGTCCCATCTCCGCCTCCTCTGATTGGTCCTATCCGTCTGATCTCCGCCTCCTGTGATTGGTCCTATCCGTCCGATCTCCGCCTCCTGTGATTGGTCCTATCCATCCAATCTCCACCTCCTGTGATTGGTCCTATACGTCCCATCTCCACCTCCTGTGATTGGTCCTATCCGTCTGATCTCCGCCTCCTCTGATTGGTCCTATCCGTCTGATCTCCGCCTCCTGTGATTGGTCCTATCCGTCCCATCTCCGCCTCCTCTGATTGGTCCTATCCGTCTGATCTCCGCCTCCTGTGATTGGTCCTATCCGTCCCATCTCCGCCTCCTCTGATTGGTCCTATCCGTCTGATCTCCGCCTCCTCTGATTGGTCCTATCCGTCTGATCTCCGCCTCCTGTGATTGGTCCTATCCGTCCCATCTCCGCCTCCTCTGATTGGTCCTATCCGTCTGATCTCCGCCTCCTGTGATTGGTCCTATCCGTCCCATCTCCGCCTCCTCTGATTGGTCCTATCCGTCCTATCTCCACCTCCTGTGATTGGTCCTATCCGTCCCATCTCCGCCTCCTGTGATTGGTCCTATCCGTCCCATCTCCGCCTCGTCCCATCTCCGCCTCCTCTGATTGGTCCTATCCGTCCGATCTCCGCCTCCTGTGATTGGTCCTATCCGTCCCATCTCCGCCTCCTGTGATTGGTCCTATCCGTCCCATCTCCGCCTCCTGTGATTGGTCCTATCCGTCCCATCTCCGCCTCCTGTGATTGGTCCTATCCGTCCATTCTCCGCCTCCTGTGATTGGTCCTATCCGTCCCATCTCCGCCTCCTGTGATTGGTCAAATCCGTCCGATCTCCGCCTCCTGTGATTGGTCCTATCCGTCCCATCTCCGCCTCCTGTGATTGGTCCTATCCGTCCCATCTCCGCCTCCTGTGATTGGTCCTATCCGTCCCATCTCCGCCTCCTGTGATTGGTCCTATCGTCCCATCTCCGCCTCCTGTGATTGGTCCTATCCTTCCCATCTCCGCCTCCTCTGATTGGTCCTATCCGTCCGATCTCCGCCTCCTGTGATTGGTCCTATCCGTCCCATCTCCGCCTCCTGTGATTGGTCCTATCCGTCCATTCTCCGCCTCCTGTGATTGGTCCTATCCGTCCCATCTCCGCCTCCTGTGATTGGTCCTATCCGTCCCATCTCCGCCTCATGTGATTGGTCCTATACGTCCGATCTCCGCCTCCTCTGATTGGTCCTATACGTCCCATCTCCGCCTCCTGTGATTAGTCCTATCCGTCCCATCTCCGCCTCCTCTGATTGGTCCTATCCGTCCCATCTCCGCCCCTTGTGATTGGTCCTATCCGTCCCATCTCTGCCTCCTGTGATTGGTCCTATCCGTCCCATCTCCGCCCCTTGTGATTGGTCCTATACGTCCCATCTCCACCTCCTGTGATTGGTCCTATCCGTCCCATCTCCGCCTCCTGTGATTGGTCCTATCCGTCCCATCTCCGCCTCCTCTGGTCCTATCCGTCCCATCTCCGCCTCCTCTGATTGGTCCTATCCGTCCCATCTCCGCCTCCTCTGATTAGTCCTATCCGTCCCATCTCCGCCTCCTGTGATTGGTCCTATCCGTCCCATCTCCGCCTCCTGTGATTGGTCCTATCCGTCCCATCTCCGCCTCCTCTGATTGGTCCTATCCGTCCCATCTCCGCCTCCTCTGATTGGTCCTATCCGTCCCATCTCCGCCTCCTCTGATTAGTCCTATCCGTCCCATCTCCGCCTCCTGTGATTGGTCCTATCCGTCCCATCTCTGCCTCCTCTGATTGGTCCTATCCGTCCCATCTCCGCCTCATGTGATTGGTCCTATCCGTCCCATCTCCGCCTCCTGTGATTGGTCCTACACGTCCCATCTCCGCCTCCTGTGATTGGTCCTACACATCCCATCTCCGCCTCCTGTGATTGATCCTATACATCCGATCTCCACCTCCTGTGATTGGTCCTCTGCTGCCAAAGAAATAGGAAAGAAAGTGGACCTGTCCGTGTCCAAGAATACATCCTGGCATGTCACAATATACTGCGAAAATCCATCTTTTATCTTAGAAACGCCATACTTGTGCTACAGTCAGTGACTCTGCCTAGGCCAAGATTATGTCATCAGTCTGCTGCAGGCAGGAGGAAGCATTTCTCCCTCCCCCAGTGATCAGACTGTATATTGTAACTTTGTAGAAGGAGGAGGAGGCATTTCCTCAGTCTCCCCTCACCCAGTGATCAGACTGTACATTGTAACTTTGTAATAGGGGGAGGAAGCATTTCCTCAGTCTCCCCTCCCCTAGTGATCAAAATGTACATTGTAACTTTGTAGAAGGAGGAGGAAACATTTCCTCAGTCTCCCCTCCCCCAGTGATCAGACTGTACATTGTAACTTTTTGTAGAAGGAGGAGAAAACATTTCCTCAGTCGCACCAAAAGTTACAGAATGTTAGTTTGCAGGGAATCGTGAAATTTGGTCTCCCGGCATCCCCGTTACAAATCTACTATGACACCTATATAATCTTATTGAACATCCATCCTATTCCAAAACTATGGGCATTATTATGGAGTAGAACCCTTTGTGGCTAGAAAATCCTCCACTCTTCTAGGATGGCTTCCCACAAGATTTTGGAGGGAGTCTGTGGGAGATTGTACCATTTGTGAGGTCAGGTACTGATGTTGGATGAGAAGACCTGGATCACCATCGGCATTCCAATTCACCCCAAAGGTGTTCAGTAGGGATTAGGTCAAGGGTCCGTGCAGGGCACTGGCGTTCCTCCATCCATCACACCTTATTGGGCTTCCTATTCCCCTATTCCAAAACCATGGCCATTAATATGGAGTTGCCCATTCCCCTCCTCCATGGCCATTAATATGGAGTTGCCCATTCCCCTCCTCCATGGCCATTACAATGGAGTTGCCCATTCCCCTCCTGCATGGCCATTTAATATGGAGTTGCCCATTCCCCTCCTCCAAGGCCATTAATATGGAGTTGCCCATTCCCCTCCTCCATGGCCATTAATATGGAGTTGCCCATTCCCCTCCTCCATGGCCATTAATGGGGAGTTGCCCATTCCCCTCCTCCATGGCCATTAATGGGGAGTTGCCCATTCCCCTCCTCCATGGCCATTAATGGGGAGTTGCCCATTCCCCTCCTCCATGGCCATTAATGGGGAATTGCCCATTCCCCTCCTCCATGCCCATTAATGTGGAATTGCCCATTCCCCTCCTCCATGGCCATTAATATGGAGTTGCCCATTCCCCTCCTCTATGGCCATTAATATGGAATTGCCCACTCCCCTCCTCCATGGCCATTAATGTGGAATTGCCCATTCCCCTCCTCCATGGCCATTAATGTGGAATTGCCCATTCCCCTCCTCCATGGCCATTAATGTGGAGTTGCCCATTCCCCTCCTCCATGGCTATTAATATGGAGTTGCCCATTCCCCTCCTCTATGGCCATTAATATGGAATTGCCCACTCCCCTCCTCCATGGCCATTAATGTGGAATTGCCCATTCCCCTCCTCCATGGCTATTAATGTGGAATTGCCCATTCCCCTCCTCCATGGCCATTAATGTGGAATTGCCCATTCCCCTCCTCCATGGCTATTAATGTGGAATTGCCCATTCCCCTCCTCCATGGCCATTAATGTGGAGTTGCCCATTCCCCTCCTCCATGGCCATTATAACGCATTTGCCCATTCCCCTCCTCCAAGGCCATTAATATGGAGTTTCCCCCCTTTGCAGCTACACCATCCTCCACTCTTCTGGGTAAGACCTTCTACTAGATGTTGGAGGGTGTCTGTAGGAATTTGTGCCCATTTTTGAGGTCAGGTACTGATGTTGGATGAGAAGACCTGACTCGTATGTTGGGCCTCACATTGGGCACCAGAAAGAGACCTGATTCACCATCATTGTTCCAACTCATCCCAAAGGTGTTCAGAAAAGTTGAGAGCAGGTATTGTTGTTGGATGAGATGACCTTATACCAAAGGTCTTCCAAAAGTAGGGATGAGGTCAGGGCTCTGTGCAGGACACTGGAGTTCCTCCACACCAAACTGGTCACACTGTGTCTCTATGAAGCTTGCTTTGTACGCAGGGGGAAGGGGGAGGGGCGCCACAGTCATGCTGGACCATAAAAGGGTCTTCACCAAACTATTACCACAATGTTAGAGGAGCACAATCGTCTACAATGTCTTTACTGGAGACACCTGAATTCAATGATCGGGAGGGGGGTTCACATACTTTTTACCATATACCATCTGAGATTAGTGAAGCTTTTGATGAGAAAAGAAAGTGATCGTTATGTGTGATGTCATAGTCCAGGAGTCAGATGAGGTCCATGTAAAGAAAGTGCAAAATTAAGCAAAAGGCTCGTTGGGCATGATGATGTCACCACTAGCAGTGACGTCATCACGCCCACCGTTTCAGATCAGCTGAGCTTTTACTTGCAGTTTCATACAATTACTCCTTCATGAGTACCTTTTTATTTGATAAACATTCAATAAACACATTTTCTTTTATGGTATCACACTAGGTGGACTTCGTATTTTCCTCTGTTCATGGCAGTTTGTCATTGATGTGAATGAGCTGGTGGTCTTCTGTGGGTCCTGTGGGTGGTTTGGCACGCTGAGGCACCCCGGATCCTTTACTTACACACGCGCTGTTGGCCTCCAATGCTTCAAATTCTCTGGTAAGGAGCGTGTGCATTTGTGGAAAAAGGAGTTGGCACTCTGGCACTGAATTGTAATTGATTGGTGCGCAGCACTTTTATCAACTTTCTTTCATATTTGTTAATCTTCATTGGAAACAATTTTGCAGTGTGGTGTCGTAAATATGTTTATCGAATAAAAAGGTATCCACAGAGGAGAAATCGTATTGAACAGTAAGTAAAAACACTGCTGCACTTGACTAGTGGGCGTGATGACGTCACCACTAGCTGGTGACGTCATCACGCCGGCCGGTCGAGAGCGGCAATGCTTTTACTTGCACATATGTTTGATGATTACACTTCATTGTTTACATTAATGGTTTGACTTTTAAAGGGATGGTGCACATTTTTTTCTTTCTTTCATGTAGTGTTCTTTTGTTTTTTGTGTGTTTTCTAATAAATATTTGTGTGCGGTCTCTACCACTAAATTGGTGGCAATTGATGGGATCTACCAATTGTGTTGTTATATTAATATCCCCCTTGAAGCATCTTACCTGTACCCTCCCGGTAGCTTTATACACCACAAATCTAGTAGATGGGAGGGGCCATGACATACTGTATACTGCAGAGTATGGGATGTGCGCCATTCACCAGTTGCTGGAGGCAGGAAATGTCATTCTTAGGAGGAGTCACATGACCAGCGTGTGATACGCCCACTTTAGTAACATCCAATGTGCTTCATTGTAACCATCCACGTGTGAATGGCTCATTGCTTATTTTTTCTCTTATTCCAGGACTGATCATGTGACTATAGCAGACAGACCCGCCCACTCCGCACTCAGAGAGGAGGAGAGGACTGGAGGTGTCGGTACTCCCGGGGCAGAAGCAGGTAAGTGTCCCTCTATTTATTGCTGGCTGAATAAGAAGCAATTTGAAGGAGGACTCTACTGAGAAATATCCAGGCTGCAGCTGCTGACCTTCTGGAAATGCTAATTGCCTGGTCAGACCTCAAAACTTATACCTGACCTGGAGCTAGCATGCAGCAAGTGAAGTCGGGTCTTGTAGATTTACTTCAGTTTAGTAACCGAGCGGCGGGGGTGGGAGCTGAACCTTGAAAGATTTCCCTTCACTTCCTGTCCTGAAGCGAGTGAAGAACGTCCCCTCCTGGTTATCACCATAAAAGGTGTCCCCATTGGAAGACTTCCCCTCTATTCCTGTTCTGGTAACCAATCCCAATGGTGGGTTTCCCATCACCTCTGTGCCAGAGACCACGATCACCAGGGCAGAGCGAGCGAATCTCCCCAGCGGGGACACAGACAGCGATGTGAAGGAGGTCTTTTTCCTTTGAAAGTGTGAATAATCTGGAGGACCCCCCCCCCCAGTCTGAGGAGTAAAGATGTCAATGTTACCCTCAATGGGAAACCTGAGCCTGGGACAATGCACACAACCCCCCCAATATTACATCTAGAACCCCCAATCGCATCACAGGTCCCACCTTCATATTAGAGTCCCCCATCACATCATAGGGTGCCCCTTTACACCTAGAGCCCCCCAATCACATTAGAGGGTTCAGCTTTACATCTAGAGTCCCCCAATTACATCAGAGGGTACCCACTCATGCATAGAGTCCCCCAATAACATCAGAGGGTAGCCCTTCACACCTAGAGCCCCCCAATCACAGAGGGTTTAGCTTTACATCTAGCATCCCCCAATAATAGAGGGTACCCCCTTATGCCTAGAGTCCCCCAATAAAATCAGAGGGTACCCCTTCACACCTAGAGCCCCCCTCAATCACAGCAGGTTCAGATTTATATCTAGAATCCCCCAATAACAGAGCGTACCCCCTTATGCCTAGAGACCCCAATAATATCAGAGGGTACCCCCTTATGCCTAGAGACCCCCAATAACATTAGAGGGTACCCCTTCACACCTAGAGCCCCCCAATCACAGTGGGTTCAGATTTATATCTAGAATCCCCCAATAACAGCGGGTACCCCCTTATGCTTAGAGACCCCCAATAACATCAGAGGGTACCCCTTATGCCTAGAGACCCCCAATAACATCAGAGGGTACCCCTTCACACCTAGAGCCCCCCCAATCACAGCGGGTTCAGATTTATATCTAGAATCCCCCAATAACAGAGGGTACCCCCTTATGCCTAGAGACCCCCAATAACATCAGAGGGTACCCCCTTATGCCTAGAGACCCCCAATAACATCAGAGGGTACCCCCTTAGCTCATCTTTATGCATAATATATCCCCTAGGATGACCTTTACTCCAATAGACACACAGGCCTGCTGCGCCTTTTAAAGAGACATACACTCATATATAAACACAACTTGTTCAGATATCGGTTCAACTAGAACATTTGTTCTTTCATTCACAGTAAGTTTATCTTACAAATAATCAATAACAATAAAAATAAAATATACATGTATATATCACTATGGACTAATTAATATTAATACAAATCAAATGGTCAAGATTAATTAAGTACATTCAACCTTCTTTCATATTAACGCTTACATTTTAAATTAAACATTAAAATGCTAAAAAATATTAATATATACAAAAAAAAAAGAAAAAATAGAAAAACACCAAACTATTTTAATTTTAATTTCAATTTTAATTTAATGAATTAAATATAGTAGTGTATCATGGTGCATAACAAATTCATCCAATTGGTTGTTTCAATGGTAGTATGTTCACCATTTATTCACATATATGTGTTCATTATTCCATCGATTTTTACTATATACTTTTCTTTCATTATATTCAGTGTTTTCATGGTGGAATACTGACACACACACACATACACATTTCTTAGCTTTATGTTTTAGGTTCACAGGGGATATGGCGTTCTCAATGCTTTGTCTCCCTCTACTATGTACTTGGCTTTTTAAGGTTATTTCTGCCTTTTCACCTATATACGTCCAATTTCTGTATATATACACATACCTCTTTCTTGCACACACTCACATTTATACATGTTTGGGTGCACATTTTACATCACACTACCTTATAATTGGTAGTATTTTTATCCCTATTTTTATTCTTATTGTCTGTTTTTCCATTTTACCCTTCACATCACTTCACATTATACCACCTACTTATATATATTATATATATTTTTTATACATTTTTTTATAGATTGCACGTATGGTGAGGCGTTTCTTTTTTTTTTTTTATCATTGTGGTCAGTGAACCACACCTATTTCACTTGAATTACCTCACGTTCAATCAATCTGTAATTAATTAATTAGTTTCACCTTGGGGTTGGATCACATGACTTCCCCTGTTTAGGGTATATCTTGGGTAACATTTGTGTAATAATCAGCTATGAGTAAGCACTACAATAGTGTGAAACGCGTTAGCCAAATGTGATCAGCTTATTGTGTTGCACAGTGAGTGTTTTGGTTTCCTGAACCTTTTTTTGGAATAAAGGCTTTTTAACCGGAGTGCTGCGTCCAGAAGACTTTCCTTTCTTTGATTGCATTTGCATTTGCTTGCCCCCTTGGTTGCTGGGAGGAGGTAATTTCAAGAATTTCCACACCTGAGTGGCTTCCTTTCTCCCGGTACCACCTTATGCCTAGAGACCCCAATAACATCAGAGGGTACCCCTTCACACCTAGAGCCCCCCAATCACAGAGGGTACCCCTTTACATCTAGAGTCCCCTGACATTAAAGGGTACCCCCTTATGCACAGAGTCCCCCAATTACATCAGAGGGTACCCCTTCACACCTAGAGTCCCCCAATCACAGAGGGTTGAGCTTTACATATAGAATCCCCCAATAACATCAGAGGGTACCCCTTTATGCATAGAGTCCCCCAATAACATCAGAGGGAACCCCTTTACGTCTAGCGTTTCCCAGTCACATCAGAGGGTACCCCTTTATGTCTACAGTCCCCCCCTTCACATCAGAGTCCTCCATCACATCAGAGGTCCACCCTTCATGTCAGAGTTCCCCCATCACTTTAGAGTCCTTCTATCACAGAGTCCCCCTAATACATCAGGGCCCCCCATTACATTGAAGTCCCCCCCATCACAGAGCCTGGTCCTGGATTTTCATTAGTTGCTATAGTACTAGTGACCAGTAGGGATGAGCTTCGTGTTCGAGTCGAACATACGTTCGACTCGAACATCGGCTGTTCGATCGTTCGACGAAGATCGAACGATTTGGGCCGTTCGCGCCAAATTCGAGTGACGCGAACGGCCCACAATGCACTACGCCATCGCAGTGTCATCCAGGCGCTGTGATTGGCCAAGCATGCACTGTGACCCCGCATGCTTGGCCAATCACAGCGCCGGCAGCGAGGAGAGCAATGATTGGCCACAGGCAGGATGCCTGTGGCCAATTATTGCTGAGGGTGTTTAGTACACGCCCCACACTATAAAAGGCCGCCAGCACGGCGGCCTAGTGTAGTGTGTTCCGGAGCAGGGAAAGAGAAGCATAGGCAGGGACAGTGAAATGTTTTTTTCTTGCTTAACCTGGATTCCTTTAGTTTAGGGAAAGAGAAGGATAGGTAGGGAGAGTGTCAGTGTGTTTTGTGCTTGTGCTATAGTGTGCTTAAAAAAACATTTTTTCTAGGGACAGAAAACTGTAGGTAGGGAGAGTGTCAGTTTCTTTCACTGTGCAAGTCCTTGTTTCTAGGGACTGGGAAGGACAGTGAGTGAATTCTCCTTGTGCTATAGTGTGCTTAAAAAAACAATTTTTTCTAGGGACAGAAAACTGTAGGTAGGGAGAGTGTCAGTTTCTTTCACTGTGCAAGTCCTTGTTTCTAGGGACCTGGAAGGACAGTGAGTGAATTCTCCTTGTGCTATATTGTGCTTAAAAAAAACATTTTTTCTAGGGACAGAAAACTGTAGGTAGGGAGAGTGTCAGTTTCTTTCACTGTGCAAGTCCTTGTTTCCAGGGACCTGGAAGGACAGTGAGTGAATTCTCCTTGTGCTATATTGTGCTTAAAAAAAACATTTTTTCTAGGGACAGAAAACTGTAGGTAGGGAGAGTGTCAGTTTCTTTCACTGTGCAAGTCCTTGTTTCTAGGGACCTGGAAGGACAGTGAGTGAATGCTCCTTGTGCTATAGTGTGCTTAAAAAAAAAAATTTTCTAGGGACAGAAAACTCTATGTAGGGAGAGTGTCAGTTTCTTTCACTGTGCAAGTCCTTGTTTCCAGGGACCTGGAAGGACAGTGAGTGAATTCTCCTTGTGCTATAGTGTGCTTAAAAAAAACATTTTTTCTAGGGACAGAAAACTGTAGGTAGGGAGAGTGTCAGTTTCTTTCACTGTGCAAGTCCTTGTTTCTAGGGACCTGGAAGGACAGTGAGTGAATTCTCCTTGTGCTATATTGTGCTTAAAAAAAACATTTTTTCTAGGGACAGAAAACTGTAGGTAGGGAGAGTGTCAGTTTCTTTCACTGTGCAAGTCCTTGTTTCTAGGGACCTGGAAGGACAGTGAGTGAATTCTCCTTGTGCTATATTGTGCTTAAAAAAAACATTTTTTCTAGGGACAGAAAACTGTAGGTAGGGAGAGTGTCAGTTTCTTTCACTGTGCAAGTCTTTGTTTCTAGGGACCTGGAAGGACAGTGAGTGAATTCTCCTTGTGCTATATTGTGCTTAAAAAAAACATTTTTTCTAGGGACAGAAAACTGTAGGTAGGGAGAGTGTCAGTTTCTTTCACTGTGCAAGTCCTTGTTTCAAGGGACAGAGAAGGACACCTGAAGGTAGCCCTTATTGCTTTTTTCCCATCTCCCTGCAGGCCATCTATTAGAATGTCTGGAAGGCAAACAAGGAGAGGCAGACAGTCAGGAGGCAATAAAAGAGGGCAAGCAGGCTCTGTGTCTGGGGGCAACAGTGCTGGTCGTGGACGCGGTGCATTGTCATCAGCACATGGCCATGGGACACGCTTGTCCTTCTTTTCCGCAGCTGGACATGTTGAGCCACATCATGCCGAAGACTTGGTAGAGTGGATGACCAAGCCCTCCTCCTCCTCCTCATCCTCTCTCACCCAGGCTCAGGGTACTGGAAAAGCAGCTGCCAAAGCGTCCTCTTCCCTGGTATCAATGTCAGACTCATCATCAGTCACTCCTTCCCTAGACCCACCATGTCCTCCTCCTGAGGAGTCCCCCGAACTGTTTGAGCACAGTGTTGGGTACATGCTCCAGGAGGATGCCCAGCGTTTCGAAGGGTCTGATGATGAAACCCAGCTACAGGAAGGCAGTAGGGTGAGAGCAGACAGAGGGGATGCTCAAGAAGGACACCAATCTGGCAGTCATGTTCCAGCAGCTGCAGCATACTGCCAGATTGGCTCCAGTGATGAGGAGGGAGGGGATGATGAGGTCACTGACTCCACGTGGGTGCCTAATAGGAGAGAGGAGGAGGAGGATGAGGAGGAGGCACATCTCCAACGAGACAGGATGCCCTTTGGTGGCCAGCGTAAGGGCAGTACACCGACGGAATCACACCGCAGAGCTCCGCCTGTGCAGGGCGCTGCCTCTGCCCGTCATTCAAAAAGTTCCTTGGTGTGGGCCTTTTTTGAGGCTAGTGCATCAGATCGCACAGCTGCTGTTTGCAACATATGTCTCAAGCGTATATCGCGTGGCCAAAACATCAGCCGCTTGGGTACCACATGCCTGACCAGACATATGTTGACCTGCCATGCAGCTCGTTGGCAAGCCTACCTCAAAGACCGACACCAAAGAACAAAGCGGACCTCTCCTTGCACCGCATCAGCTGGGATCTCCAACCCCACTATAACTTCAGTCCTCTCTGAAACATGCACTGAGAGGAATGAAGGTGTAGAATTAGGTGTGTCACAGCCAAGTACTTGCGGCCACTCTGCTAGCAGTACACCGACGTCCGATTCTAGCAGGCAAATTTCCCTGCCCCAGCTGCTGGACCGTCGAAAGAAGTTCACTCCCAGCCATCCACATGCCCAGCGGTTGAATGCTAGCTTGGCTAAATTGCTAGCGCTTCAACTGCTGCCTTTTCAGTTGGTAGACTCGGCCCCCTTCCGTGAGTTTGTGCAATGTGCGGTTCCTCAGTGGCAGGTTCCCAAACGCCACTTTTTCTCACGGAAGGCTATTCCGGCTCTCTACCGGCATGTGGAAGGCAATGTCTTGGCCTCGCTGGACAGGGCGGTCAGCGGTAAGGTGCATATTACCGCTGACTCATGGTCCAGCAGGCATGGACAGGGACGTTACCTTTCTTTCACGGCCCATTGGGTCACTCTTTTGGCAGCTGGGAAGGATGCAGGACAAGGTGCAGTAGTGTTGGAGGTTGTCCCACCGCCACGCCTCCAAAATGCTACTACTGGTTGTGACACACCTCTCTCCTCCACCCCCTCCTCTTCTTCTTCCTCCATGGCCTCTTCCTGTGGTTTGTCCTATGAACCAGCGGTGCTCCGTAGCCATTCACGGGGCTACGCAAGTACGCAGGCAAAAAGATGCCATGCCGTGCTTGCGCTGGTGTGTTTGGGGGACAGAAGCCACACTGGGGCAGAGGTCCTGTCTGCTCTGCAGGGCCAGGCCGAGAGGTGGTTGACGCCACGCCAGCTTAAGCCAGGAATGGTGGTTTGCGACAATGGCACCAACCTCCTCTCCGCCCTCCGACAGGGACAACTGACCCATGTGCCCTGTGTGGCTCACGTCCTTAACCTGGTGGTGCAGCGGTTCTTGGGCAGGTACCCGGGCTTACAGGATGTCCTGAGGCAGGCCAGGAAAGTCTGTGTGCATTTCCGCAGATCTTATAATGCCAGTGCTCGCCTGGCTGAGCTGCAAAAGGAGTTGAACCTGCCCAAGAACCGCCTTATATGTGACATGCCCACCAGGTGGAACTCAACGTTGGCCATGCTGCAGCGGCTGCACACGCAGCAGAGGGCCATCAATGAGTACCTGTGCGACTACGGCACCAGGACAGGGTCAGGGGAGCTTGGGTTTTTTTCTCCACGCCAGTGGGGCATGATCAGGGATGCATGCACTGTCCTGGCACCATTTGAGGAGGCCACGAGGATGGTGAGCAGTGACAGTGCATGCATCAGTGACACTGTACCTCTTGTCCACCTGTTGGAGCACACGCTGCGTGGAATAATGGACAGGGCACTTGAGGCAGAACAGAGACAGGAAGAGGAGGACTTCCTTGCCTCTCAAGGCCCCCTTTACCCAGACAGTGTTCCTTCTGTCCCACCCATCGCACAGGAAGAGGAAGAGGAGGAGGAGGAGGAGGAGGAGGAGGATTGTGTCAGCATGGAGGTGGAGGCTGGCACTCAGCATCATCAGCAGCAGTCTTTTAGGGATGATTTACAGTCCCAAGAAACCAGTGGACTTGTACGTGGCTGGGAGGAGGTGACTGCGGATCATGTCGTCCTTAGTGACCCAGAGGACCTCGGAGCGAATGCCTCAGCAAACCTACGCTGCATGGCCTCCCTGATCCTGCAAAGTCTGCGGAAGGATCCTCGTATTCTTCGGATCAAGGAGAGGGACCATTACTGGCTGGCCACTCTCCTTGATCCACGGTACAAGGGTAAGGTTGCGGACCTTATGTTACCGTCGCAGAGGGAGCAGAGGATGAGACAACTCCGGGAGGCCTTGCAGAAAGGTCTGTGCAACGCGTTCCCAGAGACTGGGAGGTTACAAACTCCTGGTCCTGGACAACGAGTTGCTGAGGCTTCGGCCAGTCAAAGAAGGAGCGGTGGGGAAGGTGGCCGTCTGACCGATGCGTTCAGACAATTCTTTAGTCCGCAGCCCCAAAGTATGATTGGTTCCAGCAACCATCGCCAGCGTCTGATAAACATGGTGCAGGAATATCTAGGGGCAAGGTCAGACTTGGACACCTTCCCCACCGAAAATCCTCTGGCTTACTGGGTCTTGAGGATGGATCACTGGCCAGAGCTTGCACAGTATGCAATTGAGCTACTGGCCTGTCCTGCATCCAGCGTTCTTTCGGAACGCACATTCAGTGCTGCTGGAGGATTTGTCACGGATCACAGGGTGCGCCTGTCCACCGACTCGGTTGATCGACTGACTTTCATCAAGATGAACCAGTCTTGGATCACCACCAGCTACCACACACCTGATGCTGATATAACAGACTAATTGATTTTAACATGTCACGTCCCTTCAAGACTGATGCTGATGCTGAGTGCCTGTGCTGTTATGTTGACTGGCTATCCTCCTCCTCCGAGTCCTCAATGATACGATTGATGATGATAGCTTGGAAGATCATTTTTGTTTATGGGTGCCGCCACCAGTGGCTAAGGCCCAATTTTTCAGCCCCTGTTTTACAGGGGCGTGTACTTACAATTTTTTTAGCAATAATTTGCCATAGGGCTCATTGCTGTGCTCCAAGTACAGTATCTGTGAGGGGTTGGAGTGTTGTGGCACCAGTGCCTAAGGCCCAATTTTTCAGCCCCTGTTTAACAGGGGCGTGTCATTACAATTTTTGAAGCAATACTTTGCAACAGGGCTCATTGCTGTGCTCCAAGTACAGTATCTGTGAGGGGTTGTAGTGTTGTGCCACCAGTGCCTAAGGCCCAATTTTTCAGCCCCTGTTCAACAGGGGCATGCAATTACAATTCTTGATCTAATAATTCACAGCAGGGCCCATTCCTGCACCCACCAAGAGTAAGTCTGAGGGCTTACAGTGTTGTGGCAACGCCACCACCACCACCACCACGAAAGGCCCAATTTTTCAGCCACTGTTCAAAAGGGGCATGTAATTACAATTCTTGATCTAATAATTCACAGCAGGGCCCATTCCTGCACCCACCAAGAGTAACTCTGAGGGCTTACAGTGTTGTGGCAACACCACCACCACCACCACCACCACGAAAAGCCCAATTTTTCAGCCCCTGTTCAACAGGGGCATGCAATTACAATTCTTGATCTAATAATTCACAGCAGGGCCCATTGCTGCACCCACCAAGAGTAACTGTCAGGGCTTACAGTGTTGTGGCACCAGCACCACCATCAAAGCCCCAATTTTTACTACCACTGTTCAACAATTATATGTAATTAAAATTCCTGATATAATAGTTGACAGCAGGGCGTTCCAGCACCAACCAAGAGTAACTGAGTGCTTACAGTGTTGTGCCAACACCAACAACTAAGGGGCCTATTTCTGCAGAGTATATACGGCAGGTCCCTACTTTCAAACATCCAACTTACAAACGACTCCTACTTGCAAACGAAAGAAGACAACAGGAAGTGAGAGGAAATCTACCACTAGGAAGGAAAATTCTCTCCTGTAAGAATAAATATGGGAGAAAGGTGTCTCCTCTGTACTGATGCTTTATCAGCAATCCTTGTTTCAAGAAAAACACCACATTTCAAAAACAGTTGTCATTGGGACGGAAAGTGAGGTGAAATGTTCTGAACAGGGGCACAGACAGCAAAACAAATGTTACAGGGGTGATAACCCTTCCCTATGTTTCCCAAAAAGTTTAAAAATAGATTTTTGGGCTGGAGCTACAGTTCAACAATGTACCTGTTCAAAATTACAAACACATTCTACATAAGAACAAACCTACAGTCCCTGTCTTGTATGCACCGCCTGTATACGGCTGTTCAGAGTATATAGGGCCTTTTTTATTTTATGTGCGGGGTTCCCCTTAATATCCATACAAGACCCAAAGGGGCTGGTAATGGGCTGGGGTAGGGGGGGGGGGGGTCATGGGGTAGCTATGCCATTTTTCTTAAAGATTTTCATCCATATTACCGGGACCAGACATTACATTAAAGCCGCAAGAAGTTTTAAATGGCTTTTTTTTCCTTTAGAAGTGTCATTTTGTGCAGGGACAGTTCTAAACACGGGAAACACGTGGCACTTCACAGGCATACTTTAGACACCCCCCAGGTACGATATTTAAAGGAATATTTGACTTTTTTTTTTTCACTTTATGCATCATTAAAATGACTGCTCCCGAAAAACGACCGTTTTTAAAACTTCTTTTTGCATTGATACATGTCCCCTGGTGCAGAACCCGGGTTCCCAAACCCTTTTTAGGACAATAACATGCATAATAGTTGTTATAATTAGCACTTTAGAATTCGAACGTTCGCATCCATTGTATTTAATAGGGTTCTAATGTTCGTACGAACTTTCGGTCCGTTCGCGGGTTCTGGTGCGAACCGAACCCGGGGGTGTTCGGCTCATCACTAGTGACCAGCCTGCCCAACCATGGCAACCCACAACATTGATCTGGGGCAAACCGTGTTCCATGTTCGCTGCACCCCAGGCAAGGAACACTTTACCATTACCACACTTCACCCCTCCCCCCCCGCTCCCTAAAATAATAACACATTTTATCATTAGATACCCCTTAACCGTGTGAGTTTTTCCGTGTCTGTATTTAAAAAGATTGTTAAACACATAAAATAATTTTGTAACATTGTAGCTTTTTAGAAATGAACAGACACCAAGTTTTGGAAATGTCAAAGACGTTTACCAAATTAGTTTTCCGACAAACTGATCAATTCAATGTTTCAATTTATAGCCAATATTTTTTATATTTCCAGGCCCCCCTCCCCCCTCCTCAAAAATAAATAAATTCACAGGCACACGGGTCGTTAAACAAAATGTATCTTTAATCGGTAAGTGTTGACAGCAGTACAAAATATGGAGTGATGGTGATTTTATTATTGGGGGGCGGAGAGGACAGTCTTGAGGTAAATTAGCATAAATAAGTCATTATACAGCAACTCCCTAATGAGATTATGTAGAGCTTCCTCCTAAACAAGTCACACATATGGAGCACAGGCCCCGCCCACTGCGGGCTCAGCGCTGACCAATCCAGTCTCTGAGAGTCTTTCCATAAGTAAGAAAGGAAGAGTTTTCCGTTTACCTCACGTCAATACTGCACAAGAGGAGGAAACAATTCTGTTAGTCAAAGAAGCAGAGAAAAAAAATAAAATAAAAAAAAAAGTTGGGATTAAATTCGTCGTCAGTTTATTGAATTTCATCCTTTTTAGCAAACAAAAAAGTCAGACTGAGAAGAGGGTGAGAGATACGTGATGGCAACTCTGAAGTTCAGTTAAAAACTTTACACTGGACTGTACAAGAAATTTTTTCATAAACTATTTACATTTTCAGACTTTTTTTTTTTGTTGTTTTAAACATATTCAAAGCAGCAATAGACACTATTTTTTTTTTTGTATTTTCTTTCTTTTTTTTTTTTTATGGTTGTCTTTTTTTTTTTCTTTCTTTTTTTAACTCCCAAATATTTATAAGCCATTGGCCTAACAGGGTGCCGGTATCTTACAAAGAATTAAAAAAGAAAAAAACAAACAAAAAAAAAAAAAAACTCGGCTTTACATTGGTAGCGTACATCCCAATAGCAGCCTGATCAGTTAAACCGCGCCTGGCAGCCATTTTTGAAGGGAGGCGGTCTTGTCCGTTCAGCATTTTGGTGCAAATTACTAAACAAAAATTGTCACCGGTGAGTTGGAGGACCGCATCGGCCTTGAAAATGGTTCCTTCCGCTCGGTAAGGGTGGCGGGCGCACTTTAAGAGGCTGCCACCGAGACGTCAGCTTTGGGTTGACCCAATGGCCTGGAACACAATTTTTTTTTTTTTTTTTTACGCTTCCTTAGAGCAGCTAGCATGTCAGTCCAGCATGTCAGTGAATTGTGCTGATTAAATTAACATAGTATACAAATCTCACAATATACATCACAAACAAATTACAAAATCATGTATGGGTGAAGTAGGGGGGGATACAATAAGGATGCATAGTAACAGCTACAAGCCTCTCTTAATAACTGTAAATGACAATACAATAATGTAAAAAAAAAAAAAAAATGCTAAGCAAATTTTAATAATTTTTTTTTTGCTAAAAATTGGCAGGAGATGCAATGTAGAAAAGATTGCTTTTTTTTTAACTTAACAATTAAAAAAAATAAAAATAAAAGCGTATCACAAATGACAAAAGACAGACGAAGCACACTAGCGTTTCTGCAATGTGCAGCATACAGTTTGATATTTGCACCTATCCCATAATGAGTGAGCACCGAGACCCGGCCCACCGTTTTTCCTTAGCCAAAGCGGAGCTTAAATTAAAACTTAACTCCTAATCGCAAATCTTTGCGTCTCTCATATACTTTACTTATTTTTAATAGAATACTTTCTGCGTTTCGGCACGCAAATTAAAAAAAACAAAACAAAAGAAAAACAACAGCAACAAAAAAATCGACACCAATTAAAACATTGTGTACGTCGAAGAACTGAGCAATCAAAAATCAACGTAAAATCTATCTATAAAAATGTTACATTTGGGGTCCTATATAAAAACAAAAAAAAACTACAGTTTAGTATAAAATAAAACATAAAAACACTTTACAAAACAAAAAGATTGCGGAGCAAGAAAAAAAAAAAAAGGTAATATTGTAATGAAATGTAACAAGTGCTTTTTTTGTAAACTGAGGTCATCTGTATCGTAGATTTATTTTTTTAATATATACAAACGACGAGTGCAGTTTGCCGCGGTAGTAGATAAGAAGCACCGCCTGACCTCCAAAAAAATTATTATTTCACATTCTAATCGAAAATTGTCTTTTTAAAAAAAAAAAAAAAAAAAAAAACCTTCAATGTTGGAGGCTATGAAACACAACTGGCTGTGAAATGCGTTGGGCCCCTCGAGCATTGATTGAGTTCAAGAAGAAAAACCCGTCACTGTTCGATTCATGTACCTTTATAAGACATCAAGATCAAAGAGCTTACTAGATTTGATATTAAGTGCTGTGGAGCATGAATAACTTTTTTTTTTTTTGATATCGCAAAAAGTCAACATGATCATTGTCAATAAGCTTGTTCAAAGAAAAAAAAATAGCTTTGTGAGAACATATTAACAAAAAAAAGAAGAACCCTCCAATACTTATTTTAATTATTTATAATGTAAATTGAAAAAAAAAAAAAACGTAAAAACTCTCCCATACTTTTTTATTTATTAATCTAAATCCCTTTTGGGGGAGTGTTGTTAATATATTAATATTATGGGCATATTTAAAAAAAAATAAAAAATTATTTAATTTGCCACAAAAGAAATAAAAGTTTCAGCTTACAAAAATGGCCGCCCCCCCCCCCCTGCAAATTACAAACCAAAGCCGATTATCTCTTTCTAAACGTATTCACTGCACAAATCGGTTATTGTAACCTTTGCCATCCCTGTATCTGTTGTAATAGATCGCCATTGTTGGAAGCACTGTCAGGATTGTTAGTAACATTAATGAACAATGTTCAAAGTTAAGACATTAAATCGCCTATTTGCAACCGAGAATTTTTTTATTTTTTTATTTTGCTTAAGAAAATTCGGTCCTTGTGACCTTGTTCTGAGGTTTTTGTTTGGCTGCTCGGTGACCAGATAAATGATTATAAACCCCATAGTTTGTTCTATTTTTTTAAAATACCAAATATCTTAATCTACTAAAGTGCTAATAAACTCTTTCTTTTCTGTTTAAAAAAAAAAGTGCTAAACTCTTTAATTGGTGAAGATCCATAAATAAGTCGTCTTGTATAAGCGTTCGTTCTTTTCTACTGGTTGTA
The DNA here is from genome assembly GCA_029206835.1 of Rana muscosa. NCBI lineage: Eukaryota > Metazoa > Chordata > Amphibia > Anura > Ranidae > Rana > Rana muscosa. The sequence continues at coordinate 213,279,504 of CM055119.1, forward strand.
CCCAATGTCTATAGAGCTGTTCGTACCTGTAATGAAAACGCTGAACCCCGCGTGTCTAGCGCTACAGAAGCAGTCTTGCCAAAAAGTACCAGAAGAAAAAAAACTGAAAAACTAGGCCAATTGCCACTTTCTTGGCTAAAAAAAAAATTGGTAAAATTGGCAGCTATGTAGTAGGAGTTTAAATTGCAAATTAAATGTGTATTATTTTTTTTGTAATTATTATGCAAATATTCCTATTGTTGGATGTCTTATTAAAAAATGAAAGATAATACAGATTTCTTACAGTTTAGAATGCGTGCACCTGAATCCCTTTCAAGTTTTATTTTCTGATGTATTTAAATATGTTAAAACACGAATATCAAAGATTTATTTACAGAAGAATTAGGAGGTTTTCTGTCCCTTTTTTTTTATGATGTAGGAAATGTTTTGTACCTAGTATAATACATTTTAAAAATGTATTGTCTATGGACTAATTTGTGAAATTCATATAAGAAAGCAATTACAGGGATCTCATTGTTCTGAGGAAATTACGCTCCAAAAATACAGCATAGATTAAATGCATTTATGTTCACAATGTGGACAGCTATGCAGACCTAATTCTTAACCAATTATTGATTTTTTTTAGTTTATTATACAGTCACTAACAAGTGCAATACCCTCTCTCGGATATTGTGAATAAGGAGAGTTTAAAAGATTTTACTGTTCTTTGAAAAAAAAAATTGCAGTTATTTTTGGGAAAGTTTAAGCCTTTTTAAAAAAAAAAAAAAAAAAAGTTTAAATGTTGGGAGAACATCTTTCAGCATGCCATCAAATGTTTCTTACATAGTTTCATTAAATTCATTTATTTATTTATTTTAATTTTAATTTTAAAATGTTGGGAGAACATTTTTCAGCTTGCCATCACTGGAGCTATATAGAAAAAAAGAGTATGTGATTTATTTATATATATATATATATATATATATATATATTTTTTTTTACATTGATACTAATGTGTCTTTTATATCAAATACTTTCACTTAGCTATGGGGCCCTTGATGAGAGATCTGATACTTTTTACTCATTGATTTAAATCTTTTGTCTGTAACTGGGGTATTATTTTAAAATGTACAAAAGCTAAAATAAAAGGGGCCAGTAAATACATAGGTTACAATTTATACATGAAAAAAATTGTCATATTTACAAAATTAAAAAAATAAAAAAACAACTGAGATGGAAAATTAATTGTCTTGTTTCTTTTGCTCTAGTTAGGACTTAATTGATTGTCGCTATTTTATGTAGTTTTGTCTAGTAAATAATTAACTTAATATCTTTACAAACCATGCTTTTTATATTCAGAGGTGGTCCAACTTTAAAAAAAAAAATATATTGTGACTGGTTGAACAAGCACAAATTTTTGGAGGAAATTTAGGGGCTTAAATTCAGCATTTAAATTTCAACATGTATTCTGCATAAATAATTGAAATGTAGCATTAAAAAAAAAAAAGTGACTCAGATCCAGCAAGCGTGAGACGTGCCCACACCAGTCTAAACAGATGACTTTTTGTTCATGAAGTTTTCATACAACGGTTTCACATTAATCAGAACTGATAAAAAATACCATTTATATCCAGTGCTTATAACACTTAGGGAAAAAAAAAAAAAAAGAACATCTGCGAGTGTATTTTCTATACAAGCAAAATCAAGTTTCAAATTAAAGAACAGTTATTTTGTTCTTTGCCAGCCCGTGTAATGCATTTGTTTTTCTTATTCTGGCTGTAAAAAAAAGAAAAAAAATGAACTGCTAAATGAAATCTTTTTCTACGCGTAAAATAATTATGTAATGTACAAAGCTGGCACTACAACAATCTAACAAAGAAAATAAAATAAAATGTACTTTTTAACATATACAGCTGTACTTTTTTTTTTATAAATATTGAATCCAGTTACAATAAGGGATTGCACATAATAGGTGTGGTTAACTCTCCTGTACTAAATGACATGTTATATTTAAATGGATATTTAAAATATAAATATATATTGTTTTTATAAGCAGTTTGAAATATTAAGTGCATGAGGATAACTGAGGATTTGACATTTACTGGGCACATTTACATGTTATTTTAGTTACTAGGAATTGTTGGGGTCTAGTAAAAAAAAAAAAAAATTGAATTCATCAATATAGAATTTATTGAATCTGTTCTTTCATGACCAATTTTTATTTTTTTGTAGGCAGTCTTGTCAGGTTCTGGATCAATTCTAGACTACAATATTAATTTTTTAATAAGCCATTAAAAGGTGTGTAGAGTGTTCCCTCTGTAAACTGACACTCGTTACCTGAATGGAACATTCCTATAAATTTTCCAATTTTTGTAATAAGCACTACAAGACATAAATACAATATGGCAATTTGCGTTTATGGTTACTTTATAAATTTTACACGTGATCTTAGGAAGTAAATGATGAGGGCTTTGGAAGAAAAAAAAAAAAATATATATATATATATATATATATATATATATATATATATATATATATATATATATATATTTTTTTTCCCCTTTAATCAAATTTTCTTGAAATGTTGGGATTCTTAAAGAGGAAAAATCAAACTGAACAGCACATCGGGGGGGGGGGGCCTTCTCCCACATTCCCTTCCTGACCTTCCGCCAGGATCTGCCGCTGGAACCCCAAAAATTCTGCTGCAAGTTTCAACTTTCCAAGGGTCCCGTTCACACCGCAAAAACGTCCCCCGGATCGATTTCAGATGCAATTTCTGCATGCGCAATTTGAATGCGTTTGATGCATTCCAGATGCTTTTTTTTTTGCTTTTTTCCTGTTTTTTTATTTTATTTTTTATACTGTCCCTGGGTCTGTTGCATTTTTTATGCTTTTTACCACATTCCAGTACCGTTCTGTGCAGGAAATAAGCAGCATGTTTTTTTTTTTCCTGGAACTGAAACGCGCTGCACTGCTGTGAAATATGCCATTGGAACACATATAAGCTACTTTCCATGCATTTTTGAGGCAGAAAAAAATCGCACTGGACTGCATGTGATGTGAACGAGTCCTAAAAGTAAAAAACTGCGCAGGTCTAAAGCTAGTTCACATCTATGCTTGTGCAGTTGATGCGTTTTTGTGGAACATTTTTATTGCGCATTACCCCCCATCCTCTAGTTACCCCCCCCACCCACTAGGTACCCCCCACCCCCCTAGGTACCCCCCACCCCCCAAGTAGCCCCCACCCCCTAGGTACCCCCCCACCCCCCAAGTAGCCCCCACCCCCCAAGTACCCCCCCATCCCCCAAGTAGTCCCCACCGCCCTAGGTACCCCCCATCCCCTAGGTACCCCCCCATCCCCCAGGTAGCCCCCACCCCCTAGGTAGACCCCACCCCCTAGGTAGACCCCACCCCCTAGGTAGACCCCACCCCCTAGGTACCCCCATCCCCTAGGTACCCCCCATCCCCTAAGAAGCCCCCATCCCCTAGGTATCCCCCCTTCTCCTAATTAGCCCCCATCCTCTAAGTGACACTATGCATGTGCGCCCTCTACCTGGAAGCACTAGGAAATTGCAGGGGTTCTGTTGGTGGACCATGAGGGGGAGGGTTAGCCAAAGGTAAGTGTTGGCATATAGTGCCTGATATGCAACACTGGTTCAAGTTTGATTTTTCCCCCTACATGTTAAGTGCTCTTTAAATATTTTAAACCCTTTTAACAAGTGTTTTTCGCACTTCTTTTTATTTTGCGTTTTCCTTCTGTGATGATTCATCTGTTTTTCTCAAAATGTTCCTACTTTACAAAAGAAAAATAAACACACAAAGACCTCCCACTGAAAAAAAAAAAAAAAAATTCAATCATTTTTTTTTTTTTTCAGTGGGAGGTCTTTTGCGCTGCTTATTTTTTGCATTAATGCTGATTTATAGCTGCATAGGCTCCAATGTATGCAATGGTCATCATCAGATTAGGTAGTGGCTGTGTGATTAGTTCTCTATTTTTGATTAGAGAAGCAAATTCCCCCACTAAGGCCAACATTCACTAAAAGATTGATGACCACAGCCCTAAAAATTTATAAACCCTTGTATTTAAAAAAAAAAAAACATTTAAATAGAGAAGTTGATTAGAGGAGCTGTAAAGAAAAATAAACGCAGCAAAAATGACTTCCCACTGAAAAAAATAAATAAAAATAAATAAATTAAATAAATGTAAAAATTTATTTTCTCTCTTTTTTTTCAGTGGGAAGTCTTTTGCTTTTTTTTATTTATTTTTTATTCTATTGCATTAATGCTATTTTACAGCTGCATAGGCTCCATTTTATATAATGGTCATCATCAGATTAGGGAGTGGCATTGTGATTCGTTTTTCAATTTTTGATTAGAGAAGCTGGTGGCCCTCAATTCTCCCACTGGGACCAACATCCACTATAGCAGTGGTTCTCAACTCCAGTCCTCAGGACCCACTAACAGGCCGGATTTTAAGTATTACTTTGGGGAGATGCAGACTAGAATACTGCAATCCCTGAGCAGCAAATGATATCACCTGGGATGTATTTCAGTTATCTTGCAAACCTGGCCTGTTAGTGGGTCCTGAGGACAGGAGTTGAGAACCACTGCTCTAAAGGATCGATGATGACGACTTCAAGCCTAATATTCGATATTTATGTATTTTATTTTTTTAAATGGAGAAGTTGATTAGAGAAGCTGGTGACCCCCTCCCCCACTGGTGACCAACATCCACTAAAAGGTTGATGATGACTACAAGCCTAAAATCCAATAGTCCACTAAAAAGGTTGATATCCATATCAGGAACATTTGCCCAATACAAACTAAATATCTTCTCTTGTCTAAAAGCCTAATTCTCAAATAATTATCTGCATTCCTGTAAAGAAATATATGCCCTACCCCCCCCCTTTTTTTTTTGTCTTCACCGGATGTTTCAATAACCAGAACTAGGGCCTGACTGAGGCATGGGGTGAAGGACCTTTGGGGTGACTAAATGATGCCAGGTGTGGGATTGCAGCTGGACCCTTGGCATTGTGGAATGAGGAGATTCAGATCAGTAGAGAACATCGAATGCAAGGTTTGGCAAAGGGGGGGGGGCCTACAAACCTAATATATCATGTCTTCCTCGATGACTTTCCCAGTAACTCAATCACGCACGCTCATCAGCACCGGTGGCCATGTTTAGCTTCATTACACAATTTCCTGAGTGCTCCTCAAAGTTCTCTGGAAAATAAGATTGTGCGGGAACAGCAAGACAAGACGACGGCAGCCTAAAAAAAAAAAAAACAGTGGCCACCTTGTTTTAAGATTCCATGAGATTGTCTAAGACTTTCTAAGAAGCGTTTTTCCTTAAGACATAAACTGCCCGGGATTAGGAACTCAATGTTTGGCACGTTGGAAGTCAAAAAAAAAAAAAAAACACACATGGACTTCGAGGGCGAAGGGGGTCAATGAAGGTTCCACAGAGAGTTAAGTGCAGGTCGAGCTAATGTCTGGATTCACAATATGTAAAAACGTGTACCTACCTCCTAAGTGGAGTCAGCATAAAACACATTCACAACGTGTTGGCTGGCACATACCTGAGTGAGAATGTTTATATACCCCATCTAAAAACGGTAACTCAAAAAAAAATCAGCATTCAAAGGAAGGAGAAAAAAAAACACACGAAATGTAAGACTTGTAAGACAGCTAAAGGTTCGTTTCAGTTCAAGTTCTGATGTCCGATTTTTTTTTTTTTTTACAGACACCTTTTACTTAAAATAAAAAAAAAATTGTTCAAGAAAAAACTAGGGGGGGGGGAGTCAATCCATCTCACACATGAAGAAATATTTAAGACCTTTTCCGCTCACGGGATTGTGGAAACCACATACGCATGCAGGCTCTTCACAAACTTCTTTTTTGTGTTCAAAAAATTCCAAGAAAGTCAAGAGCATATTCTCCTCGCCGGTTTCTCCAAGGTATAGAACGATTTTTTAAATTTTTTAGTTTTTTTTCAGTTGGCACCCACAGCCTCATTGGCTTCGTTTTCGCTGCTATAGTCTGATTTGGGCTCCTCGTCGTATTCGTCGTACATCTCTATCTCGTCCTCTCCGTTCATCAGGTCGTTGCCGGTGAGGCTGCCACTGTCCAGCTTCATGGCGTAGGTGCTCTGTATGACGGGGATGCTGGGCTCGGGGCTGACCGAAGTACTGGAACAGTCTGACGTCATCTGGGGTGACGGTGTTGGGTTGGCCATGCTGATCGCGCTCGGGTACACCACCGCTCCCGCAGTGCTAATAGGGATCTGAGGCTGTTGCCTAAATGCAGATAGAGGAACAACATTAGCAACAGTATGGGACTAAGGAAGACAAAATACTGTTTAGTTCACATTTTGTAAAACACAAGGTCCGCCAGGCCAATTCAAGTGGTCCTGGCACCTCTCCTGCAGCTGCGGCACTCCCCTGGTCTCCACCACCACCTTATGTCAGAATCTGGTGGCAGAGAGGACAGAACTCCTCTGTCAAATCCTGCACTTCTCTGTGCATCTGCAGAGAGAGGCTCGTCTCTGCCCCCCCCCCCCAGCAATCGGCAGCAGAGAGGACAGAACTCCTCCTACAGATCCTGCACTTCTCTGTACATCCGCAGAGAGGCCCGTTTTCGACCCTCCCCAGCAGTCGGCAGCAGAGAGGACAGTACTCCTTCTACAGATCCTGCACTTCTCCATGCATCCGCGGAGAGGCTTGTCTTTGGACCCCCCCAGCAGAGAGGACAGAACTCCTCCTACAGATCCTGCACTTCTCCGTGCATCCGCGGAGAGGCTCGTCTCTGGACCCTCCCCCCTCTCTGTAGTCAGCAGCAGGGAGGAGGACAGAACTCCTCCTACAGATCCTGCACTTCTCCGTGCATCCGCGGAGAGGCTCGTCTCTGGACCCTCCCCCCTCTCTGTAGTCAGCAGCAGGGAGGAGGACAGAACTCTTCCTACAGATCCTGCACCTCTCTGTGCATTCGCAGCACCCCTTCGTCTCCACCTCCCCTGGTCTCAGCATTCAGCTGATTCCGGCAGCCGATTCCACTGTGATATAAGGGAGGGTGGGGGGACTCTTAACATCTGATGGAAGAGGGGGTGAGGTGCTCTGCACATCCAGTGCTACAGATACAACTTAGTTGATGCTAAGTTTTGGTGATTTTTGTTTTGTAAGGTTAGGTGGAGGCATCCTGTCTATGTTTTTATTTCTAAGTGGACACCACCCCTAATAATTTAAGGAACCTTTCACTAGCCATAAAGGGTGGAAATAGGTAAATGGGACTTGTGTGTGTATGTGTGTATATGTGTGTGTGTATATATATATATATATATATCTCTATCAATCTCTATATCTATCAATTTAAATTGGTCATATATATCTATCTATCGATATATATGACCAATCTATATCTATCTATCTATATATATATATATGACCTATCTATCTATGGTATCTGACATCTATGATCAACGCGTTTCACCAAAAACTTGCTTACACAGAAGCCACACTTGTTACATGTACAATAAATCAATTCAATCCCTATACACAAAATGTATGCTCCTACTAGCGGATCATCATTAATGAGGCCACGCAGAGAACCAAAATAAAAAGGGAACGCCTAACATGAAGTACCTAAAAGGGTAACCAGTCTTAAGAAGTTATGTATATACCCATTAAGTATGTTCACTACAACCCTACAGAAAATTATATATTTTTTTTCTGAATTCTTACTTATGTCTAATAGTGAACCCAACATCTCGATAAAGTTCCCTTATTTATAACTTGCTCACCCCACAGTGAAGAATTGCCTCATCTCCTGTCTCCTCGACCTCATCAGCTGCTTGTACTCTCCAATGCGTAGCTTCTTGCCGTCCACGATGCATGTGCGCTTAGGTCGTGGCTTGTACTTGTAGTTGGGATACTTCTCGAGGTGGATTTTGCTGAGGCGAGCTTGTTCTTCGTAGTATGGCTGCTTCTCTTGGTTGGACATAGATTTCCAGCGGGAACCTACAAAGCCAAGACATAGATGTCAATTGCCTTAAAATGCCAAAGGTGCAAACTCAGCCGCAAGCGGCAACAATGGAACATAGAGGTGGGGTGACATGAACATAGAACCTATAATGCCTAGACTATGTCAATTGCAGAGCCTTAAAATGCCAAAGGTACAAACTCAGCGGCAATGATGGAACATTAGAAAGACGTGGACATGGACCTTACAATGCCAAGACATTTATGTCAATTGGAAAGCCTTAAAATGCCTAAGGTACAACCTCCGCTGCAATCAGCCATGATGGAACATCAGAACGAGGTGACATGGAACCTACAATGCCAAGGCTATGTTGATTGCGGGGCCTTAAAATGCCAAAGATGCAACCTCAGCCCAAGGTGGTAACCATGGAACATGAGGACGAGGTGCCATGGTCATGAAAGCTGAACTCTCTTCACACCTCCCATACGTCACTCTTTTCCAACACATGTTCCTAAGCTAATTTTCTGTATGGCAACTTCAAAAAGAAGCACCATTTTATGTTTCCTCCAACTACAACAACCAACCACAGGTGTAAGTCTAAGAACGCAGGCTTGTCCCCGCCTCAGATACAAGTACTGGTCAGCCTTCAATAAAGCTTTATTGTTCCAAGAAGGTAAAACCCTCCACCGGAGTCAAGGTTGATGGGCGTGTTGAAATAAAGTTTGGAATATTGAATGCCTTCTAGTATACTGTATAGCAGGGGTGACCAACCAGTGGCCGGGGGCCACATGTGGCCCGTGGAGCCCTCTGATGTGGCCGGCGACCTCCTGCTCTGGAATGGAATAGAATACTGTTATTAAAGGTAAGTTTATTACTAAAATCACAGTATATATATATATATATATATATATATATATATATATATTCTATTATGTAGCAATTCTATATGCTATGAAAGTAGAAGAGTCCAAGGTCCAGGTTATATTTTAGTATATTCTACGTCTGTGCGACAGAAAAGAAAGACGACCTTATTTTTCTGTTTGGGGTTTGTGGAGGCCGCCAAGATTTCGATTTCGTTCTGCTGACGGTAACAAACACCAAACAAATGAAAAGCCCCCATTAGATCAAAACTTTCGGCTTTTGTTTCTTCCTTCTATGATGGAACTGAAATGATTCCCATTAAATGCAGATAATACAATTCCACCGACCAATAGCAATTGTCTATTCTTTCTTTATTATTGAAAACCCTTCTTGGAATGCTGAATGCGGCTGTGCCCAAGGCTACAGAAATTAGCGACTTTCTATGATATAAACACGCTCACCACCTGCAGCCTTGAAAGACTCTGGAGCTGAATGGATGCTCACAGCTGATGGCGCTCGGTAATTGACGGGTGAATAGGCTGTGCCCGCTGTAAATGGCACACGCTCGGTGCCAAAGGTAAGCCCTACCTGCTCAATTGTGTGCCTGGAGAAGCAGACTAGAATCTAATACAGGATCTGGCAGGAGCACAAAATCCCAGACATGGATGTGATCAACATCCGCAGCCAAGAATAGAAACCTGTAACCGGCTTTCATTGGGCAAAAGTCAGCCGCAGATTTCACTTTCACGTCTCTTCCTGAGCATCAGGTGTCTCGGAATCTAACTGGTCACATAGCAGGACCATTAATACAAATTAAAACATTATTCCCAACATTGACAGACAAAAAGAAACCTTGTTACTTTGTCTCATTAGGGTCCAGCTCCATTTCCTGGGGATATTCAACGCTCTTAACCACTTCCCATCCTTAGGCCATTTATAAAAGGCCCAAGGTTTAAGGGAGTATGCCGGGATCACGGTTGAGGTTTACTGTAGGTGGGTATCCCGGGATCATGGATGAGGTTTAGGTGGGTATCCCGGGATCACGGATGAGGTTTAGGTGGGTATGCCGGGATCACGGTTGAGGTTTAGGTGGATATGCCGGGATCACGGTTTAGGTGGGTATGCCGGGATCACGGATGAGGTTTAGGTGGGTATGCCGGGATCACGGTTGAGGTTTAGGTGGATATGCCGGGATCACGGTTTAGGTGGGTATGCCGGGATCACGGATGAGGTTTAGGTGGGTATGCCGGGATCACGGTTGAGGTTTAGGTGGATATGCCGGGATCACGGTTTAGGTGGGTATGCCGGGATCACGGATGAGGTTTAGGTGGGTATGCCGGGATCACGGTTGAGGTTTAAGTGGGTATGCCGGGATCACGGCTGAGGTTTAGGTGGGTATCCCGGGATCATGGATGAGGTTTAGGTGGGTATCCCGGGATCACGGATGAGGTTTAGGTGGGTATGCCGGATCACGGTTGAGGTTTAAGTGGGTATGCCGGATCACGGCTGAGGTTTAAGTGGGTATGTCGGGATCACGGCTGAGGTTTAGGTGGGTATGCCGGGATCACGGTTTAGGTGGGTTATCCCGGGATCACAGGTGAGGTTTAAGTGGGTATGCCGGGATCATGGCTGAGGTTTAAGTGGGTATGCCGGGATCACGGTTGAGGTTTAGGTGAGGATGCCGGGATCACGGTTTAGGTGGGTATGCCGGATCACGGTTTAAGTGGGTATGCCGGATCACGGTTGAGGTTTAAGTGGGTATGCCGGGATCACAGCTGAGATTTAAGTGGGTATGCCGGGATCACAGCTGAGGTTTAAGTGGGTATGCTGGGATCACAGCTAAGGTTTAAGTGGGTATGCCGGGATCACGGTTGAGGTTTAAGTGGATATGCCGGGATCACGGTTGAGGTTTAAGTGGATATGCCGGGATCACGGTTGAGGTTTAAGTGGGTATGCCGGGATCACGGTTGAGGTTTAAGTGGATATGCCGGGATCACGGTTGAGGTTTAAGTGGGTATGCCGGGATCACGGTTGAGGTTTAAGTGGGTATGCCGGGATCACGGCTGAGGTTTAAGTGGGTATGCCGGGATCACGGCTGAGGTTTAAGTGGGTATGCCGGGATCACGGCTGAGGTTTAAGTGGGTATGCCGGGATCACGGCTGAGGTTTAAGTGGGTATGCCGGGATCACGGATGAGGTTTAGGTGGGTATGCCGGGATCACGGTTGAGGTTTAGGTGGATATGCCGGGATCACGGTTTAGGTGGGTATGCCGGGATCACGGATGAGGTTTAGGTGGGTATGCCGGGATCACGGTTGAGGTTTAGGTGGATATGCCGGGATCACGGTTTAGGTGGGTATGCCGGGATCACGGATGAGGTTTAGGTGGGTATGCCGGGATCACGGTTGAGGTTTAGGTGGATATGCCGGGATCACGGTTTAGGTGGGTATGCCGGGATCACGGATGAGGTTTAGGTGGGTATGCCGGGATCACGGTTGAGGTTTAAGTGGGTATGCCGGGATCACGGCTGAGGTTTAAGTGGGTATGCCGGGATCACGGCTGAGGTTTAAGTGGGTATGCCGGGATCACGGCTGAGGTTTAAGTGGGTATGCCGGGATCACGGCTGAGGTTTAAGTGGGTATGCCGGGATCACGGCTGAGGTTTAAGTGGGTATGCCGGGATCACGGCTGAGGTTTAAGTGGGTATGCCGGGATCACGGCTGAGGTTTAAGTGGGTATGCCGGGATCACGGCTGAGGTTTAAGTGGGTATGCCGGGATCACGGCTGAGGTTTAAGTGGGTATGCCGGGATCACGGCTGAGGTTTAAGTGGGTATGCCGGGATCACGGCTGAGGTTTAAGTGGGTATGCCGGGATCACGGCTGAGGTTTAAGTGGGTATGCCGGGATCACGGTTGAGGTTTAAGTGGGTATGCCGGGATCACGGCTGAGGTTTAAGTGGGTATGCCGGGATCACGGCTGAGGTTTAAGTGGGTATGCCGGGATCACGGCTGAGGTTTAAGTGGGTATGCCGGGATCACGGCTGAGGTTTAAGTGGGTATGCCGGGATCACGGCTGAGGTTTAAGTGGGTATGCCGGGATCACGGCTGAGGTTTAAGTGGGTATGCCGGGATCACGGCTGAGGTTTAAGTGGGTATGCCGGGATCACGGCTGAGGTTTAAGTGGGTATGCCGGGATCACGGCTGAGGTTTAAGTGGGTATGCCGGGATCACGGTTGAAGTTTAAGTTGCTTTAAAACCCACCATGAATTGTGATTTTATCTAAACCTCTTTAGATTCCGAGGCCTCGTTTTCTGGGGTGACGCCGCCATTTGGGGATCTGCGCTCGTCCCGCACACCGCCATAATCCAGCCAAGTCTGAAATAATCACGCATCGTTTCCCGGCTCCACGCCTATCCGCACACGCAACGCCTCTCCACGCACAATCATTCCGCTCATTATCCTCCGTCGCACCTACTTGGCATTTAAAGCCGCGATCGCAAAAGAAAAAAAAAATGAAGGAATGCTATTTTAAGCATAAAACGCCTAAATTTTGCATATGTAACACTCAATTAAAATAACTTTGGCGTATTCTGGCATGCAGGATAATCCCTTCATTACACACATATTACTCCATCCTGCCTAAATATATTAAATATTATGACTTTAACAAAGTGACTTATGCCTAAAAATGTGACAGCAATCTGAGCCGGCCATGGAAACGGCGTCCAACGCAGCTGTGAGGCGCTCCGAACGGATAAAACTGCCTGTTTATGTTCTATTATTTGTAATGAATTTCCTAAATACTTGAGGACAGGAAATTGTATTAGACAGGCGGAGGGGGAGATGAATGAATTGAGAGTCGCCGGCCAGCAGCGTCTACAGGATGATGTGTTTTTTGCTACCAGTTGATGTTCGCGAGCGACGTCCTCACGTACATGTCAAGATGCTGAGTGTCGCTTAAAGGGTCAGTCCACATAAAATTGATCTATTGGTGTTTGGTGGAAGCTGGAGGATTAAAGCGTTTCTAAAGACAAAGCTGACATCCATGTCCCCGCTGGACAGATTTGCCCTCATCTGTGTCCTGGGGACCACTCGGGGCTGCTGTTAGAAATCACTGGGCCCCATACAGCATACCTGACAGCCCCCCCCCCCGCTGCCCCGGGCGACCGTGACTGAGAACATAGATAAAGGAACAGGAGGCACCCTGAGGCTTCCTGCTCATTTACACACTGAAGCATAGTAAACAGTTTACTATGCTTCTGTGATTAATGGACACAGGAGTGATTGGCACCAATCTTTCACTGTGTTCAGGAAAGGAAGGGGCCAGTAAATTAAATTTTTACCAGCCTTTTCCCTCGTTCTCCATCATGAAACATCCCTCTGTGTGCCCGCAGCAGCTGCCAGCGGGAGAGGAAGGAAGCCGGAAGAACTGCGGGGGAAAGGGGCACGCAGGGGGCCCCAGACCGCAGATGGAATGAGCGTATGTGCTTGAACCGATCCCCCTGCAGAAGGAGGAGAAGCTGGCAGCACTGCAGGGGGAGGCAGAAGAGGATCGGTGTCTGTAATAGAACAGTACAGCTGGCCCTCCTGCTCAGCAGGGGCCCGGGCTCCCCTTTTGAACTGATGGGGCCCAGGCCCAGTACAGGAGGGCTGGCTTTACTGCCTTATCAGCGGACCTGTGACCACTTGTCATAAAGAAGGTGATGGGAAATACAAAATGTTTCAGGTGTCACCAGACCAAGAGGTGCAGGAAATCCTCCAATGAGCACTCCTGTATCTCCTGGAGCTTTCCTATGCAAGTCCCGGGCTAGGGTAATGGGGCTCCTGGGTATGGGCATGTGGCAGGGTCACCGTGTGACGTCATCCAGAGGCCCCTTCACTTATGACGTCACCGCCCGGGGCATGATGGGTGGGGACGTCATAAGGGGCAGGCCTCCGTGACCCCACCCCATGCCTATATAAGTAGTGCCACACCGTGCACTACAGCGGGAGAGAGCGTTTTGTCAACATCGGAAGAGGGAAGAAGACAACGGAGAAGACCAGGCAAGAGCTAGCAAAAGAGAGAACAAAAGAGCAGAAGATAGCGGAGGAGGCCCGGCAGAAGACACCGGACAGAGGGAGAAGAACCGAAGAGAGAGAGGAGAAGAGCCGGAGAGGGCAGAAGACATTGGAAGAGACCCCCGGAGCTGCCTAATAAGTTACTTTAAAAACCTGTGTAGTGTGTTTTTTTTTTTATTGACACTTTTTTTTTCAGGTGAATGGATAGGGGTACAATGTACCCCATACTCATTCACATAGGGTGGGGGCCCCCTGATTACAGGGGGATCCCAGATTCCGATAACACCCCCCGCCCGCAGACCCCGACAACCAACGGCCAGGGTTGTCGGGAAGAGGCCCTTGTCCTCATCAACATGGGGACAGGGTGCTTTAGGGTGGGGGGGGCGCAGTGCGCCTTCCTACCCCAAAGCAACCACCCCCCATGTTGAGGGCATGCGGCCTGCTACGGTTCAGGAGGGGGGGGGGCTCACTCGTCCCCACCCCCTTTGCTGACCGGCCGGGCTGCGTGCTCAGATAAGGGTCTGGTATGGACTTTGGGGGGACCCCCACGCCATTTATTTGGCGTAGGGGGTTCCCCTTAAAATACATACCAGATCCAAGGGCCTGGTATGCTCTTAGAGGGGGAGCCCATGCTGGTTTTTATTTAAAATTTGGCGTGGAGTTCTTCCTAAAGATTCATACCAGATACAGTGCCCGGTATTGTTGGGGATTGAAGTCAGATGCATGTGGGACTTCAAGTCATAGGGCAAAGTTGGATCCAAAGTAGTACGACTGTCGTGTCGTGCCAGTTTGAACCCGGCCATAGTGTGCTTCACTTTGTCAGACAGCTTCTATTTAAGCGATTTCTTGATTCAACAGGTCTGGCAGTAATCGGGCCTGGGTGTGCCAAGTGAAATTTAACTCAGCTTTCCAAAATATTTAGTTAATAACAGTTCATTCATGATTTAGCAAGGAGGGGGCAATTACTTTTTCACACAGGGACAGGCGGGTTTGGACAGCTTTTTGCCACTAATACATGAAATCCTCATTTAAAAACTGCATTTTGTTTTTCCTCGGGTTATCTTTGTGTAATATTAAAATTAGTTTGATCTGAATTACGTGCAACAAATATGAAAAAAATCAAAAAATCAGGAAGGGGGCAAATACTTTTGCACAGCACTGTAGAGAAAGCCGCAGGACAAGCGGGAACACTCTAAGGCCTGGTTCACATAGGGGCGACTCGTCGGGCGACTCGTCAGGCGACTCGGTCACCTGACGAGTCGTGTCCCACGCTGTTAAATGGAACCATTCTAATAAGGGCGACTCAGGTCGCTCCGACTTAGAAAAAGGTTCCTGTACTTCTTTTGGGGGCGACCCAAGGCGACTTGCATTGACTTCTATACAGAAGTCATTATGCAAATCACCTGAACCGGGCGTCTCAAGTCGTCTTGAGATCGCGCCGCCGAGTAGCCCCCAAAGTCGTGCCGCCCCTGTGTGAACCGGGCCTTAGGTGGGCAGGATCAACCAGAAATATATACAAGAAGGAGCTAAGAGGAGAGAAATACTACTTTTGTTATTAAACAGAAACTCCTGGAGTGAGAACAGATAATAAAGAATCACAAAGTATCAAACAAATAAAAACAAGGAATTCACCGACTCACTATGAGATAAAATGTTTACACCAAAGAGAAACAAAGTCTCCACGATGATCTCCTACAGGAAAGGCACAGATTACATCATCCTCCATAAAGATCCAATGAGAGCACAGTGCTGCTCTGGGTTCACAATCTGTGGCTGGTGATTGGACGCCAGAGAGTCTGCAGGTTAGAAAGAGGAACGGCGCATGCACACGCATCTCTCTGTACCGGTAACTGCAGGAGAGATGCTATTCTCACCCAGGATTCCTCCAGAGGTTTCTAGGAATTCGGTGAGCTGCATAGTTCCAGGGCCTGATCACTCTTCCCACTGACCACCAATGTAAGGAACATTCTTCTCACTGACCACCAATGTAAGGAACATTCTTCTCACTGACCACCAATGTAAGGAACATTCTTCCCACTGACCACCAATGTAAGGAACATTCTTCCCACTGACCACCAATGTAAGGAACATTCTTCCCTCTGATCACCAATGTAAGGAACATTCTTCCCACTGATCACCAATGTAAGGAACATTCTTCCCACTGACCACCAATGTAAGGGACATTCTTCCCACTGATCACCAATGTAAGGGACATTCTTCCCACTGATCACCAATGTAAGGAACATTCTTCTCACTGATCACCAATGTAAGGGACATTCTTCCCACTGACCACCAATGTAAGGGACATTCTTCCCACTGACCACCAATGTAAGGAACATTCTTCCCACTGATCACCAATGTAAGGAACATTCTTCTCACTGATCACCAATGTAAGGAACATTCTTCTCACTGATCACCAATGTAAGGAACATTCTTCTCACTGATCACCAATGTAAGGGACATTCTTCTCACTGATCACCAATGTAAGGGACATTCTTCCCACTGATCACCAATGTAAGGAACATTCTTCCCACTGATCACCAATGTAAGGAACATTCTTCTCACTGATCACCAATGTAAGGGACATTCTTCTCACTGATCACCAATGTAAGGAACATTCTTCTCACTGATCACCAATGTAAGGGACATTCTTCCCACTGATCACCAATGTAAGGAACATTCTTCCCACTGATCACCAATGTAAGGAACATTCTTCTCACTGATCACCAATGTAAGGGACATTCTTCCCACTGATCACCAATGTAAGGAACATTCTTCCCACTGATCACCAATGTAAGGAACATTCTTCTCACTGATCACCAATGTAAGGGACATTCTTCCCACTGATCACCAATGTAAGGAACATTCTTCCCACTGATCACCAATGTAAGGAACATTCTTCTCACTGATCACCAATGTAAGGGACATTCTTCTCACTGATCACCAATGTAAGGAACATTCTTCCCACTGATCACCAATGTAAGGGACATTCTTCCCACTGATCACCAATGTAAGGAACATTCTTCCCACTGACCACCAACGTAAGGAACATTCTTCCCACTGATCACCAATGTAAGGAGCATTCTTCTCACTGATCACCAATGTAAGGAACATTCTTCTCACTGATCACCAATGTAAGGAACATTCTTCCCTCTGATCACCAATGTAAGGAACATTCTTCCCACTGATCACCAATGTAAGGAACATTCTTCTCACTGATCACCAATGTAAGGAACATTCTTCCCACTGATCACCAATGTAAGGAACATTCTTCTCACTGATCACCAATGTAAGGGACATTCTTCTCACTGATCACCAATGTAAGGAACATTCTTCTCACTGACCACCAATGTAAGGAACATTCTTCTCACTGATCACCAATGTAAGGGACATTCTTCTCACTGATCACCAATGTAAGGAGCATTCTTCTCACTGATCACCAATGTAAGGAACATTCTTCCCACTGATCACCAATGTAAGGAACATTCTTCTCACTGATCACCAATGTAAGGAACATTCTTCCCACTGATCACCAATGTAAGGAGCATTCTTCCCACTGATCACCAATGTAAGGAGCATTCTTCCCACTGATCACCAATGTAAGGAACATTCTTCCCACTGATCACCAATGTAAGGAACATTCTTCCCACTGATCAATCACCAATGTAAGGAACATTCTTCCCACTGATCACCAATGTAAGGGACATTCTTCCCACTGATCACCAATGTAAGGAACATTCTTCTCACTGATCACCAATGTAAGGAACATTCTTCCCACTGATCACCAATGTAAGAAACATTCTTCCCACTGACCACCAATGTAAGGAGCATTCTTCTCACTGATCACCAATGTAAGGAACATTCTTCTCACTGATCACCAATGTAAGGAACATTCTTCCCACTGACCACCAATGTAAGGAACATTCTTCCCACTGATCACCAATGTAAGGAACATTCTTCCCACTGATCACCAATGTAAGGAACATTCTTCCCACTGATCACCAATGTAAGGAGCATTCTTCTCACTGATCACCAATGTAAGGAACATTCTTTCCCACTGATCACCAATGTAAGGAACATTCTTCCCACTGACCACCAATGTAAGGAGCATTCTTCTCACTGATCACCAATGTAAGGAACATTCTTCTCACTGATCACCAATGTAAGGAAACATTCTTCCCACTGACCACCAATGTAAGGAACATTCTTCCCACTGATCACCAATGTAAGGAACATTCTTCCCACTGATCACCAATGTAAGGAACATTCTTCTCACTGATCACCAATGTAAGGAACATTCTTCTCACTGATCACCAATGTAAGGAACATTCTTCCCACTGATCACCAATGTAAGGAACATTCTTCCCACTGACCACCAATGTAAGGAGCATTCTTCTCACTGATCACCAATGGTAAGGAACATTCTTCTCACTGATCACCAATGTAAGGAACATTCTTCCCACTGACCAACCAATGTAAGGAGCATTCTTCTCACTGATCACCAATGTAAGGAACATTCTTCTCACTGATCACCAATGTAAGGAACATTCTTCTCACTGATCACCAATGTAAGGGACATTCTTCCCACTGACCACCAATGTAAGGAACATTCTTCTCACTGATCACCAATGTAAGGAACATTCTTCCCACTGATCACCAATGTAAGGAACATTCTTCCCACTGATCACCAATGTAAGGAACATTCTTCCCACTGATCACCAATGTAAGGAGCATTCTTCTCACTGATCACCAATGTAAGGAACATTCTTCCCACTGATCACCAATGTAAGGAACATTCTTCTCACTGATCACCAATGTAAGGAACATTCTTCCCACTGATCACCAATGTAAGGAACATTCTTCTCACTGATCACCAATGTAAGGAACATTCTTCCCACTGATCACCAATGTAAGGAACATTCTTCTCACTGATCACCAATGTAAGGAACATTCTTCTCACTGATCACCAATGTAAGGAACATTCTTCTCACTGATCACCAATGTAAGGAACATTCTTCTCACTGACCACTAGGGATGAGCTTCGTGTTCGAGTCGAACATACGTTCGACTCGAACATCGGCTGTTCGAATCGTTCGACGAAGATCGAACGATTTGGGGCCGTTCGCGCCTAATTCGAGTGACCGCGAATGGCCCACAATGCACTACGCCATCGCAGTGTCATCCAGGCGCTGTGATTGGCCAAGCATGCACTGTGACCCCCGCATGCTTGGCCAATCACAGCGCCGGCAGTGAGGAGAGCAATGATTGGCCACAGGCAGGATGCCAGCAATTATTGCTGAGGGGGTTTAGTACACACGCCCACACTATAAAAGGCCGCCAGCACGGCGGCCTTGTGTAGTGTGTTCCGGAGCAGGGAAAGAGAAGCATAGGCAGGGACAGTGTCATTATTTTTCCTTTACATAATCCTGGATTCCTTGTGTTTAGGGACAGATAAGGATAGGTAGGGAGAGTGTCAGTGACAGTGTGCTATTCTGTGCTAATCCTTGTTTGTAGGGACAGAGAGGTACAGTGAGGGAAAGTGTCAGTGTGCTATTCTGTTCTAAACCAATCTTGCTGAACCATATTTTCAATCCTTGAGTTTAGGGACAGAGAGGTACAGTGAGTGAAACTGACAGTGTGCTATTCTGTTCTAAACCAATTTTGCTGTTCCATATTTCAAATCCTTGAGTTTAGGGACAGAGAAGGACACTCGTGGAAATTATCAGTGTGCTATTCTGTGCTAAATCTTGTTTGTAGGGAGGGACAGAGTAGGACAGTGAGGGAAAGTGTCAGTGTGCTATTCTGTTCTAAACCAATTTTGCTGTTCCATATTTTCAATTCTTGTGTTTAGGACAGAGAAGGATAGGCAGGGGACAGTGTCAGTGTCATTGTTGCTAAGCCTCCTGCACAGTATACACCTGAAGGTAGCCCTTATTGCTCTTTTTTCCCATCTCCCTGCAGGCCATCTATTAAAATGTCTGGAAGGCAACCAAGGAGAGGCAGACAGTCAGGAGGCAAAAAAAAGAGGGCAAGCAGGCTCTGTGTCTTGTGGCAACAGTGCTGGTCGTGGACGTGGTGCATTGTCATCAGCATATGGCCATGGGACACGCTTGTCCTTCTTTTCGGCAGCTGGACATGTTGAGCCACATCATGCCGAAGACTTGGTAGAGTGGATGACCAAGCCCACCTCATCCTCCTCATCCTCTCTCACCCAGGCTCAGGGTACTGGCAAAGCAGCTGCCAAGCGTCCTCATCCCTGGTATCAATGTCATCATCAGTCACATCCTTCCCTAGACCCCACCATGTCCTCCTCCTGAGGAGTCCCCCGAACTGTTTGAGCACAGTGTTGGGTACATGCTCCAGGAGGATGCCCAGCGTTTGGAAGGATCTGATGATGATACCCAGCTAGAGGAAGGCAGCAGCGTGAGAGCAGAGAGAGGGGATGCTCAAGAAGGACACCAATCTGGCAGTCCATGCTCCAGCAGCTGCAGCATACTGCCAGATTGGCTCCAGAGATGAGGAGGGAGGGGATGATGAGGTCACTGACTCCACGTGGGTGCCTAATAGGAGAGAGGAGGAGGAGGAGGAGGATGAGGAGGAGGCACATCTCCAACGAGGCAGGATGCCCTTGAGTGGCCAGCGTATGGGCAGCACACCGACGGAATCACACCGCAGAGCTCCGCCTGTGCAGGGCGCTGCCTCTGCCCGTCATTCAAAAAGTTCTTTGTTGTGGGCCTTTTTTGAGGCGAGTGCATCAGATCGCACAGCTGCTGTTTTGCAACATATGTCTCAAGCGTATATCGCGTGGCCAAAACATCACTCGCTTGGGCACCACATGCTTGATCAGACATATGTTGACCTGCATGCAGCTCGTTGGCAAGCCTACCTTAAAGACCCACACCAAAGAACAAAGCTGACCTCTTCTTGCACCGCATCAGCTGGGATCTCCAACCCCACTATACCTTCAGTCCTCTCTGAAACATGCACTGAGAGGAATGAAGGTGTAGAATTAGGTGTGTCACAGCCAAGTACTTGCGGCCACTCTGCTAGCAGTACACCAACGTCCGATTCTAGCAGGCAAATTTCCCTGCCCCAGCTGCTGGACCGTCAAAAGAAGTTCACTCTCCCAGCCATCCACATGCCAGCGGTTGACTGCTAGCTTGGCTAAATTGCTAGCGCTTCAACTGCTGCCTTTTCAGTTGGTAGACTCGGCCCCCCTTCCGTGAGTTTGTGCAATGTGCGGTTCCTCAGTGGCAGGTTCCCAAACGCCACTTTTTCTCACGGAAGGGGATTCCCCGCTCTCTACAAGGCATGTGGAAGGCAATGTCTTGGCCTCGCTGGACAGGGCGGTCAGCGGTAAGGTGCATATTACCCGCTGACTCATGGTCCAGCAGGCATGGACAGGGACGTTACCTTTCTTTCACGGCCCATTGGGTCACTCTTTTGGCAGCTGGGAAGGATGCAGGGACAAGGTGCAGTAGTGTTGGAGGTTGTTCCACCGCCACGCCTCCAAAATGCTACTACTGGTTGTGACACACCTCTCCTCCTCCACCCCCTCCTCTTCTTCTTCCTCCATGGCCTCTTCTGTGGTTTGTCCTCGGAACCAGCGGTGCTCCGTAGGCGTTCAAGGGGCTACGCAAGTACGCAGGCAAAAAGATGCCATGCCGTGCTTGCGCTGGTGTGTTTTGGGGGACAGGAGCCACACTGGGGCAGAGGTCCTGTCTGCTCTGCAGGGGCAGGCCGAGAGGTGGTTGACGCCACGCCAGCTTAAGCCAGGAATGGTGGTTTGCGACCAATGGCACCAACCTCCTCTCCGCCCTCCGACAGGGACAACTGACCCATGTGCCCTGTATGGCTCACGTCTTAACCTGGTGGTGCAGCGGTTCTTGGACAGGTACCCGGGCTTACAGGATGTCCTGAGGCAGGCCAGGAAAGTCTGTGTGCATTTCCGCAGATCTTATAATGCCAGTGCTCGCCTGGCTGAGCTTCAAAAGGAGTTGAACCTGCCCAAGAACCGCCTTATATGTGACATGCCCACCAGGTGGAACTCAACGTTGGCCATGCTGCAGCGGCTGCACACGCAGCAGAGGGCCATCAATGAGTACCTGTGCGACTACGAGCACCAGGACAGGGTCAGGGGAGCTTGGTTTTTTTTTCTCCACGCCAGTGGGGCATGATCAGGGATGCATGCACTGTCCTGGCACCATTTGAGGAGGCCACGAGGATGGTGAGGCAGTGACAGTGCATGCATCAGTGACACTGTACCTCTTGTCCACCTGTTGGAGCACACGCTGCGTGAAATAATGGAACAGGGCACTTGAGGCAGAACAGAGGCAGGAAGAGGAGGACTTCCTTGCCTCTCAAGGCCCCCTTTACGAGGAGGAGGAGGAGGAGGAGGACTTCCTTGCCTCTCAAGGCCCCCTTTACGAGGAGGAGGAGGAGGAGGAGGACTTCCTTGCCTCTCAAGGCCCCCTTTACCGAGGAGGATGAGGAGGAGGAGGAGGACTTCCTTGCCTCTCAAGGCCCCCCCTTTACGAGGAGGGAGGAGGAGGGAGGAGGACTTCCTTGCCTCTCAAGGCCCCCTTTACCGAGGAGGAGGAGGAGGAGGAGGAGGACTTCCTTGCCTCTCAAGGCCCCCTTTACGAGGAGGAGGAGGAGGAGGAGGACTTCCTTGCCTCTCAAGGGGAGGAGGAGGAGGACTTCCTTGCCTCTCAAGGCCCAGAGGGAGGAGGGGAGGAGGGAGGGAGGGGAGGAGAGGGAGGAGGAGGAGGAGGACTTCCTTGCCTCTCAAGGGGAGGAGGAGGAGGAGGGAGGAGGACTTCCTTGCCTCTCAAGGCCCCGAGGAGGAGGGAGGAGGGAGGAGGATGACTTCCTTGCCTCTCAAGGGGAGGAGGAGGAGGAGGAGGAGGAGGAGGACGACTTCCTTGCCTCTCAAGGCCCCGAGGAGGGAGGAGGAGGGAGGAGGGAGGAGGGAGGAGGAGGAGGAGGCAGGAGGGAGGAGGAGGAGGAGGACTTCCTTGCCTCTCAAGGGGAGGAGGAGGAGGAGGAGGAGGAGGAGGAGGAGGACTTCCTTGCCTCTCAAGGCCCGGAGGAGGAGGAGGAGGAGGAGGAGGAGGAGGAGGACTTCCTTGCCTCTCAAGGCCCCGAGGAGGGAGGGGGGAGGGAGGAGGGAGGAGGAGGAGCTCAGCTAACCTACGCTGCATGGCCTCCCTGATCCTGCAAAGTCTGCGGAAGGATCTTCGGATCAAGGAGAGGGACCATTACTGGCTGGCCACTCTCCTTGATCCACGGTACAAGGGTAAGGTTGCGGACCTTATCGTACCGTCGCAGAGGGAGCAGAGGATGAGACAACTCCGGGAGGCCTTGCAGAAAGGTCTGTGCAACGCTGTTCCCAGAGACTGGGAGGTTACAAACTTCTGGTCCTGGACAACGAGTTGCTGAGGCTTCGGGCAGTCAAAGAAGGAGCGGTGGGGAAGGTGGCCGTCTGACCGATGCGTTCAGACAATTCTTTAGTCCGCAGCCCCAAAGTATGATCGGTTCCAGCAACCATCGCCAGCGTCTGATAAACATGGTGCAGGAATATCTAGGGGCAAGGTCAGACTTGGACACCTTCCCCACCGAAAATCCTCTGGCTTACTGGGTCTTGAGGATGGATCACTGGCCAGAGCTTGCACAGTATGCAATTGAGCTACTGGCCTGTCCTGCATCCAGCGTTCTTTCAGAACGCACATTCAGTGCTGCTGGAGGATTTGTCACGGATCACAGGGTGCGCCTGTCCACCGACTCGGTTGATCGACTGACTTTCATCAAGATGAACCAGTCTTGGATCACCACCAGCTACCACACACCTGATGCTGATATAACAGACTAATTGATTTTAAAATGTCACATCCCTTCAATACTGATGCTGATGCTGAGTGCCTGTGCTGTTATGTTGACTGGCTATCCTCCTCCTCCTCCTCAATGATACGATTAATGATGATAGCTTGGAAGATCATTTTGGTTTATGGGTGACGCCACCAGTGGCTAAGGCCCAATTTTTTAGCCCCTGTTTAACAGGGGCGTGTAATTAAAATTTTGGATGCAATACTTTGCAACAGGCCTCATTGCTGTGCTCCAAGTACAGTATCTGTGAGGGGTTGCAGTGTTGTGCCACCAGTGCCTAAGGCCCAATTTTTCAGCCTCTGTTCAACAGGGGCATGCAATTATAATTATTGATCGAATAATTCACAGCAGGGCCCATTGCTGCGCCCACCAAGAGTAACTGTCAGGCCTTACAGTGTTGTGGCACCAGCACCACCATCACCACCAGCACCACCATCAAAGGCCCAATTTTTACTACCACTGATCAATAATTATATGTTATTACAATTCCTGATATAATAGTTGACAGCAGGGCGTTCCAGCACCAACCAAGAGTAACTGTGAGTGCTTACAGTGTTGTGCCAACACCAACACCTAAGGGGCCTATTTCTGCAGAGTATATACGGCAGGTCCCTACTTTCAAACATCCAACTTACAAACGACTCCTACTTGCAAACGGAAGAAGACAACAGGAAGTGAGAGGAAATCTACCCCTTGGAAGGAAAATTCTCTCCTGTAAGAATTAATATGGGAAAAAGGTGTCTCCTCTCTACTGATGCTTTATCACCAATCCTTGTTTCAATAAAAACACCACATTTCAAAATCAGTTGTCATTGGGACGCAAAGTGAGGTGAAATGTTCTGAACAGGGGCACAGACAGCAAAAAAAATGTGACAGGGGTGATAACCCTTCCCTATGTTTTCCAAAAAGCTAAAAAAAAGGAATTTGCCATGGAGCTCCACTTAAACAATGCAGCTGTTCAAAATTACAAACAGATTCTACATAAGAACAAACCTACAGTCCCTGTCTTGTATGCACCGCCTGTATACGGCTGTTCAGAGTATATAGGGCCTTTTTTATTTTGTGTGCGGGGTTCCCCTTAATATCCATACAAGACCCAAAGGGGCTGGTAATGGGCTGGGGTGGGGGGAGGGGGGGTCATGGGGTAGCTATGCCATTTTTCCTAAAGATTTTCATCCATATTACCGGGACCAGACATTACATTAAAGCCGCAAGCAGTTTTAAATGGCTTTTTTTTCGTTTAGAAATGTTATTTTGTGCAGGGACAGTTCTAAACACGGGAAACACGTGGCACTTCACAGGCATACTTTAGACACCCCCCAGGTACAATATTTAAAGGAATATTTGACTTTTTTTTTTTCACTTTATGCATCATTAAAATGACTGCTCCCGGAAAACGTCCGTTTTTAAAACTTCTTTTTGCATTGATACATGTCCCCTGGTGCAGAACCCGGGTTCCCAAACTCTGTTTACGACAATAACATGCATAATAGTCGTTATAATTAGCACTTTAGAATCCGAACGTTCGCATCCATTGTATTTAATAGGGTTCTAATGTTCGTGCGAACTTTCGGTCCGTTCGCGGGTTCTGGTGCGAACCGAACCCGGGGGTGTTCGGCTCATCACTACTGACCACCAATTCAAGGAACATTCTTCCCACTGACCACCAATGTAAGGGACATTCTTCTCACTGATCACCAATGTAAGGGACATTCTTCAAACTGACCACCAATGTAAGGAACATTCTTCTCACTGATCACCAATGTAAGGAACATTCTTCCCACTGATCACCAATGTAAGGAACATTCTTCTCACTGATCACCAATGTAAGGGACATTCTTCTCACTGATCACCAATGTAAGGGACATTCTTCTCACTGATCACCAATGTAAGGGACATTCTTCCCACTGACCACCAATGTAAGGAACATTCTTCTCACTGATCACCAATGTAAGGAACATTCTTCCCACTGATCACCAATGTAAGGAACATTCTTCTCACTGATCACCAATGTAAGGGACATTCTTCTCACTGATCACCAATGTAAGGGACATTCTTCTCACTGATCACCAATGTAAGGGACATTCTTCTCACTGATCACCAATGTAAGGGACATTCTTCTCACTGATCACCAATGTAAGGAACATTCTTCTCACTGATCACCAATGTAAGGGACATTCTTCCCACTGATCACCAATGTAAGGGACATTCTTCTCACTGATCACCAATGTAAGGGACATTCTTCTCACTGACCACCAATGTAAGGAACATTCTTCTCACTGATCACCAATGTAAGGAACATTCTTCCCACTGATCACCAATGTAAGGAACATTCTTCTCACTGATCACCAATGTAAGGGACATTCTTCTCACTGATCACCAATGTAAGGGACATTCTTCTCACTGATCACCAATGTAAGGGACATTCTTCTCACTGATCACCAATGTAAGGGACATTCTTCCCACTGATCACCAATGTAAGGAACATTCTTCCCACTGATCACCAATGTAAGGAACATTCTTCCCACTGATCACCAATGTAAGGGACATTCTTCCCACTGATCACCAATGTAAGGAACATTCTTCCCACTGATCACCAATGTAAGGGACATTCTTCTCACTGATCACCAATGTAAGGAACATTCTTCTCACTGATCACCAATGTAAGGGACATTCTTCCCACTGATCACCAATGTAAGGAACATTCTTCTCACTGATCACCAATGTAAGGAACATTCTTCCCTCTGATCACCAATGTAAGGAACATTCTTCCCACTGATCACCAATGTAAGGAACATTCTTCTCACTGATCACCAATGTAAGGAACATTCTTCTCACTGATCACCAATGTAAGGAACATTCTTCTCACTGATCACCAATGTAAGGAACATTCTTCTCACTGATCACCAATGTAAGGAACATTCTTCTCACTGATCACCAATGTAAGGAACATTCTTCTCACTGATCACCAATGTAAGGGACATTCTTCTCACTGATCACCAATGTAAGGAACATTCTTCTCACTGATCACCAATGTAAGGAACATTCTTCTCACTGATCACCAATGTAAGGAACATTCTTCTCACTGATCACCAATGTAAGGAACATTCTTCTCACTGATCACCAATGTAAGGAACATTCTTCTCACTGATCACCAATGTAAGGAACATTCTTCTCACTGATCACCAATGTAAGGAACATTCTTCTCACTGATCACCAATGTAAGGGACATTCTTCTCACTGATCACCAATGTAAGGAACATTCTTCCCACTGATCACCAATGTAAGGAACATTCTTCTCACTGATCACCAATGTAAGGAACATTCTTCTCACTGATCACCAATGTAAGGAACATTCTTCTCACTGATCACCAATGTAAGGAACATTCTTCTCACTGATCACCAATGTAAGGGACATTCTTCCCACTGATCACCAATGTAAGGGACATTCTTCTCACTGATCACCAATGTAAGGAACATTCTTCCCACTGATCACCAATGTAAGGAACATTCTTCCCACTGATCACCAATGTAAGGAACATTCTTCTCACTGATCACCAATGTAAGGAACATTCTTCCCACTGATCACCAATGTAAGGAACATTCTTCCCACTGATCACCAATGTAAGGAACATTCTTTCCACTGATCGCCAATGTAACACACAGGGTACAGCACCCACTTGTGGTTATGAAAAACCTCCCACATTCCTAGTATGCTATATCAGAGGGGCACCTTCCCATACATTCATGTTTCGGGGTCACTTACCCAGGATTTTGCTGATGTTGGAGTTGTGCATGTCGGGAAAGGCTTGCAGGATTTTCCTCCGCTCGTCTTTCGCCCAAACCATGAAAGCGTTCATTGGTCGCTTGATGTGCGGCTCATTGGTACTCCTCCCCCGAGAGTCTCTGTACACTCGTGCCTCCACCACCGTACTGCCCCCTGCAGGTGAAGAAAGGGAACCCTGTAGTTTACTGAGCAACAGCAACACAAAAAAAACATTTCAATCATGGGTTTGGATGGCTTTGTCCTATAAATTAGTGTCTCCCAGAGCATGCTGGGAGTTGTGGTTCCTCATCACTCACAATGAGCCCCCACATGCCCAGATCCAATCTGTCAGCTTCATTCCTGATACATCAGAACTGCCTGCCCTGTAAACCCCCCGTTGACTCAGCAGAACTGTCCTCATAGCAGTCCATCAATTTTATTTGATGCGCATTCATCGCAGCAGATATATCGACGGCGTCACCTGACAGATGTATTTGTTGTGCTGTGAAACAGAGCAGAGTTTGCGACTCGCACCATCCATCAAAGCCGCATCTCACTCTGCCTGCAGGGATTGGAGGCTCAGCAGCCACAGAAAACGCAAACAAAAATTATCATTAAAAATAATAAAGATTTCAATTGACCACAGAAGTTTTCATCAAGAATATAACAATGTAACATAACTATCCACAGGAGGCATCTACCCAACATTTAAAGGGTTGGTCCACTCCACACTGCTAACATTATGAGGGTGTCTTACCATCCCTGTGCTAAGTTCCCAGGTCTGTACCGCCGCTGTGCCCATTGAGGGGTTCCCACCATCCCTGTGCTGAGTTCCCGGGTCTGTACACCCGCTGTGCCCATTGAGGGGTTCCAACCATCCCTGTGCTGAGTTCCCAGGTCTTTTCACCTGCTGTGCCCATTATGAGGGGCTTTTACCATCCCTGTGCTGAGTTCCCGGGTCTGAACACCCGCTGTGCCCATTATGAGGGGTTCCCACCATCCCTGTGCTGAGTTCCCGGGTCTGTACACCCGCTGTGCCCATTATGAGGGGTTCCCACCATCCCTGTGCTGAGTTCCCGGGTCTGTACACCTGCTGTGCCCATTATGAGGGGTTCCCTCCATCCCTGTGCTGAGTTCCTGGGTCTGTACACCCGCTGTGCCCATTATGAGGGGTTCCCACCATCCCTGTGCTGAGTTCCCGGGTCTGTACACCTGCTGTGCCCATTATGAGGGGCTCTTAACATCCCTGTGCTGAGTTCCCGGGTCTGTACACCCGCTGTGCCCATTATGAGGGTTTCCCACCATCCCTGTGCTGAGTTCCCGGGTCTGTACACCCGCTGTGCCCATTATGAGGGGTTCCCACCATCCCTGTGCTGAGTTCCCGGGTCTGTACACCCGCTGTGCCCATTATGAGGGGTTCTTAATCAATGATGGACAGAATGCCTCCAGGTTGCCAAATTCCTTGAAAGTGGAGTTATGCTTAAGTAATCTCCAGAAAGTTCCCGGACAAGCCTACCGCTGGGTCCACCTCTCTAGCTGATAATGGCTATACATCATGCACCGCGGGGGCCGGCTGAGGAGGTGGCCCTTTACAGTCCGGCCCCGGAGGAGCATGTGTATCTGTGATGCTGAAATCACAGCCCCACCCCCCTGCCATAAAGTAAAATGTTGATCAGCTGCCCGACTTTCCACCTTTTGTGATTTACGTACAACTGTAGAAAAATTATCGCAGCTCTCCAAAGTCATCTCGTAAAACGTACGCAGGTTCCAGCGACTGTTCACAGCTTATCAATTCTGATTTTATTTCACCGTCTCTGACCGCAGAGCACAGAGATGATTTTTTTTTCCTGCTCTATCCCAGCCGTTCGGTTGGAGGCAGCAGCGTCCCAGCGAAACGCACAGCGAGCCGCGCTCTGCCATATGTCAATGAACAAAGGCAGCCTTACCCAAACCTTCTTGTGGTCTTGGCTGCTGTCCCTCCTCGGAGTTTGAAGAGAGTTAATGGCTGTGGTGGGCTGATGCATGTGGCTCGTGGCTTTGCAAAATGAAGGAAACTTGAAACTGCTTCTGTCTGAAAACCGCTTTCCAAACTCCTCCGTCTGAGCTCTGCTACCGGCTTACTTTTCACTAAACTGCACGCACGTCTCTTCTACAAACTCCATTTTTTTTTTTAAATCTTTATGAATCTGCGACCAGATCGGAGTTTTATTTCAACGTTCCTATTTTGACGTTGAATTGGAAAGCCTCCCGATGGATTTTTAAAAATCTTTTTTTTTTTTCATCTTTCCAGCGGAGGGGAATTTTAGGGCTTGTTGGGGTTTCGCCCATCAGAATAGTGACATCTTTGTCTCCGCGTCTTCCTTTCATTACGCCGTTGGAGGTTTTTTTTTTTTGCGAAAATAAGATCCCCGCACACCGTCCATGGCAACTATAAATATTTAGATGCCGAAAGAATTGACAATCGAGAAGATTCTTCCGTAGAGGCGCAGGAAAAAAAAAAAAACGCTCCATCATTAATATGGAAAATTATTATGAGGCGTATATAATGTTTAACAGCGTAGTAGATCTCCAGCAGGGCCCAGGAATAAAAAGTCTATATAATCGTCCAGCTGGGGCCATAAAACTTGACGGGTCACCATTGGGGAGTATATTAATTGTAGCTAAATATCTTTGTGCTTCTAATAGACATGGGCGCCGTCAATAAATTTGTTTAGTTTAGTTTCATTCCGTATTGGCCGAAAATTCGTATTTGGATTCGTACGAAATACGAATTTTCGTTACATTCGTAAAATTTTCGTAAAATTACAAAACATTCGTTATGATGAATTTAAAAAACAAACCCAGGAAGTCAGTAGTGCTGCCGACTTTCTGGGTTTGCTTTTTAAATTCATCATAACAAATGTTCGTAATTGTTATGAAAAGTTAACAAACCTATGAAAATTTAAAATTCCACCATCCCTGTGCTCAGTGTGCTGTGCTGACTTCCTCCTGGGGCTCTACCCCTGCTGTGCTCATTATGAGGGGCTCCCACCATCCCTGTGCTGTGCTCATTATGAGGAGCTCCCACCATCCCTGTGCTGTGCTCATTATGAGGGGCTCCCACCATCACTGTGCTGTGCTCATTATGAGGAGCTCCCACCATCCCTGTGCTGTGCTCATTATGAGGGGCTCCCACCATCCCTGTGCTGTGCTCATTATGAGGGGCTCCCACCATCCCTGTGCTGTGCTCATTATGAGGGGCTCCCACCATCCCTGTGCTGTGCTCATTATGAGGGTCTCCCACCATCCCTGTGCTGTGCTCATTATGAGGGGCTCCCACCATCACTGTGCTGTGCTCATTATGAGGGGCTCCCACCATCCCTGTGCTGTGCTCATTATGAGGGGCTCCCACCATCACTGTGCTGTGCTCATTATGAGGGGCTCCCACCATCCCTGTGCTGTGCTCATTATGAGGGGCTCCCACCATCCCTGTGCTGTGCTCATTATGAGGGTCTCCCACCATCCCTGTGCTGTGCTCATTATGAGGAGCTCCCACCATCCCTGTGCTGTGCTCATTATGAGGGGCTCCCACCATCCCTGTGCTGTGCTCATTATGAGGGGCTCCCCCCATCCCTGTGCTGTGCTCATTATGAGGGGCTCCCACCATCCCTGTGCTGTGCTCATTATGAGGGGCTCCCACCATCCCTGTGCTGTGCTCATTATGAGGGGCTCCCCCCATCCCTGTGCTGTGCTCATTATGAGGGGCTCCCACCATCCCTGTGCTGTGCTCATTATGAGGGGCTCCCACCATCCCTGTGCTGTGCTCATTATGAGGGGCTCCCCCCATCCCTGTGCTGTGCTCATTATGAGGGGCTCCCCCCATCCCTGTGCTGTGCTCATTATGAGGGGCTCCCACCATCCCTGTGCTGTGCTCATTATGAGGGGCTCCCACCATCCCTGTGCTGTGCTCATTATGAGGAGCTCCCACCATCCCTGTGCTGTGCTCATTATGAGGGGCTCCCCCCATCCCTGTGCTGTGCTCATTATGAGGGGCTCCCACCATCCCTGTGCTGTGCTCATTATGAGGGGCTCCCACCATCCCTGTGCTGTGCTCATTATGAGGAGCTCCCACCATCCCTGTGCTGTGCTCATTATGAGGGGCTCCCACCATCCCTGTGCTGTGCTCATTATGAGGGGCTCCCACCATCCCTGTGCTGTGCTCATTATGAGGAGCTCCCACCATCCCTGTGCTGTGCTCATTATGAGGGGCTCCCACCATCACTGTGCTGTGCTCATTATGAGGGGCTCCCCCCATCCCTGTGCTGTGCTCATTATGAGGAGCTCCCACCATCCCTGTGCTGTGCTCATTATGAGGGGCTCCCACCATCACTGTGATGTGCTCATTATGAGGGGCTCCCCCCATCCCTGTGCTGTGCTCATTATGAGGGGCTCCCACCATCCCTGTGCTCATTATGAGGGGCTCCCACCATCCCTGTGCTGTGCTCATTATGAGGGGCTCCCACCATCCCTGTGCTGTGCTCATTATGAGGAGCTCCCACCATCCCTGTGCTGTGCTCATTATGAGGAGCTCCCACCATCCCTGTGCTGTGCTCATTATGAGGGGCTCCCACCATCCCTGTGCTCATTATGAGGGGCTCCCACCATCCCTGTGCTGTGCTCATTATGAGGGGCTCCCACCATCCCTGTGCTGTGCTCATTATGAGGGGCTCCCACCATCCCTGTGCTCTGCTCATTATGAGGGGCTCCCACCATCCCTGTGCTCATTATGAGGAGCTCCCACCATCCCTGTGCTGTGCTCATTATGAGGGGTTCCCACCATCCCTGTGCTGTGCTCATTATGAGGGGCTCCCACCATCCCTGTTCTGTGCTTATTATGAGGGGCTCCCACCATCCCTGTGCTGTGCTCATTATGAGGGGCTCCCACCATCCCTGTGCTGTGCTCATTATGAGGGGCTCCCACCATCCCTGTGCTGTGCTCATTATGAGGGGCTCCCCCCATCCCTGTGCTGTGCTCATTATGAGGGGCTCCCACCACCCCTGTGCTGTGCTCATTATGAGGGGCTCCCCCCATCCCTGTGCTGTGCTCATTATGAGGGGCTCCCACCATCCCTGTGCTGTGCTCATTATGAGGGGCTCCCACCATCCCTGTGCTGTGCTCATTATGAGGGGCTCCCACCATCCCTGTGCTGTACTCACTATGAGGGGCTCCCCCCATCCCTGTGCTGTGCTCATTATGAGGGGCTCCCACCATCCCTGTGCTGCTGTGCTGACTTCCTGGGTTTGCTTTTTAAATTCATCATAACGAATGTTCGTAATTGTTCCGAAAAGTTAACGAACCTAACGAAAATTTATCATTGGTTTGTCAGTCACTTTTAAAGTCCCATTTTCCCAGGGGGGTTGTTTTCTTTCTTTAACAAAAATTCAGGGGCTCCCACCATCCCTGTGCTTTGTGACTTCCTGGATTTGCTTTTTAAATTCTTAACGAATGTTCGTAATTATTATGACAATAATAAAACGATATTAATGAACATTCTTGTTTTGTCTGAGAAATTCGGATCTGAAATCCGTTAACGAAATTTCGTATTTCGTAAAATTCGGAAGCATATAAAATTTGTATTTCGGATGCTTCCAAATGTACGAATTTTTGGAAATTCGTGCAAATTTTAGATTCGTACGAAAGGAATCGCACATGTCTGGCTTCTAATGGTCTCCGAACATTTGTAGGGTGGAGGCTGAAGACGGTAATATATGGGACTGCACCGCCGCCGTTGTCCCCCTCCCCCCCCCCCCCCCCGCAATGTGATATTTTCTGCTCTGGGATAATTGATTGTGTATAAATGTTTTCTGGAATGGTGAGGACCCCTCTTAGGTTAATATTGATGTCTGTGATCCCCCCTTAGACATTTCCACCAACTTCCTGTCACAGTGACCACACAGGAAGTGAGAAGAAATCCTAATGGTAACAAAACTAGCAACACTGATCTTCCCCAATCTGAGTGGCGTTGGGTACTAAACCACTTGCCTACGTACCCGTACTGCTCTGGTCTTCAAGTGGTTATACCAGAATGATGACTGCTGCAGCTGCAGGTACCGTTTTTTTTTTTAGAGCCGATGGTCGGCTCCTTTGTAAAAGCAATCCTAGCGGCTAACTAGCCGCTGGATTGCTTTTACAAGCAGTGGGAGGGGGACGCTCCTCCTCCCCTACCGGGGCTTTACTGGGATTTACCGTCCCACCAGGAGTCCCGATCGTCCAGCCATCACTTCTGCCAGCTGGTCACAAAGCCGAACAGAGACCAGATTGTGTTTGTTCACCTCAATGATATAGGAACCTGGAAGCGATGACCGGACACCCCTTCCAGTTTACCCGGATCTAAAAGGCACCATATTTAAAGAAAAAAAAAAGCATTTGATCTGTTTTTAAGGGCAGAGGAGTGATCTGCGGTCTTATCAGTGGCGGCCCCTCAATACGGGGCGCAGGGGCGCCGCTCCCTAATCCAGGCGCCTGGCCCCTAATCTACATGCAGGGCGCCGGACGCATGGATTTCAATGGCGCTTTTTTTCCTTTTAGAAGCACGTGATTAGAGCCATAAGCCTCGTACACACGACCGGTTTTCTCGGCAAGAAAACTGCTGGGAGAGCTTTTTGCAGAGAAAACCGTGCGTGTGTATGCTTTCTCGTCGGGAAAACTGCCGGGAATCTCGACGAGAAAAATAGAGAACCTGCTCTCTATTTTTCTCGTCCGGATTCTTGGCAGAGTTTTTCCTGCCGAGAAAACCGGTCGTCTGTATGCTTACCTGTCCGAGGTAAACCCGCGCATGCTCGAAAAGACTTTGACGCATGCGCGGTAGCATACAAGGTTAGTGTGGGGTGTAGCAAGATGGCGGCGACGGCATCGAATGTGACGAGCGCAGGCTCGTCGTAGTCGATGACGTCACCGGGTTCTTGCCATTCAAAAGAACGGCGGTTCTTTTGAATGGTTACGTATGTACACTCGGCGTGCAAGACAAGCTTGCCAGGAATCCCGTCGAGAAAACCAACGTTTTTTTTTTTCTGATGGGATTCCCGCCCGTGTGTACAGGGCTTCAGGCTCTAATTGGCTTCAAAAAAGGGTGGACTCGGGGAGTAGAGCACTCCTCCCGGCCAATCAGAAAGCGGGTCCTAAGACCCGATTGGCCAGGGAGTCTTAGGACTCCCAATCTTGTCTCAGGACACACTGGCCAATCGTAAACTTCCTGCTCAAACCGGAGGAGAATGGAGAGGAGAATGGAGAGGAGAAAGGAGAGGAGAATGGAGAGGAG
This sequence comes from Rana muscosa, assembly GCA_029206835.1. Taxonomy (NCBI): domain Eukaryota; kingdom Metazoa; phylum Chordata; class Amphibia; order Anura; family Ranidae; genus Rana; species Rana muscosa. The sequence continues at coordinate 213,314,321 of CM055119.1, forward strand.
AATGCCCCGGCTCTTTATTCCCCCGCTGCCCCTCCAATGTTAAGGTTAGTCTCCGCCGCCGCCTTCTTGTCCGTCTAACGCCCGGGGGGGGGGGGTCATTGGTGTGCTTGCGGCGATCGCTGCCTTCCCATCCATCCGGGGGCGTTAGTTTGCCCCCCCAAAATATTTAGCACCAGCCACCAATGATCTCTCCATAAAGAGGACCTGTCGCCGCCTATTGCTATCACAAGGGATGTGGGGAAGAGGCCTCAACATTGCAAGCCCCCCCCCCCATATGTTGAGAGCATGTGGCCTAGTATGGCTTGGAGAGGAACATGGCACAGCGCCCCCCCCCCCCCCACCTTTCCTGGCCAGCCAGGATGCATGCTCAGCTCAGATTATCCCTTTTACTGCTAGAGTCAAACCAGACTCTGAGGGCCTGGTATGCATTTTTGAGGGACTCTACATAGCATGTGGGGGGGGGGGGGGCACTGCCTATTTTATTTTTATTTTATTTACACCCCATTGCCTATTAACCCAGAAAATGGGCATTTTTAATTTGACAGATTCAGCCCCCATTGATTTCAGAGGGATTATGATTTTGGCACCCAAGTTCACCAAACCCCGCTCCAGCCAATCCCAGGACAGCTTTGTTCACCACTCCTTTTAGGACTCTCCGGTGGCGCGGCGGTAGTTCTGGACTATTCTGCGCGGAGCTGTGCAGTAGCGGCGGCGGCGGTGGTGGGTAGATGATGTTTGCAGAGGAGCAGAGAGAATGAACACACAAGCCAAATTAACAAAAACATTAAATATTCATGGCGGCATTGTGATAAAACAGACGGATGGCGCGTTTTCCACGGCATTAGTAACAAGTTAACAAATAGTCTGTTTAATGAGCTGCCGGATTGTTGTGCAGAGAAGACCGGAGGCGATCATATTCCCCGCCGTGTCCCGGGTTCCGCTCTCCCAGAGTTATAGGTTCCTGGACTCCTCCCAAAGTCTCCCCAAATGTATCCCTTCAGCTGATGGGGAACTACAAGCACCAGGATGCCCAGCAGCAAGATTTTGGTTCTAGGCGGATTCTAGAGAGCTGTGCCACCTGCCAGGTCCAGGAATAGTGAAGAGGGAGCTTGTAACCTTTAGAAGCCATTTATGGCTCATTGTACTATTAAAAACCACATAATAATGGGCACAGCGGGTGTACAGACCCGGGAACTCAGCACAGGGATGGTGGGGACCCCTCATAATGGGCACAGCGGGTGTACAGACCCGGGAACTCAGCACAGGGATGGTGGGAACTCCTCATAATGGGCACAGCGGGTGTACAGACCCAGGAACTCAGCACAGGGATGGTGGGAACCCCTCATAATGGGCACAGCGGGTGTACAGACCCGGGAACTCAGCACAGGGATGGTGGGGACCCCTCATAATGGGCACAGCGGGTGTACAGACCCGGGAACTCAGCACAGGGATGGTGGGAACCCCTCATAATGGGCACAGCGGGTGTACAGACCCGGGAACTCAGCACAGGGATGGTGGGGACCCCTCATAATGGGCACAGCGGGTGTACAGACCCGGGAACTCAGCTCAGGGATATTGGGAACCCCTCATAATGGGCACAGCGGGTGTCCAGACCTGGGAACTCAGCACAGGGATGGTGGGAACTCCTCATAATGGGCACAGCGGGTGTACAGACCCAGGAACTCAGCTCAGGGATGGTGGGAACCCCTCATAATGGGCACAGCGGGTGTACAGACCCGGGAACTCAGCTCAGGGATGGTGGGAACCCCTCATGATGGGCACAGCGGGTGTACAGACCCAGGAACTTAGCACAGGGATGGTGGGAACCCCTCATAATGGGCACCGTTTTTGGTGGAGTAACCTCTTAGAGCTGAGCATGTACAGGCAAATAATTTCTGGGTGTCTGGTTGGGGGAAATGGTTTAGGTGTGTTATTGGAAATCCTCCCGAGTTTTAAGAACCGAGATAGAAACATTGGAGTTCTAAACAGCTCTGTCCCAGGACTTTTTCTAGTTCTCTGGTTGTGTCTTGTTTAGTGATAATGAGTGATTGATCGGCGATCAGACAAAAGACACGACTCCACTTCTAATTGGTGAGAAATATTCAAAAAGTCCTGGAATGTTTCTGTCTGAGCCCACACAAGATCAACCAATCCTAGCGAGGTGCCACCCCTCCAACTGTCCTCAAATATGGTGACTCACCATCTGCGTCTTCTGGCCTTGTCAGGTCAATAACACCGGGTCCCATTTTCCCATCTTCGTTTGGCTTCCCCATCAGCTGTGGGCCCATATTTTCATAGTGTGTCCTCTCCTGCAAGATAAGATCCACAGACAGTGTCACTCCCTGTGTGACAAACAGCTCACATCTACTTCTGTCAATGTTACTTTGTGTCTCTCTATCTGTCTTCTGATCAATGTTTATAAACAATGTTACTTTGTATGTATCTGTCTCTCATGGATCAATGTTTATAAACAATGTTACTTTGTATCTCTCTATCTCCAGTCTGATCAATGTTTTGAATCTTTCTCTCCTGTCTGATCAATGTTTATAAACATTGTTACTTTGTATCTCTCTATCTCCCATCTGATCAATGTTTATAAACAATGTTACTTTGTATCTCTCTCTCCTGTCTGATAAATATTTATAAACAATCTTACTTTGTCCAAAGGGCCTAGAGAGGGGGCACCAAGTTTCTGATCCCCAGATCCACCCCCACTGATAAGTTGTCTGTTCCAGAAATCTGCCGTGCACCCCCTCCCTCCCCCCCAGTAGAGGGAAGGGTTAATAACTAACATGACAGATGTAACACGTCTCGGCATAGGAAAGCGTTCACACATATTGTATCATAATCTGCAAACATTATCGCTGAATGCCAATTAAACCCCAGAAATGACTCTGTACAATTATGTCAGTGCGGAGAAGATTCGACATATGCAGATTTCTACTAACGGAGCACAAAACCCCCAGACAGGTGTCATACAGCGCGCATCTACAGCGTCGCAAAAAGCCGTGTAGGGAGCACGCCGCGGTCTGCTCACTTTCCCTGATCATTATTGGGGGGGGGGACCTTGGAACTCACCGGGAACATCAGAAGTGAAGATAATACTGAAAAGGAAGGGGGCGCCCTGTCGTGCAAATGGCGTCTACGTCATCTGGGTTCGAACTGCCATTTCATTGCCTTACGGAAAACAATGTAAAATGAGGTGCAAAAGAAGCGACTATTTCACTGATCTTTGTAAATAGGCCCCAAAACGCGCCATTAATGAGCGCAGAATGCGCCCCATGCCGGTGTTCAGGGGCTACAGTTGGAAGGACAGAACAGAACGTCTGATAAGCAATTGGCTCGGTGGCTGTAAAAGGCGGTCCCTCCTACCCCAAAAAATTGTCAGCGTCCCTTTTCCCGCCGCGCCGCACAGTTGCCGAGAGACTCTTCAGCTCTGTTACAATTACCGCGCGTTTAGTAAGAGAACAGACAGGTCTACAATTCCGCCTTTGGCAATCTCGTCTTCTCTCTCTCCGCTACACGCCGAGCCTTCACTTGTTATCATTAATTTATTGTTCCTGTATAAAAAAAACGTGTCAGCGTGTTTTCCCTCATGTCTTGTTGTTTCCTCGGCAGACAAAACGCCCGTGTTGTGCAGCGGCGGAGAACAATACGAGGCACGTCGTTCATTATCACAGAACAATATTAAAAACGTCGTGTCAGCTGCGATTTGCAGACGCAAAGGAGCAGCTCAGAGCTGGCGAAACGCTTCTCTCACGTTAGACTTAATGCATTATGCAGCAGCGGAGCGCCGCGCGCCGCGCCTCTCATCCTGCATTGACCCACTTCTCCTCGCCGCACTTCAAAAGCCAACGCCGGGGCGCGCTCCTTTCCGTGCAGCCGCGCCCCGCAAATCATTTTACTGACTAAGCCTGGAGATCGATGGATCCTTGTTTATCTGGGTGGCGCGAGATACAAAGTAACAAAATCTTTTATCATTGTTTCCCGAGCCGTTTCCTACATGTCAGTCAATTCCATTTATTTTATTTCCCTTTTTTTTCTTTCCAATATAAAAAGGACTGAAGAGTTCAGATTCTCATAGCAAATTGAGAGTTTGGACAGCTGGGAAATTTTTATATCATTTAAAATTTCAGCTACAAATTTCTGAGTCAAAAAGAAAAGCTAAAAGAAAAGGTGGTAATTGAGAGTACAACGGGCGCCCCGTACACACGATCCGATTTTCCGATGGGATAAAATCCGATGGAATTTTCAGTCGGAATTCCGTTCAAGCTGTCTTCCATCAGTCTTGCCTACACACTGTCAGTCCAAATTCTGACTGTCCTAAATGGCGTGACGTACAACACTACGACGAGCCGAGAAAAAGGAAGTCGACTTGATTCTGAGCATGTGTGGGTTTTTTCTTCCGTCGGAGTTCCACACAGACGATAGGAATTTCCTATCAGTTTTTTTTCCATCGGAAAAAAATAAAACATGTTCTATTTCTAAACATCAACGGAAGAAAATCCGATGGGGCCCACACACAATCGGAATTTCCGATGAAAAAAGTCCATCTGATTTTTTTCATCGGAAAATCCGATCGTGTGTACACCGCATAAGGGTGACGCTCCTATCCTGGCCTTCTTCTAGTGCAAAAAATAAGGCCCTGCACCACCTTTCATTATATTACATTTCAAGATAAAAATAAGAATATAAAAAGTAAAAATACATCTCACTGCTTGACTACTATAAACATTTTGTATCAATTGTATATGGAAATGAAAGATTTGTTTCTTTTTTAAGCCTGTATTTATTAGACTCTGCAGAGATACATGTAAAGTCTCACCCCATTTTTATTCTCATTTGGTAATTGTTTTATATGGGATGGTACCTTTGTGGGATCAGAATTGCTTCACACTCATCCCTCATACTCTTTTAACACATACTATAAATTTTTATTTTGCTTTTTTTTTTTTTTCAAATACACAAAATCATGGGCAAAAAAAGTAAACATTTATTTTCACCCACAAAAAAAAAAAAAAAAAACGGGGAAAAAGAATAATCTTTAGATATTTTCACAAAAGATTCACTCAGATTTCATAGACCTTCCAACTCGAAAAAAAAATGTGTGACACTTGGGTGAAAGTTGCATTCATTTTGGGTGAAAACATTAATGAACAGACCCCTAAATTAAATTTACTAAAGCACCCAAAATATACTATGCAATAATAATAATAATAATATTAATAATAAAACACCTTCCAAATAAAGTGTAGATTCATTTAAAACAAAAACAAAAACATATATATATATATATATAAAGAGAGAGAGAGAGAGAGAGAGATTGAGATTTGATGAAATGTTCAGAAATTTGCAAGATATATATGTACATTTTTTTTCTTTTTTGTCCATTTCTGTTTGTGTGTGTGACTGTGTGTATACACAGAAATTAGCAAAAGAGAAAAAAATATGTACATATATATTTTGCTCATTTCAGATTATTTCATCAAATCGCTACACTAATGGTTTAGTTGTTTATGATTTGATGAGACAATAAAACAATTAGCAAAACATAATTTTATATATTTAATATTAAATATATATATGTGTGTGTGTGTGTTTAATATTTTTGAATACATTTATTATATATTTAACATATATATTTTAATTTTTTTCCTAATTTTTGATCATTACCTCAAATCTTTACACTAATGGTGTATTTATTTATTCATGATTTGATGAGACAACCAAACATGATCAAAACTTTAATTTATATATTTAACATATATTAATTTATTTAAAATTTTTATTTAAATATATTCAAAAATATTTAATATATACACACACATGTATATTTTTTTCTCATTTCTGATCGTTTTATAAGATCACAAATAAACCAATAGTGCAGAGATTTGATGAAATTATCAGAAATTACAAAATGTATATATATATGTATGTGTATATATATATATATATATATATATATATATATATATATATACATATACATGCAATTTATTTTATTTATTTTTTGCTTGTTCCATTCATCAAATCTCTTCCCTCATGGAACAGAATAAGCTAATAAAATATATTTGATGGGCAAACTCCCAAATTAGCTTTTTTTTTTTTTTTTTTGCATTTTAGATTGACTTTTATAAACTGGAATAATTTAGCGGTGTAGCGCAACAAAAAGCGACTATTTTGCCAATCGCTACAAACGAGACACTTTAAATTGGTGTTTTGAGTAACGCCCTGTCACGGACTTCCTGCCGTATTTCTTGCTATCTCTGGATCAGGCTGTAAAAACACGGAGATGTTTTGCTCACACCCAGCCTGGGACGGGGACCCGCAACGTGTGAGGGACGCAGCGAAAATAAAATCACAACGCTTTTCCATTGGCTCATCATTGTGCCAGACGGGCATTTGATGAAAGTATGATTTTTGTGGCTGGGTGTGTTCGGCGAGGAGACAGCGGGGGCCGCGGTGTGAATTTACAATCTTCAAACATTACACCTGTCACTCCGGGGATGACGCAGGGGGGAAATGTCCGCTCGGAGATCCCCTTTTGCGTGTAAATTCAGGATCTGGTCGGTGAGGGTGACACGTCGCAGACATGATGTCTTCTTCTCGCTGATTGCCTCTATTTCCTGTCTCAGATTGGACTCCCTCCCGCTCACAGCCTCACTTCTGTATTCTGGAGGCCGGAGGCAGGTGAGGAATCCTACGACATCGCCGCAACATCACCACAACATCACCACAACTATGTCTGACCCTCCGGCCGGTGACAGCCGAGAGGAGAGAGGGGGGGGGCAGGATCGGAGAACTACAAGCCGGGAAAACAAGAGCGCCTCACAATGGTCAACTACAATCTCCAGCATGGCCTGAGAGCGGTCAGAAGGGAAAACTTTATAAAAAGTTTGTGACCCTCAGGCAACATTGTAACCATTTTACATGGAAACAAAGTAACCAAAACGTGTCTTTTATTGAGTGTCTCCAAGCCAGTGATATTCCAGGAAAGCTGGAAATACCGAACACCAGGCAAGGCCTCATCATGTCAACTGTGTGTTTACTATCTATCTATCTATCTATCTATATACACTCAATAACCCTTGCAACCCAACTGTAAAGCCCTGTACACACGATCGGATTTCCTATGGACTCAAATCCGATGGATTTTTCCATCGGAATTCCGAAGAAGATGACTTCCATCAGTCTTGCCTACACACCATCAATCAAAAATCTGACCGTCCAAAACGCCGTGACATAAAACACTCAGACGAGCCGAGAAAAATGAAGTTCAATGCTTCTGAGCATGCGTCAACTTGATTCTGAGCATGCGTGGTTTTTTTATCCGATGGAGTTCCTCACAGACGATCGGAATTTGCTATCGTTTTTTTTCCATCGGATAAATTTAAAACATGTTCTATTTTTTCTCACCGATGGAAAAAAGACCAATGGGGCCCACACACGATCGGTTTGTCCGATGAGAAAAGTCCATCGGACTGTTTTCATCTGTAAAACCGATCGTGTGTACACGGCATAAGAGATGATTTTTTTTTTTTTAAGTTGGTGATCAGGTTTCCACACATCTCAGGAGGGATTTTCTCTTCTTTACAGATCTTCTCTAAATCCTGAAGGTTTCTTGGCTGTCGCTTGGCAACTCGAAGTTTCAGCTCCCTCCATACATTTTCTATAGGATTAAGGTCTGGAGACCGGCTAGGTCACTCCATGACCTTAATGTTCTTCTTCTTGAGCCACTCCTTTGTTGCCTTGGCGGTATGTTTTGGGTCATTTTCATGCTGGAAGACCCATCCATGACCCATCTTCAGTGTTCTGTTCGAGGGAAGAAGGTTCTCATCCAAGATTTTACAATATGTGGCCCCGCCCATTGGCCCCTCAATGCGGCAAAGTCTTCCTGGACCTTTATCAGAGAAACACCCCAAAGCCTCATGTTTCCCCCTCCGTGTGACTGGAGGGATGAAGTTCTTAGGGTCATAGTCACCATTTTTCTTCCTCCAAACACGGCGAGTCGAGTTGATGCCAAAGAGGTGAATTTTGGTCTCATCTGATCACAGAACTTTCCCCCCAATCCTCCTCTGAATCATTTAGATGTTCATTGGGAGACTTCAGACGGGCTGTACCTGTGTCTTCTTCAGGAGGGCACCCTGCGGGGGCTGCAGGATTTCAATCAATGGCGGTGTATTGTGTCACCAATGGTGTGTTTGGTGACTGTGGTCTCTCTGAGATCCTTCACAAGCTCCTCCCATGTAGTTCTGGGCGGATCCCTCACTTTTCTCATGACCATCCTCACCCCATGAGGAGAAATCTTACATGGAGCTCCAGACTGAGGACGATTGATGGTTACTTTGTGTTTCTTCCATCTGTGAATAATAATCCCTCCAACAGTCGTCTCCTTCTCACCGAGCTTCTTGCTGATGGTCTTGTAGCCCATTCCAGCCTTGTGCAGGTCTCCAATCTTCTCCCCGACGTCCTCTGACAGCTCTTTGGTCTCCCCCATGATGGTGAGATGTGATTGGAGGAAAGAGATTCTGTGGACAGGTGTCTTTTATACATAACGAGTTGTCAGGAGAACCTTCTTACATTGTCAGGACTGATCTGTGTACCACATGAGGACCTACTGTAGCCAGTCTGTGTATACCCCATATATACTATATACACCCTCTATATACCCTATATATACACTCTCTATATACCCCATATATACACCCTATATATACTATATACACTCATTATATACCCCATATATACACCCCGTATATACTATATACACTCTCTATATACCCCATATATACACCCCATATATACTATATACTCTCTCTATATACCCTATATATACACTCTCTATATACCCCATATATACACCCTATATATACTATATACACTCATTATATACCCCATATATACACCCCGTATATACTATATACACTCTCTATATACCCCATATATACACCCCATATATACTATATACACTCTCTATATACCCCATATATACACCCCGTATATACTATATACACTCATTATATACCCCATATATACACCCCATATATACTATATACTCCATATATACACCCTGTATATACTATATACACTCTCTATATACTCCATATATATACCACATGAGCAGCTCCTGTAGCCAGTCTGTGTATACCCCATATATATACTCCGTATATACCCCATATATACACCCCATATATACTATATACACTCTCTATATACCCCTCATATATACTATATACACTCCATATATACACCCCATATATACCCCCCGTATATACTATATACACTCTATATATACACCCCATATATACTATATACACTCTCTATATACACCCCATATATACTATATACACTCTCTATATACCCCCCATATATACCCCCCGTATATACTATATACACTCTCTATATACTCCATATATACACTCTCTATATACTCCATATATACCCCCCCATATATACTATATACACCCTCTATATACTCCATATATATACCACATGAGCACCTCCTGTAGCCAGTCTGTGGGGGGAGAATTATTGTTGGTCGGGGGATCAAATACTTATTTTACTCCATTTATAACATTTGTATCATGTGATGTTTCTGGATTTTGGTTGATATTCTGTCTCCATCATATAAAATACACTGATGATAGAAATTATAGACCCTTCATTTCTATGTAATGGGAGAACTCACACAATCTGCAGGGGAGACGATCGTTATTTTCCCCTCTGTGGGTGTATATATATATATATAATTTTTTTTTTCATATACAATTTTTTTTTTTTTTTTTAATCAATGTTCTTTATTTTACGTTGTTTTATGTTGTCTTCCCCTTCATTCCTGATGAAGAGGGATTTCTAACCCCAGAAACATGTTGGCCTTTTCTCCTGATCTCCTGCTATAAATTCCATAAATAAATACTATATAAAATACTAAAACAACTATATGTATACTTTTTTTTATTTTATACTATTTATTGGGATTAAAAAAAAACTTTATTTTTTTTCCCTTTTATTATTTGAGGTTTTCTTCAGCCCTAATGAAGGGAGATTTCGGATTCCTGAACACCCCCCCCCCCCCCCCCCCAAAAAAAATATGCTGGCTTTTTTTTCCAGATCTCTCTTGTTAAAAATTCTATAAATAAATACTATATAACATACAAACACAATTATATGTATAAATAATTTTGTATACATTCTACAATTTATTTTATTTTGTTATTTGATGTTTCCTTCATTTCTGAAGAAGGGAGATTTCTGAAGCCCCCGAAATGTGTTGGGTTTTTCTCCTGTCCTCTTACATTCTTCAGATCATTTATGGAAACCCCCCAAGGTTGTCCCTGTTGACAGAGAGGTGCCTCAGTAAGTTGAATTTCAGGGCCCCTCTTTCTTTTCTTTTTTTCTGAGCCCCTCCCTCTACCATTCCCTCTAGAGCAGTGATGGTGAACCTTGGCACCCCAGATGTTTTGGAACTACATTTCCCATGAGGCTCAGGCACTCCGTAGTGTAGGGGAGCATCATGGGAAATGTAGTTCCAAAACATCTGGGGTGCCAAGGTTCACCATCACTGCTCTAGAGTAAAGGTAAATGACAGGTGCATTGTGGGAGCCAAAAACTGGAAAACATATTTAAAAATATGCGCAGGCACCCCATAAAATGACCCGGATTTCAGGCCTTTGGCTGCCTTTTAAGAAGTCTCTTCATGCCGTAATGCAGGTCATTTCGGGGACCCCCCAAGGTTGCCCCTGTTGACAGAGAGGTGCCTCAGTAATTTACATTTCAGGGCCCCTCTTTTTTTTTTTTGGGCCCCGCCCTCTACCAACTCTTCTAGAGTAAAGGTAAATGACAGATGCATTGTGGGAGCCAAAAACTGGAAACTGTGCTTGCAAAAAGGGCAGGTACCCCATAAAATTTCAGGCCTTCAGCTGCTTTTTCAAAAGACCCTTCATGCCGTAATGCAGATAATTTTGGGGACCCCCCAAGGTTGCCCATGTTGACAGAGAGATGGCTCTGTAGTTTGGATTTCAAGGCCCCTCTTTTTTTTGGGGTGGGGGGGCACCAACACCTCTAGCACCCCATAAGAAGCTGCTTTTTAAGAAGTCCCTTCATGCCGTAATGCAGATAATTTCGGGGGCCCCCAAGGTTGTCCTTATTTACAGAGAGGTGCATCGGTAAGTTGAATTTCAGGGGTCCTCTTTTTTTTTTTTTTGGGGCCCCGCCCTCTACCATCCCCGCTAGAGTAAAGGTAAATGACAGGTACATTGTGGGAGCAAAAAAAACGAAAACCATGTTTAAAATATGCGCAGGTACCCCATAAATTGAACCGGATTTCAGGCCTTCAGCCGCTTTTTAAGAAGTCCCTTCACGCCGTAATGCAGATCATTTCGGGGACCCCCACGGTTGCCCCTGTTGACAGAGAGATGCCGGGGGGGGGGGGCACACTCTACCAGCCCCTCTAGAGTAAAGGTAAATGACCAACACATTGGTGGAGCCCAAAACTGGAAACCGCGTTTACAACATGCGCAGGTACCCCATAAAATTTCAGGCCTTCAGCCGCTTTTTAAGAAGTCCCTTCACGCCGTAATGCAGATCATTTCGGGGACCCCCACGGTTGCCCCTGTTGACAGAGAGATGCTGGGGGGGGCACACTCTACCAGCCCCTCTAGAGTAAAGGTAAATGACCGACACATTGGTGGAGCCCAAAACTGGAAACCGCGTTTACAACATGCACAGGTACCCCATAAAATTTCAGGCCTTCAGCCGCTTTTTAAGAAGTCCCTCCACGCCGGAATACTTTTTATTCCGGTAAGTTATGAAGTGCGTTGACATCGGCGCGCTCCTGCGTTTCTCCAAGACCCCGGCTGATGGCGGAATCTCTCCAAATGGAGATGTACGGCAGTAATTCGACGTATTAACTGAACTTTCCTGAAGTGTGACAGAAGCCACCCCCTTTGCCGCTGTCCACAGCCAATAAATTCTTCATTTTACAGGCCGCAAAGTCCCCGCCATCCATCACCGCGGTGGATGATCACCGGCGATGGCAGCGGTGGCCGCCGGTTGATAGATAGAATCTTTGCACGGCTACCCTCTCCTCTCCGGCGGCGACGCCGTCAGTCCCCCGCTGCCTCGGGGCATCATTTGTGCATTTGCATTAAATTAGCAAATTTGACTCGACTTGTGCAGCTGACGCAATCGATTTTCCTTCCAGAGGAAGACGAGGAGAGCGGCGGGACCAGAGATCTCGGATTTTCAGCGCTCTGCGTTCACGGACGAACGCCGTCTGCACGAGCGCGAGAGATTTAAAACCCTCATCCCTACAAAGAGAGGATTGAAGCTGCGTCCATCCCATAATGGATCCTCCCCCCTCCCCCTCCCCCTCCTCAGATAAAAGCTGAATTCTCCAAACCTCCTGTATATATTCATAAAATTTTATATACTTTGCTTTACACACTTATTGGCGATTCTATAATAACAGGAGCGCCGACACTAAAACCGCCCGGAGATTTACGGGCCTGATTGATTTCTCGCCACGTAACAATGCTTTTTGTTGTATAAAAGAAGAAAAAAAAAATCTGTTTATTAATGTATCTTTACAACCGCTACATCCCGGATCCGGGCTAAATTAATGGCATTTTTATTATTTTATAGTGTCATTAAATTTTTAGTGATCACTCTATCAAAACACCAGTCATAAAGAGCCATAATGTACGCCGGGACACTCCGATCGGCGGGAGCCGCACGAGTTTTAAAGGCAACGGCTCGCCATAAAACAATATTTATAACGCCGCTAAACATGGCGGGATCTTCAGGATAAGTTTAACAAAAACTGTTTGCCGTTGCGCTGTGAATTGTGTACTTAAAATTGAGTGTTCTCGTTTTTTTTTGTTTTTTTTTCACTCTAAATAAATGTTTTTTATGTCCGTATTTTTTATTTATTTTTTCCTTCCTTTTGCCTCTTAACGACGGAGCAGTATTAAAAATTATCGACGCGGTTTGGACCGGCAAAGTGTCTTACAATGAATAGCCAGACAAGTAAAAGGGCGGTAAAACATAAGAGAAAGAGAAAGAGCACAATAAGCTTGGAGGAAATAACATCCAATTCCACGTCTCAATATTTGTACAACGCAGAACGCCGGACAACTCTGTGCCCCCCCCCCCCCCCCCCCACCAATAGGAAATTTTCTTTATCATGAGGACCGCTCAAAAAACACTTTACATGGTTCCTAGGAAAAAAATAAAATCAAATAAAAAGATAGGGCACCTATGAATAAAAAATATTTTATATATATATATATATATATATATATATATATACATATGGCACCTATAAATGAATAAAAAATATATATATATTTATAAAAATTTTAATTTTTATTTATAGGTGCCCTGTATTTTTATTAGATTTTTTTTTATGTATGTGTGTTTGTGTATATATATATATATACATATATATATATATATATATATACATATACATATTTTTGTATACACATACATACCTATTAAAGAGTTAATATATATAAATATATATACATACATGGCACCTATGAAAAAAAGTAAAAATAATATAAAAGAAAAAATATATAAATATATATGGCACTTATGAATAAAAATGTAAAAAGATAAAAATATACATGGCACCTATGAAAAAAAAAGTATGTATATGTGTGTATATATATATATATATATATATAGTGCCTAGTGAGTAGCGGAAAAAAAAGCTATAAATATATATAGAATATGAATGGCACACATATATGGCACCCACTGGGGGAGAATATAATATAAAGTAACACACTGGGTAAGAGGAGACCAAGAAAATGCTTCCTCCTGCTTGCAATCTGATCACTTGGGGAGGGGAGACTGAGGAAATGCTTCCTCCTCCTTCTACAAAGTTACAATGTACAGTCTGATCACTGGGGGAGGGGAGACTGAGGAAATGCCTCCTCCTCCTTCTACAAAAATACAATGTACAGTCTGATCACTGGGGGAGTGGAGACTGAGGAAATGCTCCCTCCTGCCTGCAGCAGATTGATGACATCATCTCAGCCTAGGCAAATCCACTGGAGCTCGGGAATGACTTTTTCTGGGGCTGTTTAGTGTGATGTCATTTATTTATATATATAATGTGTTATTTTATGTTCTTTTTGTTTTTGTTTTTTCATGCAGACTTGTAAAGTTACTCTCTGGCTCCTCCCCTTCATCTCTCCCCATAGAGGGGGTATTGTTTTGTAAATTACAATGGTGATGTCTGTTAATTACAGAAGTCCTAAACCTGACAGCCCCCCTCCCCCCACCTCGGCGCTCTTACATTACGCTGACACGCGGCTGGCAGTCATACGGTGAGTCTATATTTCCAGAACAGAGGAGGCTGCGGCCGCGCTGAAATAAAGACTGATTGTTCTGCTCTAAACACTATTTTTTGCTGCAAGAAAAGCCGGGTATTTTCTGCCGGAGCCGGTGCCCAGAGATGACTGATTGCACGCATCTTCTGTAAAACAATACGCCGGGCACACCCTCCCTGCAGGATTACCCACCGCTGTGCCCATGTCACAAATTGCTTCAGCATGCTGCCTCGGCTCAAAATATCCCGCCGCTGGAATGGAAAACGGCCGAGCCAGATTATTGTTTCACATTTTTCCTTTTTCTTTTTTCTTTCTTCGCTCGTGCAAACCAATCCGGCGGGCTGAGGTATGTACGGGTGGGCGGCGAGGACCACGCTGAGGTATGTACGGGTGGGGGGCGAGGACCGCGCTGAGGTATGTACGGGTGGGGGGCGAGGACCGTGCTGAGGTATGTATGGGTGGGGGGCGAGGACCGCGCTGAGGTATGTACTGGTGGGGGGCGAGGACCGCGCTGAGGTATGTATGGGTGGGGGGCGAGGACCACGCTGAGGTATGTACTGGTGTGGGGGGCGAGGACCACGCTGAGATATGTACAGGTGGGCGGTGAGGACCACGCTGAGGTATGTACTAGTGGGGGGGCGAGTACCGCGCTGAGGTATGTATGGGTGGGGGGGCGAGGACTGCCCTGAGGTATGTACGTGGTGGGCAGTGAAGACCGCGCTGAGTTATGTATGGTTGGGGGGCGAGGACCATGCTGAGGTATGTATGGGTGGGCGGCGAGGACCGCGCTGAGGTATGTACGGGTGGGCGGCGAGGACCGCCCTGAGGTATGTACGGGTGGGCGGCGAGGGCCACGCTGGGGTATGGGTGGGCGGCGAGGGCCACGCTGAGGTATGTATGGGTGGGCGGCGAGGACCACGCTGAGGTATGTACTGGTGGGGGGCAAGGGCCAGGCTGAGGTATGTACGGGTGGGGGGCGAGGACCATGCTGAGATATGTACGGGTGGGGGGCGAGGACCACACTGAGGTATGTACTGGTGGGGGGAAAGGGCCAGGCTGAGGTATGTACGGGTGGGGGGCGAGGACCATGCTGAGATATGTACAGGTGGGGGGCGAGGACCACACTGAGGTATGTACGGGTAGGGGGCGAGGACCATGCTGAGGTATGTACGGGTGGGGGGCGAGGACCACGCTGAGGTATGTACTGGTGGGGGGCAAGGGCCAGGCTGAGATATGTACAGGTGGGGGGCGAGGACCACACTGAGGTATGTACGGGTGGGGGGCGAGGACCACGCTGAGGTATGTACGGGTGGGGGGCGAGGACCACGCTGAGGTATGTACTGGTGGGGGGCGAGGACCACGCTGAGGTATGTACTGGTGGGGGGCAAGGGCCAGGCTGAGATATGTACAGGTGGGGGGCGAGGACCACACTGAGGTATGTACGGGTGGGGGGCGAGGACCATGCTGAGATATGTACGGGTGGGGGGCGAGGACCACACTGAGGTATGTACTGGTGGGGGGAAAGGGCCAGGCTGAGGTATGTACGGGTGGGGGGCGAGGACCATGCTGAGATATGTACAGGTGGGGGGCGAGGACCACACTGAGGTATGTACGGGTAGGGGGCGAGGACCATGCTGAGGTATGTACGGGTGGGGGGCGAGGACCACGCTGAGGTATGTACTGGTGGGGGGCAAGGGCCAGGCTGAGATATGTACAGGTGGGGGGCGAGGACCACACTGAGGTATGTACGGGTGGGGGGCGAGGACCACGCTGAGGTATGTACGGGTGGGGGGCGAGGACCACGCTGAGGTATGTACGGGTGGGGGGCGAGGACCACGCTGAGGTATGTACTGGTGGGGGGCAAGGGCCAGGCTGAGATATGTACAGGTGGGGGGCGAGGACCACACTGAGGTATGTACGGGTGGGGGGCGAGGACCACGCTGAGGTATGTACGGGTGGGGGGCGAGGAACACGCTGAGGTATGTACTGGTGGGGGGCGAGGACCACGCTGAGGTATGTACGGGTGGGCGGCGAGGACCACGCTGAGGTATGTACTGGTGGGGGGCGAGGGCCGCGCTTCTTTCACTTGTAAGGGCAGCGCTCCAACTATGATCTTCTAGCCACAAGTCCGGGAGCTTTCAGCCTCTTTACTGGGAGTGTAAATCACAAGAACATTTGCGCCACAGATAACGCGATGAACGCTTTTATGGCCGCCTCCCCCTGGAACAATTCATGGATGAGAATATCCAGATTTATTGTCCTGAATTCCGAACCGTGTCCCTTATTTCTAAGAAAGTGGATAGGACACATTCTCAGTGATGTCATCGCTCTCTAGTGAATGGATAGGCTGCATTCTCAGTGATGTCACCGCTCTCTAGTGATTGGATAGGCTGCATTCTCAGTGATGTCACCGCTCTCTAGTGATTGGATAGGCTGCATTCTCAGTGATGTCACCGCTCTCTAGTGATTGGATAGGACACATTCTCAGTGATGTCATCGCTCTCTAGTGATTGGATAGGCTGCATTCTCAGTGATGTCACCGCTCTCTAGTGATTGGATAGGCTGCATTCTCAGTGATGTCACCGCTCTCTAGTGATTGGATAGGCTGCATTCTCAGTGATGTCACGGCTCTCTAGTGATTGGATAGGACACATTCTCAGTGATGTCATCGCTCTCTAGTGAATGGATAGGACACATTCTCAGTGATGTCACCGCTCTCTAGTGAATGGATAGGACACATTCTCAGTGATGTCACCGCTCTCTAGTGATTGGATAGGCTGCATTCTCAGTGATGTCACGGCTCTCTAGTGATTGGATAGGACACATTCTCAGTGATGTCACCGCTCTCTAGTGAATGGATAGGACACATTCTCAGTGATGTCACCGCTCTCTAGTGAATGGATAGGACACATTCTCAGTGATGTCAACGCTCTCTAGTGATTGGATAGGACACATTCTCAGTGATGTCACTGCTCTCTAGTGATTGGATAGGACACATTCTCAGTGATGTCATCGCTCTCTAGTGAATGGATAGGACACATTCTCAGTGATGTCACCGCTCTCTAGTGATTGGATAGGACACATTCTCAGTGATGTCATCGCTCTCTAGTGATTGGATAGGCTGCATTCTCAGTGATGTCACCGCTCTCTAGTGAATGGATAGGCTGCATTATCAGTGATGTCACCACTCTCTAGTGATTGGATAGGCTGCATTCTCAGTGATGTCACCGCTCTCTAGTGATTGGATAGGCTGCATTCTCAGTGATGTCACCGCTCTCTAGTGATTGGATAGGACACATTCTCAGTGATGTCATCGCTCTCTAGTGATTGGATAGGCTGCATTCTCAGTGATGTCACCGCTCTCTAGTGATTGGATAGGCTGCATTATCAGTGATGTCACCACTCTCTAGTGATTGGATAGGCTGCATTCTCAGTGATGTCACCGCTCTCTAGTGATTGGATAGGCTGCATTCTCAGTGATGTCACCGCTCTCTAGTGATTGGATAGGCTGCATTCTCAGTGATGTCACCGCTCTCTAGTGATTGGATAGGACACATTCTCAGTGATGTCACCGCTCTCTAGTGATTGGATAGGACACATTCTCAGTGATGTCATCGCTCTCTAGTGATTGGATAGGACATATTCTCAGTGATGTCACCGCTCTCTAGTGATTGGATAGGACACATTCTCAGTGATGTCACGGCTCTCTAGTGATTGGATAGGACACATTCTCAGTGATGTCACCGCTCTCTAGTGAATGGATAGGACACATTCTCAGTGATGTCACGGCTCTCTAGTGATTGGATAGGACACATTCTCAGTGATGTCACCGCTCTCTAGTGATTGGATAGGACACATTCTCAGTGATGTCACCGCTCTCTAGTGAATGGATAGGACACATTCTCAGTGATGTCACCGCTCTCTAGTGATTGGATAGGCTGCATTCTCAGTGATGTCACCGCTCTCTAGTGATTGGATAGGACACATTCTCAGTGATGTCACCGCTCTCTAGTGAATGGATAGGCTGCATTCTCAGTGATGTCACCGCTCTCTAGTGATTGGATAGGCTGCATTCTCAGTGATGTCACCGCTCTCTAGTGATTGGATAGGCTGCATTCTCAGTGATGTCACGGCTCTCTAGTGATTGGATAGGACACATTCTCAGTGATGTCACCGCTCTCTAGTGAATGGATAGGCTGCATTCTCAGTGATGTCACGGCTCTCTAGTGATTGGATAGGACACATTCTCAGTGATGTCACCGCTCTCTAGTGAATGGATAGGACACATTCTCAGTGATGTCACCGCTCTCTAGTGATTGGATAGGACACATTCTCAGTGATGTCACCGCTCTCTAGTGATTGGATAGGACACATTCTCAGTGATGTCATCGCTCTCTAGTGAATGGATAGGACACATTCTCAGTGATGTCACCGCTCTCTAGTGAATGGATAGGACACATTCTCAGTGATGTCACGGCTCTCTAGTGAATGGATAGGACACATTCTCAGTGATGTCAACGCTCTCTAGTGATTGGATAGGACACATTCTCAGTGATGTCACTGCTCTCTAGTGATTGGATAGGACACATTCTCAGTGATGTCATCGCTCTCTAGTGAATGGATAGGACACATTCTCAGTGATGTCACCGCTCTCTAGTGATTGGATAGGACACATTCTCAGTGATGTCACCGCTCTCTAGTGATTGGATAGGACACATTCTCAGTGATGTCACCGCTCTCTAGTGAATGGATAGGACACATTCTCAGTGATGTCACCGCTCTCTAGTGATTGGATAGGACACATTCTCAGTGATGTCACGGCTCTCTAGTGATTGGATAGGACACATTCTCAGTGATGTCACCACTATCTAGTGAATGGATAGGACACATTCTCAGTGATGTCACCGCTCTCTAGTGATTGGATAGGACACATTCTCAGTGATGTCACCGCTCTCTAGTGATTGGATAGGACACATTCTCAGTGATGTCACCGCTCTCTAGTGAATGGATAGGACACATTCTCAGTGATGTCACCGCTCTCTAGTGATTGGATAGGACACATTCTCAGTGATGTCACCGCTCTCTAGTGATTGGATAGGACACATTCTCAGTGATGTCACCGCTCTCTAGTGAATGGATAGGACACATTCTCAGTGATGTCACCGCTCTCTAGTGAATGGATAGGACACATTCTCAGTGATGTCACCGGTGGATTAGCCTCCATCATTGCACACTGACTCCTTGTTTTTGTCTCTGATGAACAATTAGTCCAGTAATTGTCACAGATAACGTCATACAATCACCTTCTCGCCAGTTGCTATTCTGTAGTAAAAGGCGTTTGGACTAATGATAATCCTCGTGTTTTTTTAGCTTCTTCATGAAAGCATCAAAGATCTTCGCCGCCGCCGCCGCCCGTCTTTCCTATGAACAAACACAAATAGCGCCCGCTGTGCTAACTTTTCATCCCGCACAAAGCCGGCGTGCGATCATCAGAAGTTGAAGCGGAGGCATCGCACTTCCTTAATGTTTCCTCTGAAGCTTCCAGATAAAGGGAACTCGCCAGAACTTTTAAAAGTTTTTGTCCACTGGAACTTTCCACCCGCGAACAAAGGCCCGAGTTCTGAGAACCGGACGGTCAATGTGATCCATTCTGTGCAGTCCGGCCGAGGAGAAAGGACGCATTGTCTGCAGACAAACACTTATTGTAAGGCATTTTCCCTCTTTAATTTCTGTATGGCGGCGCAGCGAGGACACAGCGTGTGGCTGACAATGTGCGGAGACATGTGAGGCTCTCAGTATTCAGATCATCCAGCATATTGTAGATAAACAGATCCCGCTTTACTCAATGGCCTCCTGGAGCTTTGTGTGTCTCTTCATCTATTGTCATCGCACTTCATATAAATAGCCATCCTCAGAAGAACGCTGACCTTCCACCGTGGCTGTGGATGGGACGCGCAATGCTGCACTGCCATTGTTTTACGTTGCAGCGCTGCGCGGACCATCACAGCTTTGCGAAATTTCTTCTTTTTTTTTTTTTATCGTTTTACAAAGTTAGTACAAAAGTCCATTGATAGAATCACTACTACAATCCCAGGAAATCCATTCAATGCTGCCAGAGCCATAGACGGCCACCACCATGTCTGCCGCTCACCGTCCCTTCAATCGTTTTGTGTGGTTCAGTTTGAGAACTTTTTTCGAATAGAAGCCTCATTTTATTTTTCTCTTTTTTTTTTATTTTTTAGGTTGTTCGAGAAAATCTAAAATAATCCTTTTATTAGATCGATATCTCGAGAGATGTGTGTTTCACTAATGGCCAATCTTCAAGCTCATGTCTAATATGTCCCCGGATTTCATTTTGAAAATCTGGTCACCTTTTATTTTTTATTTTTACTAGTAATGGCGGCAATTAGCGACTCTCTGCCCGTCGCCGCCGCCCACCTCACAGCCTGTAAAGTCTTATGCCGCGTACACACGACCGTTATTCATGTCATGCAAAAAACAAAGTTTTTCTCATCGTGATTCAACACGTTCAGGAAAAAAAAACGCTTGAGTAAAGCGCGGTGACGTACAACACGTAGGACGGCACTACAAAGGGGAAGTTCCATTCGGATGGCGCCACCCTTTGGGCTGCTTTTGCTGATCCTCGTGTTAGTAAAAGTTTGGTGAGAGACGATTCGCGCTTTTCAGCCTCGTGCTCTTCAGCCCGGTACAGCGCGACGAATGTGATATCTCCATTACGAACGCTAGTTTTACCAGAACGAGCGCTCCCGTCTCATACTTGATTCTGAGCATGCGCGTTTTCTTTTCCCCTCGGAAAAGCGTACACGCGAGCAGTTTTCACGATGTGAAAAACGACGAGAAAAAATAGAGCAGGTTCTAATTTTTTGGCGGGTAGTTTTCTCGTTGAGAAAACTGCTATGGAGCCTACACACGACCGGTTTTCACGACCAATCTAAAAAAATGGCAGTTTTCTCGTCATGAAAAACGGTCGTGTGTACGCGGCATTATGCCTTGTACACACGATCAGATTTTCCGATGAAAAAAGTCAGACGAAGTCTGTTGGAGTTTTTTTCATTGGAAATTCCGACCACGTGTGGGCCCCATCGGAGAAATTCCCAATGAATTCCATCGGAATTTTCAAATAGAACCTGTTCTATTTTTTTCCGATGAAATTCCGTCAGAATTCCGATGGGAGTTTGGTCGGAAAAAGGTCAGATCGTGTGTACGGGGGGCATTACTCTCTGGGCCCGGGGTGGGGTGTGAAGGAAGATCACTCCGCCAGGGAAGGCACGGAGATAAGCAGGTAGGCGGCTGGCCGGGACTTGAGCCAAGGCAGAAGAACATGCGAGCGGAGCTGAATGGGCATGCGCCAAAAACTGAAGAAGAAATAATCCCTCCGCTCCGACCAGCACATGATTTTAATTTTGCACTGACTGTCTTTGAAATTGCCCAAGCCCCTGTTCAAATCCAATCCGGGGACAGACTTGGTCCAGGGACAGTGTCGTCAATCCGGGGTCTGTTCCCGGAAAACAGGGATGTCTGGTCACCCTATGCTAAAGAGGTTTGATCGAATGAGTTATGACTCTCACCAGGACCTCATTCTTCTCCAGCTTGTGGATGGGGTTCATCACAAGGTTTGATCTAAGGAGTCATGATCCTGGTGACCCTCACCAGGACCTCATTCTCCCACTGTGTCTAGGTGAGGTTCTGCTTGTGGATGGGGTTCATTAGTTTGATCTAAGCAGTCAGGGTGACCCTCATCTGGACCCCTTTCTCCTCCTCTGTCTAGTTGAGGTTCTGCTTGTGGATAGGGATCATCTGTGATTTCCTTGTTCCTCTACCCTCATGAGAAGGGCCACCACCAGCACCACCACCACCAGCACCACCAGCACCACCACCACAACCACCAGCACCAGCACCACAACCACCACCACCAGCAGCAGCAGCAGACAGTTCTGGTCAAGCTGCTGTCATAAGGTGTCAAGGTAGCCCTCATGAGGACCTCCTTCTTCTCCAGCGTCTAGGTGAGGTTCTGCTTGTTGTGGATCAGTTTCACCGGAAGGTTTGATCTAAGGAGTCATAGTGACCCTCACCAGGACCTATTTCTCCCCCTGTGTCCAGGAAAGGTTCTGCTTGTGGATAGGCATCATCTGCATTCTCATTGTTCCCCTACCCTTAGGAGAAGGGCCAGCACCACCACCATCAGATCTGCCAGACATTTCTGGGTTGCCGCGATTGCAGCACGTTTTATCGCGCTGCAGACCCGCACCGCGATTTGAAGGCATCATCCAAATGAATGGCATCTCAAATGTGAGATCCACGTTTTTGTCATTCACACCCCGGCGCTCTCAAATTGCGGGCAAATCTGCCTGCGAATCAAAACGCCATAGTGTGAATGCAGCCTAAGGTTCGTATTCCCACTTACAGGAACCACTGGTGTGGGAGGAAACCCGAGTAATCAGAGAGAACCCTCACAAGTACAGGGGGAACATGCAAACTCCATGCAGATAATGTCCTGGTTGGGATTTAAAGCAGTGACCCCAGTGCTGCAAGGAGTGCTAACCACTAAGCCCACCATGCTGCCCTGTTTACTAATGATGTGAATTTTGGAGCCTGGATGTTAAATGTTCGCACATGCAGACACGCTAAATTTGTTAGTAAAATTGCCCCCTTACGGGGCAATTGATTGTATTTATTTTTTAACCATTTGTAACATAAAATGAACTGCTTCTTCTTTGTAATACTCTTTAATCAATGTGTTGCAATTGCAATAATGGTCAACAAGGGGGCTTATTCTCACGCTATTATGTAATTAACAATCCGGGATGTGATCCTTATCCTGGTGATGGATCTCCTCTGGATCCCCCATTGCACACATCTGCCAGTGTCTGACAAGCAAGTAGCATGCAGCCGGGTCCTAGCTGGGTGTTGGATGAACGGGTCCAGCAGAGGGCAGCACCGGCTGCAGTATCCACACAAGTATGGAGCACATTCCAGGGATGGAGGATCAGGATCTACAGACCAGCAGCTGCCAGTTGTCACAGACAGGAGTGGAGTGAAGTCACACTGAGGACACAATATAATACAGCGGGTGCAATATATAGAATGTGCGATATATATATATATATAGGCCACTTTCGGGGGGCCGTGAGGGTATTGTATTCACTATTTTATTCTTAGTGTCAAACATCCCCCCCCCCCCTCCTCCTGAGTCTGCAGGCTTACACTGGATATATACAGTATGGTAACAAGAAAAAATAGACTTTGCGTTATACTCCGGACAAGAAACCGCTACAATGTGTACAGGAGCCACAAATTGGGGGGTCACAGCCGCAAATTGGGGGGTCACAGCCACAAAAATCTACAACCTCTGATCTGTTGAGTATCTGAGAACACCAAGTGCAGCCCGACAATTCCCAACTCTGCCCACTGCGCCCGTAAGATGAATGACCCCCATGGTGTTGGGGCGACATCATCGATTGCAATGAGTTTTCATTCTCTGAAATTTATAACTGAAAATGTACAGAGAAGACTTTTTACTTGGAGGCAAAATGTAAAAAACACTCCGGGGATCCGTAAAATTGTGTACTGAGAAGAGCGATATGTTTTACTCAGAAGTGTCTCTGGAATGTACAGTATATACCCCAATGGGGGGGGGGGAGGCGGGGGGCATCTCTTTTATAAAAGGCAATTGAGTAACTTGGAGGTCAGCCAATAGAGCGTGAGGAGGAGGAGGAGGAGGAGGAGGAGGAGGAGGAGAATTGGGGGATGATGCTGATACAATGTAACCAATATGTGGGGTGGGCCGGAATGAAATAGGGGAGAGCCAATAGAGTGTGAGGAGGAGGAGTATACGGGGTTAGATTAAATACTAAAATGGATACAATTATGGATGCACCGATATATTGGCTGCCGAAAATAGGGCTATCAGCATTTTACCGGTAGAAAATAAAAGTGCCGATAATCGCATGCTGCGCCCCACTGACTGCAATGCAAAACTGTGTCCCACTGACTACAATGCAAAATCCCGTCCCATTGACTTCAATGCAAAATCCCGTCCCATTGACTTCAATGCAAAATCCCGTCCCATTGACTTCAATGCAAAATCGTGTCCCATTGACTTCAATGCAAAAACGTGTCCCATTGACTTCAATGCAAAAACAGCAGCCACATTATTTCAATAAAAAAAAGAAACAACTGTACATTTTGGTTTTCGGCCAAGTGCATCCTGAATTTTCATTTCGGTGCACCACTGGCTACAATGTATGTGTCATGGATATGCATTAATGTCTGTCTGCCATCTTACCTTCCTCCTCATGTGTTCATCTAGAGACCAGACCTCCTTCACCTGGCTTCCTTTATAATCTCCTCCCAGCCTGACTCCACCCCAGGCCCTATCACTGAACACTATATTAACCTGTGCACTGCAAGCCTGCTTTGCTGATCAACGTGTTTGTTAGGCATTGTGTGTTTGGGTTCCTGCCTGCCGTGTGCTACGTCTGTCTCTCTGTTACGTTATTGGCTTGTCCCCGACCATCCCTGTCTGCTCGTGACCCTTGACCTTCGGCTCGTTCTTCGTTATCCTTGTCTGCTTGTGGCCCCTGACCTTCGGCTTGTTATTCGGTTCTCTCTATCGTGTGCTGCTGCTTCCCCTTATCCTACGGGGCGTGAGCTAGGAAACTCCAGGGGCCGCGACCTGGTCCCAGCCTGCAGCGTAACATCCTCACCACTAGAGGCCCTGGAGAAGACCAGCTGGGTCTTAGACTCCGCGCCCTGGGGAATCTTGGCTCTCGCTTCCGTTGGGATCCCGGTTGTGCTCCTCTGGTCCCGCTTTCCACAACCACCCAGTTTCCTATCCACAGAAGCCAGCCATAGGGTTCACTACCTCGCGGTGCACTCCTGTCCCCCTACGGTGTGCATCTGTCACCTGGCCACAGGTGACCCTGACAGTTTGATCAGCCATGAACCCGGCTGACATCCCGCTTCCCGCGGATGATCCATTGCAGGGCATAGTTCGCAGACTTGAGACCCAGGAATCAAATCAGACCCAGGTGATGCGATTCCTCCAGGATCTGGCTTCTCGATTCGAGCAGCTTCAGGTCTCCTTGGGAACCCCGAATCCGCAACCCCAAGTACAACCAGCGGCTGTACCTATCGCACCAGTCGCAGCCTCACACTCACTAAGATTGCCAGCTCCGTTCCGTTTCTCTGGGGACTCCAAGGCCTGCAGGGGGTTTCTCAGCCAATGCACTATTCATTTTGAGCTTCAGCCTCAAAGCTTCCTATCTGACCGGGCTAAGGTAGCCTATATCATTTCCCTCCTCTCCGGTGAAGCTTTGGCCTGGGCTGCCCCCCTGTGGGAGAGGAACGATCCGGTGGTTTCCAGTCTGTCCGAATTCTTGAAGCTCTTTCGTAATATCTTCGAAGAGCCGGCTCGGGCTTCTTCAGCGGCTAGTGCTGTCTTACGTCTTCGCCAAGAATCTAGTTCAGTGGGGCAATATGCTCTTCAGTTCCGTATCCACACAGCTGAATTGAGCTGGAATAATGAGGCCCTGGTCGCTACCTTTTTACATGGCCTCTCTGACCGAGTGAAAGACGAATTAGCGGGAAGAGCCATTCCCGTCGGTCTGGACGATGTAATTTCATTATGCAACCAGATCGACATTCGTTTTCAAGAGAGGTCCTTAGAAAAAAGACGCCAGCACTCTCTGGGTCCTAGCCAGTCTGAGCTCCCCTCCCTTCATTCCGTGGAGCATCCTCTACCTGCTGAAGAACCTATGCAGCTGGGCCGGACCAGACTAACCCCCGAAGAACGTGCTAGGCGCAGAACTCTGGGCTTGTGCCTCTATTGTGGGGGCAAGGGTCATTTTCGTGACTCCTGCTCGCTTCGTCCGGGAAACGCTCGGGTCTAATACATTTGGAAGGTGGAGTATTGGACCCAGAAACATCACCTTCTCGCCTGCTCTTGCCGGTGTCCCTTCATGTAGGCACTTCTCCTCAGTCAACCCTTGCATACCTGGATTCCGGGGCTGCCGGCAATTTCATGGATTGGAGAACTGCTTCTTCTATGAAGCTTACCCTTTCACCTCTCACTACCCCATTGGTAGTCTCGGCAATTGATGGCACTGTTCTCCCAGGGGGCCCTATTCGCTTCCAGACGCTACCCATTAGGATGTCGGTAGGGATTCTCCACCAGGAGTGGATATCCTTTCTTATTCTACCCAAGGCCTCTACCCCAGTTGTATTGGGCCTCCCTTGGCTACAGCTCCACTCTCCACATGTGGACTGGGTCTCTGGGCAGATCCTGGCCTGGGGTTCCTCATGTTTCTCGTCGTGTCTTCTCAAGGTGACCCCCAAGGAGAGTCTTCCGGTTGCTGCCACTTCTGTTTCTTCTGATCTTCCCGCCGCATACAGCGATTACCGGGATGTGTTCTGTAAAAAATCAGCTGAGGTGCTTCCTCCCCACAGGTCTTTTGACTGTGCTATTGATCTTGTCCCCGGAGCAACTCTACCCAGGGGTCGTACCTACCCTCTGTCCATCCCAGAGACCCAGGCCATGTCGGAGTATGTAGCAGAGAATCTGGAGAGAGGGTTCATCCGGAAATCCTCATCGCCTGCAGGGGCAGGGTTCTTTTTTGTTGCCAAAAAGGATGGTACCTTAAGACCCTGCATCGATTATCGGGGTTTAAATGCGGTTACTATTAAAAATCGATACCCCTTACCCTTAATATCTGAGCTATTCGATAGGTTGAAGGGTGCCTCCATTTTCACCAAGTTGGATCTCAGAGGCGCGTACAATCTCATTCGAATACGGGAGGGTGACGAATGGAAGACTGCATTTAACACTAGAGACGGGCATTACGAATATCTGGTGATGCCTTTTGGTCTGTGTAATGCTCCAGCCGTGTTTCAAAACTTTGTCAATGAAATCTTCAGAGATCTGCTGTACCAGTTTGTTGTCATCTATCTGGATGACATTCTGATCTTTTCTGAAAATCTGCTCGTCCACAGAAACCATGTCCGCACTGTACTTCAACGTCTTAGAGAGAACAATCTCTATGCCAAGCTGGAGAAATGTTCCTTTGAATGTTCTGAGGTCCTGTTTTTGGGGTGCTTTGTCTCATGTTCGGGGCTTCGTATGGACCCTGGGAAGGTCTTGGCTATCACCAACTGGCCTCTTCCTGCTAGCCTCAAGGCCACACAGCGCTTTCTTGGCTTCACTAATTATTATAGGCAGTTCATAAGGAATTACTCTTCCATTGCCGCGCCTATTATCGCTTTGACCAAGAAGGGTGTGAATGCCAGAGACTGGCCTCCCGAAGCTGTCTCTGCATTTCACAACCTGAAACAGGCCTTTGTTTCTGGCCCCCTCTTGAGGAGACCAAATCCTGGGAATGCATTTTTTATTGAAGTGGACGCTTCCTCAATGGGGGTGGGAGCTGTGCTTCTTCAAATCTTTGAGAAGAGACGCCAACCATGTGCGTTCTTCTCCAAAAAATTTTCTCAGGCAGAGAGGAATTATGCCATCGGTGATCGGGAACTTCTCGCAATTAAATTGGCGTTAGAGGAGTGGCGTCATCTCTTGGAGGGTTCCCCTCACTCCATAACGATCTTTACCGATCACAAGAATTTACAGTATCTACAGAATGCTAAACGTCTGAATCCTAGACAGGCCAGGTGGAGTCTCTTCTTTGCCCGTTTTAATTTCACGATTACCTACAAACCTGGTTCCTGCAACGGTCGGGCTGATGCGCTCTCTAGGTCATTTGACACTTTGGACGAGGAGTCCGCCCCTGAACCTGAGCCGATCATTCCCACCTCATGCATTGTTGCCCACTCTACCACCCTGAAGTCTAAAATTCCGCCTGGTAAGACCTTTGTCCCCACTGAGCTAAGAGCTAAGATCCTTCGTTGGGGACATGATTCCAAGGTGGCAGGGCATTCTGGATTCCTCCGATCCTTCCTACTCATCAGTCGTCACTACTGGTGGCCTAATCTCCGCTCAGACGTCAAAGACTACGTTAAAGCTTGTCATGTCTGTGCTCAGTCCAAATCCTCCACACAAGCTCCTGCTGGTCTCCTCATGCCCTTGCCCATTCCTAAGGAACCCTGGGCCCATATTGC
Source organism: Rana muscosa (assembly GCA_029206835.1). Taxonomy (NCBI): domain Eukaryota; kingdom Metazoa; phylum Chordata; class Amphibia; order Anura; family Ranidae; genus Rana; species Rana muscosa. Next base: position 213,342,784 of record CM055119.1, read on the forward strand.
CATGGATTTTATCACCGATCTCCCACTGTCTGAGAATAATACAGTCATTTGGGTGGTAATCGATCGATTCTCCAAGATGGCTCATTTTGTTCCTCTTCCTGGTCTTCCTTCTGCCCCTGCCTTGGTTCCCATTTTCATTCGAGAAATTCTCCGCCTACATGGGGTCCCTTCTCATATTGTTTCCGACAGGGGAGTCCAATTCACGTCTCGTTTTTGGAGAGCCTTTTGCAAATCCCTCAATATTGTCTTGGATTTTTCTTCTTCTTACCATCCCCAATCCAATGGACAGACTGAGAGGGTTAATCAGGAGTTAGAGGTCTTTCTTCGCACCTTTGTGTCTTCTCACCATGACGATTGGTCCTCTCTACTCCCGTGGGCAGAATTCTCCCATAACAATCATGTGAATACCAGTTCGCAGAAGACACCCTTTTTCACAGTTTATGGAAAACACCCTCAACTTCCTCTTCCTATGATCTGTTCTCCAGACATTCCAGCTTTGGCTTCGGTTCAGGAGTCTCTCAATTCCGTTTGGGGTCACGTTCATGATTCCCTCCGGGCAGCTGCTGAAAAATTCAAAGGCTTTGCCGACCGCCGCAGGCGTAAACCGCCTTCTCTTCAGCCAGGGGACAAAGTCTGGCTCTCTACCAGGAACATCAAGCTCCGAGTTCCTTCTCTGAAGTTTGCTCCACGATTCATCGGTCCATACACGGTAACTGCTAAACTGAATCCGGTTTGTTTCAAACTCCAGATTCCTAAGAGCCTTAAAATCACTAACTCCTTTCATGTTGCTCTTCTAAAGCCTTTAGTCCTCAATAAATTCTCTCGTCCTCTTCCTACCGTGGCGCCTGTCTCGGAGGATAATCAGGAGTACGAGATCAGTCAAATTCTGGACTCCCGACTCTGTAAAGGCGTTCTTCAGTACCTCGTTCATTGGAAAGGGTTTGGTCCTGAGGAGAGGTCTTGGATCACTGCATCTGAGGTCTTTGCACCTCGTCTGTTAAAGGAGTTTCATCTGAAGTTTCCCTCTAAACCTGGGCCCAGGCGGGGAAGGGGGAGGCCTCGTAAGAGGGAGGGTACTGTCATGGATATGCATTAATGTCTGTCTGCCATCTTACCTTCCTCCTCATGTGTTCATCTAGAGACCAGACCTCCTTCACCTGGCTTCCTTTATAATCTCCTCCCAGCCTGACTCCACCCCAGGCCCTATCACTGAACACTATATTAACCTGTGCACTGCAAGCCTGCTTTGCTGATCAACGTGTTTGTTAGGCATTGTGTGTTTGGGTTCCTGCCTGCCGTGTGCTACGTCTGTCTCTCTGTTACGTTATTGGCTTGTCCCCGACCATCCCTGTCTGCTCGTGACCCTTGACCTTCGGCTCGTTCTTCGTTATCCTTGTCTGCTTGTGGCCCCTGACCTTCGGCTTGTTATTCGGTTCTCTCTATCGTGTGCTGCTGCTTCCCCTTATCCTACGGGGCGTGAGCTAGGAAACTCCAGGGGCCGCGACCTGGTCCCAGCCTGCAGCGTAACATCCTCACCACTAGAGGCCCTGGAGAAGACCAGCTGGGTCTTAGACTCCGCTCCCTGGGGAATCTTGGCTCTCGCTTCCGTTGGGATCCCGGTTGTGCTCCTCTGGTCCCGCTTTCCACAACCACCCAGTTTCCTATCCACAGAAGCCAGCCATAGGGTTCACTACCTCGCGGTGCACTCCTGTCCCCCTACGGTGTGCATCTGTCACCTGGCCACAGGTGACCCTGACAGTATGTAATAGATACTGCGGGGTGAGGGGGGGAGGGGACTGCCTGAAGTTGAGGACAGCCAATAGATAGTGAGATGGGAGGACATTCTGTTCTCATGAAAGCAATTCTCCAATGTAATGAAAGCGGGGTGCAAGAGAAGGAGGAGCTACAGCTCAGTATAGGTGTCTGTCTGTCATTGAGGTGAAAGGGCGACCAGCCAATCAAAGTGCGGGGGAGGGGGAAGCTCTCTTACATATTTCTAGAAATGATACAAAGTAACAAGCAGAAGTATGAGTGTGGATGTACAGTCTGTTCATACATATTATATCTATACATACAGTATATAATCTCACTGATCGCGGCAGGAATTCATAGGACACACTGCGCTGCGTCATATATATTTTATACACACATTGGCCAATCAGATTTCTACGTTACATTAGACCGCACCTCTTTGCTATATTTTGTAGTAAATTGGCGGACGCACCAGGAAAGCCCTGATCCTGTATGTATATAGATGAATAGATCTCTTTCTAGGTAGCCCTTATCTGATACATTGTATAGTGAGATGAGAGTTGCTGATTCTCTGGAATAGAGCAGCGCGGACGTCGGGCTGATTCCTGGAACATTTGCGCAGGTTTATTGTGCCGCCGGGCTTCCTGTGCAGCGTGGTTTTCCTTCACAAAACGTACAGTAAGAATGATCAGAGAGGAAGTCAATTCATTTCTATAATCAGCTGTGGTCATCAGCAAGAAAACTTCTCCAGCGAATGGAAAATCACCGCAACCAGAAACGAGTGACGCGCCCTCCAGAGGTTTCATTCGTTGCGTCACCACCGTCACCTCTGCCCGCCGCCTCTGACCACTTCGGTGAGGTTTTGGTGGAGGAGGGGAACGCTGCGCGCCGTTTCAATTTCTCACAAGTGGTTCACCTTCAAAAGTTACAAGTGGTGCGAGGCGAAGAGCGTCGGGGCGGGGAAACTTTCTTGAAGGAAAGTTATCAGATCCTTTCCTAATTAAGGGGCTCCTTTTATAATATAGGAGATCCTTTTTCTTAAATCAGAGCTCCTTTCCTAAAATCAGAGCTCCTTTCCTAAAATCAGAGCTCCTTACCTAAAATCAGAGCTCCTTTCCTAAAATCAGAGCTCCCTTCCTTTCCTAAAATCAGAGCTCCCTTCCTAAAATCAGAGCTCCTTTCCTAAAATCAGAGCTCCCTTCCTAATATCAGAGCTCCTTTCCTAAAATCAGAGCTCCTTTCCTAAAATCAGAGCTCCCTTCCTTTCCTAAAATCAGAGCTCCCTTCCTAAAATCAGAGCTCCTTTCCTAAAATCAGAGCTCCCTTCCTAATATCAGAGCTCCCTTCCTAATATCAGAGCTCCTTTCCTAAAATCAGAGCTCCCTTCCTTTCCTAATATCAGAGCTCCTTTCCTAAAATCAGAGCTTCTTTCCTAATATCAGAGCTCCCTTCCTTTCCTAAAATCAGAGCTCCCTTCCTAAAATCAGAGCTCCTTTCCTAAAATCAGAGCTCCCTTCCTAATATCAGAGCTCCCTTCCTAATATCAGAGCTCCTTTCCTAAAATCAGAGCTCCCTTCCTAATATCAGAGCTCCCTTCCTAATATCAGAGCTCCTTTCCTAAAATCAGAGCTCCCTTCCTTTCCTAATATCAGAGCTCCTTTCCTAAAATCAGAGCTTCTTTCCTAATATCAGAGCTCCCTTCCTTTCCTAAAATCAGAGCTCCCTTCCTAAAATCAGAGCTCCTTTCCTAAAATCAGAGCTCCCTTCCTAATATCAGAGCTCCCTTCCTAATATCAGAGCTCCCTTCCTTTCCTAATATCAGAGCTCCCTTCCTAAAATCAGAGCTCCTTTCCTAAAATCAGAGCTCCTTTCCTAAAATCAGAGCTCCTTTCCTAAAATCAGAGCTCCCTTCCTAATATCAGAGCTCCCTTACCTAATATCAGAGCTCCCTTCCTAATATCAGAGCTCCTTTCCTAAAATCAGAGCTCCCTTCCTAATATCAGAGCTCCCTTCCTAATATCAGAGCTCCTTTCCTAAAGTCAGAGCTCCCTTCCTTTCCTAATATCAGAGCTCCTTTCCTAAAATCAGAGCTTCTTTCCTAATATCAGAGCTCCCTTCCTTTCCTAAAATCAGAGCTCCCTTCCTAAAATCAGAGCTCCTTTCCTAAAATCAGAGCTCCTTTCCTAATATCAGAGCTCCCTTCCTTTCCTAAAATCAGAGCTCCCTTCCTAATATCAGAGCTCCCTTCCTTTCCTAATATCAGAGCTCCCTTCCTAAAATCAGAGCTCCTTTCCTAAAATCAGAGCTCCCTTCCTAATATCAGAGCTCCCTTCCTAATATCAGAGCTCCCTTCCTAATATCAGAGCTCCCTTCCTTTCCTAATATCAGAACTCCCTTCCTAAAATCAGAGCTCCTTTCCTAAAATCAGAGCTCCCTTCCTAATATCAGAGCTCCCTTCCTAATATCAGAGCTCCCTTCCTAATATCAGAGCTCCTTTCCTAAAATCAGAGCTCCCTTCCTTTCCTAATATCAGAGCTCCTTTCCTTTCCTAAAATCTTAAGATAGTGGGGCCGCTTCTTTATTATTAGAGATCCTTTATTTAATGGGGCTTCATTATTAATATTGGGGCTAATCTTTTTATTTTGTGGCTTATTTTTTAATATTGAAGCTATTTTCTTAATATTGGGTCTCCTTTATTTATATCAAGGCTCATTTTTTAATATTGGGGCTCCTTTCCTAATATTGGGTCTCTATTCATAATATTGAGGCTTCTTCTTAATACTGGGTCTTCTTTATGAATATTGGGGCTCATTTCTTAACATGACCGCTCCTTAATATTGGCACTCCCTTCTTAATATGTAGGATTCATTCTTAATATTGGGGCTCCTTTTTTCATATTGGGGTTCTATTCATAATAGTGGGGCTCCTTTTGGAATATCAGGGCTTGATTTTAATATTGGGGCTCCTTTATTAATATCGGGGCTCCTTTATTAATATTGGGGCTCCTTTTTGAAAATCAGGGCTTGATTTTAATATTGGGTCTTTTTTCTTAATATTGGATCTCCTTTATAAATACCAAGGCTCATTTTTTAATATTGGGGCTCCTTTATAAATATCAAGGCTCATTTTTTAATATTGGGGCTCCTTTCTTAATATTGGGGCTCCTTTCCTAATGTCGGAGCTCCTTAATATTGGAACTCCCTTCTTAATATCAAGGCTCCATTCATAATATTGGGTCTCTATTCATAATTTAGAGGCTTCTTCCTAATCTTGAGTCTCCTTTATGAATATCAGGGCTAATTTTTTAAAAGGCTAATTTCCTAATATCAGAGCTCCCTAATATTGGCACTCCCTTCCTAATGTAAAGGGTTCATTCTTAATATTGGGACTCCTTTCTTAATATCGGGGCTCTATTCATAATATCGGGGCTCTATTATTAATATTGGGGTCATATTTTTATATTTTGGGGCACACTTCTTAATATTGGGGTTCATTCTGAGCAGAAAAATGCAGACTTGGTCCGTAGTCAAGATAAATACATAAATATGATGAAATACTAACCCACCGGTCCATATCTGGGTGGGTCTCTTCACACCTCATGGAAGGGGGTGGGGGGGTTATTTCTCGGAGCTCTTAGACCGGCAGCAGTTGACGAATTACACAGAAGGAATGTTTCTGCTGTTACAATGTATCACTGAGTTCACTTTGGCTGCCGCCATGTTGGATATACATCTTCAGTGCCCCGCCGCAGGGACAGTCCCACCCCCTGCAGTCATGTGACTTCTACACCCATAAAACATGCAAGCCGGCAGCCAGATAATGGCGTTTTTTGGTCCCAGATGAGGAGGCACAAGGCAAAGCGACTGGCGCACACACAGAGAATCACAACAGGGTACGAGGATGGGGGGGGGGGGGGGGGGGGATTGGGACAGAAGTGGCAGCTCAGGCGGAAGCTATGCCAACACACCAAAAAAACAAAACTTTTTTACAAGAGATGGGAGGGACTCACTGCGTGTAAACTTCTAACGCACATCCTTCCTGTGACGGCATCAAACAGCATCTGAAATACAGCAAAAGAAATCGGAGGGAGGCATCAGAAGGGGCTTAGCGGCACAGCTTATTGTTAACCAACCTACAGGGGGCGCTAGACGCGGGCCTGGGATTCTGGACGAACACCCGAGTCTGATGATCGGTCACTAATCAGACTGGGTTGTGAGGCCCCATGGGAGGTTAGGAGACTGGAGGCTCGGGAGGACTGAGGCCATGGTCGCCCATCCCCCCCCCCCCCCCCCAGATATCAGAAGACCACCACCAATAATGGGCATGACATGAACCCAACTCACCGCAATGTCAATACAGATTTCAGTTCATTAAAAAGGCACAATGTTGTTTTTTTATTTTTTTCTGTTCTCAAATGATTATTTTTTAATGGTATCTAGAAATGGCATCAAGTTATTTGTGTCGCACTGGGCGGGGCCTGTTTTCTAACTACAGACAGATCATGCGAGCCTAAACCACAATGCTGAAAGCACCCGCTGCAATCTGCTTCCCTATAAATCAAAAATAAACCGAGCACCCGGCTCCTCTAGAATTACAGATGGTAACAGATAATCATCTCCTTAATCTACTTTCTCACATTATCTCGCCTTGTTTCTGAAGAACGCCGGGCCCTCTGACAATTCACGCGGCGCGCACACGCACACTTATCTTCCTGTACGGGGGCCACTGGCAGCTACCAGATGTAAAAGCTGCTTCTGAATCCTTCGCCCCCCCGCCGCTTATTGTTAGACGCGTCCATTTAATACCGCCATCCCCGAACTCCAGAAAGTCCTATGGCGTCACGTGGATCTGAGATGGTCGGTGAATTTAGCTGCACATTTGCAAAAAATCGCAACATAACCAATACAAATGTTCACCTCTGGAAGTCTTCGTTCGTAAAAATTAAAATTCTCATTTCCTCGAAATTTTGGTTAAAAAATAACGCTTTGGGGAAATTTACCATTTTGGAAAAAAAAAACACATTGAATTCAGCGGGCAATGCGAAATTAACCTTCCGAGGCAACTTTTTATTTTTTATTTTTTTCACCTAAATCTGCATTTTTTTGCTAGAAATTATTGTAAAAAAAAAACAACTCAAAAAAAGTGTATGTTTTCTGAAAGCAGAGACCCTGGAGAATAAAATGGTGGTAGTTGCAGATTAAGGAGCGTTTTTTTTTTTTTCAGTGGTGTTTAAGAGCTGTAAATGGCCCCTGGGGGGTCCCTTTTAAATATACTGCCAAAAAGAGGAAAATTGGTCGTTCACTGAAGGTGGCAATGACTTTTCTGATGACCATTGACACACGTTGTATCTCTTTGTTCTTCTTTGTGTCAATGTAAAAAAATGGGCGTGTCTGGAAAGTTTGCATCTCCAATCACTATAATCCACAAATAAAAGACATCACAAATCCTACCACTGACTGACAGATGGCGCTGTACAATACTCCGCTATGGACATCATGGTGTCATTAGGCTGGTTTGGAAACGCTCCAAAACATCTTCATCAGAATAGAACAAGTCCAGGTAAAGTGGAAGTAAACCCCCCTTTCGTTTTCAGCCAAGGAAGCCGCCATCTTTGCCTCTTTTTAATCTACAACTTCTCTGATGCTGCACATGACACCAGCCATTGGATGGTTTTACAGTTTGGTTGAGAGCACAACCAATGGGAGTGTTACATTTCCGACACGTGCCGAAAATGAAATCGTTTTATAGATGGGTTTACTTTCGCTTTAAATGTGGGCATTTACTGCTAGCGCTGCCCCCCACCCCCCTGCACGTGTCCCGCATCTACTGCCTGGGGCCCCAGGGCTTGTGGCTGCGAGCGCCCACCATTGATGTTCTCAGTCCACCAGCTATAACATTTTTGTGCCCTACCTGCAACTTCTAATCTAACCTACAGGCTGCCTGTGGATGGCGCTTCATGCGTCTCCGCCACACCTTGGGGTTAGGTAGGTTGTGAGAGGAGCCGGACACACCACAAGATGGGAAGAGGTCACGCCCCAAGCTGACCAAACTCACTGGACATTGTCTTCATTCTACTCAACGATGAGTCATATACCACAGATGGCCTTCATCCCTTCCGTCAGAGGTGTCCGTGTGTCTGGAAGGAAGACGGAACACCGGGATCAGCGTTCCGATTCGCACATCACCACTTCTGATTCATCCTCCCTGCTTGGCACAAGAATGGGAACGATTCTGTACCACGCTGGCACCTCCCCCACTCCTCGTTCAAGGTTCCTCTCTTTGTTCAATCAATAGGAGCACCAGGTGAGGTTAAGAGGGGGGCAGACCGGGCGTTCAGTTCACACAATGGGTGCAAACTGAGATTCTGACAAAAGCAGATCATAACGAGACATCGATGGGATTCAGGTTGGGTCAAGAACAAGGCCAAGCTTGGTTGTTGCCAAATATAATACCTTGACGTTCCAGTCATTCCCAGTACAGGGAGCTGCTATATATTTAAATGGTCACTCCACCCCCAACTGAGATTTCAGCGTTTGGTGGGTGCCAAAGAGTTTAAATGGCAAATCAAAACCAATAACCATAACGCGGCGTAACGCGGCATTTGTGTTCTAATTCAGACGGAAGAAGAACGTTTTCCAGAATGTTCAGTGCAGACAACTAGACTGACTTCATTGGCCTGACCACAACCATTCCTCATAGACACCCAGGAAGATTACCTTGTCACTCCGGCAGTTGTTCAGACCCAGATTGTTCAGCGGGATCTTCCCATCCATGCCGTGGGGTTGGTGCTGCTCCCGCTGGATCTGCTCCCTCATCTTCCGTGCCTCTTGTATGGCCTTCATGACCGTATCCTGGTCCCCAAACAGTGACGGAGAGTTCAGACTGGACAGGATATCTGCCGGGACAACAAAACGGCATCAGCAAGTGCAAACGTAATGTTACACTACATAGGACAGGAAGCTGGGCGTCGCCCACGTCAATCAGAACAGTAGCAAGCAGATAAGTCCATGCACAAAAAAAAGAGGAAAGGTATAAGGGAATACTGCAAATAAATTCCTTTATTCTAGATTTATACAGTTGTGCTCATAAGTTTACATACCCTGGCAGAATTTATGATTTCTTGGCCATTTTTCAGAGGGGTGTGAAAACTTATGAGCACAACTGTATATATTATATGAACTGGATGGAATTACCGTACGTCTTTTTTCAACCAGACTAACTATGTAACTGTTACATCTTAAATGGTAAGTCCCCTTTGAAAATAACCCAAAAATGTAAATTAAAAAGGAATTTTGACAATTTAATCAGTGAGTGCTCTGTATAGGGCCCCTCTATTGGCTGCAATACATTCCCCCCCCCCCCTCCCATTGTGTGTCTCAGACTCCAGTGTGTCAGATTCCTCACCCCTATGAAGGGCGCTCTGTTTTGCTGCTCGGGCCGGGAAAGTGAATCAGCTCATACCAAAGGAATAATTTTTTGGATGCGGAAAGGATAAAAATAGAATGAGTTGTGTTTATCAGAGACTGACTAACAATCTGCCCTTTATTGTATAAAAGGATAACCGTGCTTGTCTACAACCCCCCCTCTGTCTTGTCTGCAGCCCCTTCCCTGCGTGTTTACGGCCCTCTCCTTGCCTCACCTATGGCTCTCTTTTCTCTGCCTCGTCCACAGCCCTCTTCCCTGCCTTATCTCTGGCCCTCTCCTTGCCTTACCTATGGCTCTCTTTTCTCTGCCTCGTCCACACACAGCCCTCTTCCCTGCCTTATCTCTGGCCCTCTCCTTGCCTCACCTATGGCTCTCTTTTCTCTGCCTCGTCCACACACAGCCCTCTTCCCTGCCTTATCTCTGGCCCTCTCCTTGCCTTACCTATGGCTCTCTTTTCTCTGCCTCGTCCACACACAGCCCTCTTCCCTGCCTTATCTCTGGCCCTCTCCTTGCCTCACCTATGGCTCTCTTTTCTCTGCCTCGTCCACACACAGCCCTCTTCCCTGCCTTATCTCTGGCCCTCTCCTTGCCTCACCTATGGCTCTCTTTTCTCTGCCTCGTCCACACACAGCCCTCTTCCCTGCCTTATCTCTGGCCCTCTCCTTGCCTCACCTATGGCTCTCTTTTCTCTGCCTCGTCCACACACAGCCCTCTTCCCTGCCTCATCTCTGGCCCTCTCCTTGCCTCACCTATGGCTCTCTTTTCTCTGCCTCGTCCACAGCCCTCTTCCCTGCCTTATCTTACGCCCCTCTCCTTGCCTTACCTATGGCTCTCTTTTCTCTGCCTCGTCCACACACAGCCCTCTTCCCTGCCTCATCTCTGGCCCTCTCCTTGCCTCACCTATGGCTCTCTTTTCTCTGCCTCGTCCACAGCCCTCTTCCCTGCCTTATCTTACGCCCCTCTCCTTGCCTTACCTATGGCTCTCTTTTCTCTGCCTCGTCCACACACAGCCCTCTTCCCTGCCTCATCTCTGGCCCTCTCCTTGCCTCACCTATGGCTCTCTTTTCTCTGCCTCGTCCACAGCCCTCTTCCCTGCCTTATCTTACGCCCCTCTCCTTGCCTTACCTATGGCTCTCTTTTCTCTGCCTCGTCCACACACAGCCCTCTTCCCTGCCTCATCTCTGGCCCTCTCCTTGCCTCACCTATGGCTCTCTTTTCTCTGCCTCGTCCACAGCCCTCTTCCCTGCCTCATCTCTGGCCCTCTCCTTGCCTTACCTATGGCTCTCTTTTCTCTGCCTCGTCCACAGCCCTCTTCCCTGCCTCATCTCTGGCCCTCTCCTTGCCTCACCTATGGCTCTCTTTTCTCTGCCTCGTCCACAGCCCTCTTCCCTGCCTTATCTTACGCCCCTCTCCTTGCCTTACCTATGGCTCTCTTTTCTCTGCCTCGTCCACACACAGCCCTCTTCCCTGCCTCATCTCTGGCCCTCTCCTTGCCTCACCTATGGCTCTCTTTTCTCTGCCTCGTCCACAGCCCTCTTCCCTGCCTCATCTCTGGCCCTCTCCTTGCCTTACCTATGGCTCTCTTTTCTCTGCCTCGTCCACAGCCCTCTTCCCTGCCTCATCTCTGGCCCTCTCCTTGCCTCACCTATGGCTCTCTTTTCTCTGCCTCGTCCACAGCCCTCTTCCCTGCCTTATCTTACGCCCCTCTCCTTGCCTTACCTATGGCTCTCTTTTCTCTGCCTCGTCCACAGCCCTCTTCCCTGCCTCATCTCTGGCCCTCTCCTTGCCTTACCTATGGCTCTCTTTTCTCTGCCTCGTCCACACACAGCCCTCTTCCCTGCCTTATCTTACGCCCCTCTCCTTGCCTTACCTATGGCTCTCTTTTCTCTGCTTCATCCACAGCCCTCTTCCCTGCCTCATCTCTGGCCCTCTCCTTGCCTTACCTATGGCTCTCTTTTCTCTGCCTCGTCCACACACAGCCCTCTTCCCTGCCTCATCTCTGGCCCTCTCCTTGCCTAATCTACAGCCCTCTCTTTCTCGCTTACGGCTCTCTCTATGCCTCACCTACTGTACAGCCCTCTCCTTGCCTCACCTACAGCCCACTCTCTCTCTCGCCTATGGCCCTCTCCTTGCCTCACCAACAACCCTTTGTATTGTCTATGACCCATTCCATGCCTCCTCTATAACCCTCTCCTTTCTACGGCCCCTCTCCTTGCCTCGTCTATGCCCCTCTCCTTGCCTCACCAACAACCCTTTGTATTGTCTATGACCCATTCCATGCCTCCTCTATAACCCTCTCCTTTCTACGGCCCCTCTCCTTGCCTCGTCTATGCCCCTCTCCTTGCCTCGTCTACGCCCCTATGTTTTGCAAATGGCCCTCTCTTTACCTCTTCTATGACCCTCTCTTTGCCTCATCTACGTTCCTCTTCCTGTTACACTAATGCCCCAGTCTGCCTTGTCTATGACCCTCTTTATGTCTTGCCAATGGCCCTCTTTCTGCCTTGTCTACGACCTTCTCCTTGCCTCGTCTACGAACCTTTCTCTGCCTTGGTCCCTCCCTGCACACCTATGGCTATGTTTAGTGATACCCTTGAAGATGACTGTAGGGGGTCTCCAATGAGCCTGAATTATCCTAAAATGGCTGATAAGAGTGTGGGCCACAATTATGGCAGACATTAATCCAATGATAAATACTTATTTTGTATAGCTAAGGCAACCTTTTCCTCTTCCTCTGGATCAATTGTGGGTGAAGGATTTGAGGTTGTATTTTTTGTGGGTGAACTAGATGGACTTGTGTCTTTTTTTCAACCAGACTAACCCTGTAACTATGTTACTATTCATGTATATCTGGCATTTTATAGATTCCTGTGTATAACCCATCTTCTGTACAACATTTATTCTCTCAGCTATAGATCATGACAGAACCTCCCCTTCCCTTTTCTTCTCCCAGAGAAGAGAGTTGAACTTCTCCCCGTTACACAAGGGGGCTGTCCAGTAAAGTATATCCCTCAGTTCATCAGCCCCCCTAGGAAGGTCAAAGGCTGTATGGGGTCTCTGAGCCTTTATATGAAATCAGCATTGCTTAGGCAAAGACTGGCTACCACAAATATTCTAAAACTTACGGAGGCCGTTTAGTGATTTGCTGGCCTCAGCTCACTAACTTTAATTGGACAGCTGAGGGCTGTTTAAAGTCTGAGCCCCAATTAGGAATCGGGAAAGGGATGGTGGGCACTCAGGATGACATCCGAAATTGTATTTCTTTATTAAATACATGTACAAAGCTGTAAAACAGCCTACGCGTTTCGGACGTTAGTCCTTAGCCATGACCAAGGACTAACGTCCGAAACGCGTAGGCTGTTTTCAGCTTTGTACATGTATTTAAAGAAATACCATTTCGGATGTCATCCTGAGTGCCGACCATCATTTTCCTTATTCTGGTACGTTGGAGGTGTTGGCATCCTCAAGGTCTGAGCACAGGGCGCGGCGTTTATGTGGGAAGGTTGCAGCACCTACACACCGGTTTTCCCTCATCAGGAATCGACTGTCCTGAAATGGGCTGTTGGAACCAAGTATATAAATACAGATCTATGGCTCATTTCACAAAGCTAACACACCAAAATATGGATCCTTATTTCCAAAAAGTGACAGTTATTTTCAGCCGAGTCCAATAAGATTTGAGAATCATGGTCACGTGACTAAAAGAACCTCTATGGTAAAGCTTTGTGAATTGAGTCGAAGGTCTCTCACCTCCTTCAGCTCTCCTATGAAAGTAAAAGGAGCTGAAGGGTGTCAATTGCTGTGCAGCTCCCTTCCCCCGCCCTGGTAAAGAGCACCTGTCCCACTCACCTAAGGAGGAGCCCCGGCCCAGAACTCCACTGATTGGGCTGGGAATCCCGCTCTTGCTGGAGAGGCTCACTGGGCTGGTCTTACTGGGCTGGAAGAAGTTCTGCGTGGGAGACGTGGGCGACTTCACGGGCTCGGCCGTCTTCGGTCGTGCCGATAAGTTGAGCGGTTGGGCGGCCTCGTCCTGCGGAGGGGGGGGAAAAAGATTTCACATAAACAATGATTAGAGGAAGATAAATGGGCCACATTAGCACTTAAGACAAGGCGGATGTTTTACACCTCCCAGACAATGCCGCTATCTGCCGCCGTAATAACAAAGGGAGCTAATTATCAGAGCACTCGAGGAAGCCCCCCTAACAAACACTCATTAATTCCTCCTATTTACATCAACACGCGCTCTGCTCGGCAAATTAAAATCTGAATTACAGCACATGGCAGTTCACTCCTTAATGTGTTTTCTGAGATTTAAATTAACCCGGGGCATTTACAAAGAATTATTTAAATTCCAGGCGAGAGGAGAGAGAAACGGAGGAGAACGAGAGCGACTCGGCAGACACAGACCGTTCTACAGATGGGGTCCAAACCGTTTCCCTTGTTAGAAGAACAGCTCCACCCCTAAATCCTCCCTCCGGTCGTGCACGGGTGTACCGGCTCCTCTCCTGGACTGAAAACGGCTTCCTCTGATTTCACCGCACACTGTGAGCTTCTCACCATGTGCACCCTTGCCTACGCGAGGATGATGTCACTTGCCCCGCCACCCCCCCCCCCCCCGGGGGCCCCTCCCCCTCGCAGCTTCTTGGGACAAATGATACAAATCACACACCCCCCAGGAGGCTTCAGGACCAGTCAAAGAGCGCCGTGCAATCTTTGGGAAGTCACAGCTGGCTCCCATATCCAAGATGGTGGTGCTGGGAACCCAAAGTGGACCGGCTGGACTCCCAGCACTGGCAGGTACCCGATTTTTAAAAGTCACCAGCTACAGTGTTTGTAATGTAATACGAATGAGTGGCGCACTCCAATGGGTAGGTACCCCCCACGCTTGACAAAGGAGTGCCCATGCTCTGAAACGCGTAGCCATGCCTTGACATTCTCCCATAGTGAAGTTCTGCTTCTGCTCGATGGACTGCTGCATTCCGGCGTGGTTCCTGAGATAACAGAGAGACCAGCCAGGCACCCGGAACCAGGTCTGCCGCTCCAATACCATCAGCAGGTAGACGGACGCAGTGTACCGGTGTCAGCGGTCTTCTTGGAAAGAGCGAATCTTTAACATACACATGTGAGTGGCCAATTGTTTTAATAAACATGCCGTGTTACGGTGGTGCTACACTTAGAAGGCGCCCTCCCTCTTTTCCTTTGTATACGATATTTGTAGCTGCTGAGATTTATTTATTTAGTTAGTGATCCATATTCCATCATTTGTATTTCATTGGATACATTGTTACAATTATAATATTTTGTCCTCTAATATCTGTTTGATTTATTTATTTATTTTAAAGATGGAAGTTCCTCTTCAAGTACCGAAAAATACCCATTGATCCCGCCAAAAATACTGTGTCATTGTCACTGTGGACTGCTCCTCCAACACAGTACGGTAGGTGATCCTTGTCGCCCTAGGACAGGACGCATGTTACCTGCAGAATAATCTGGAGGAAAAAAGAAACCCTGAAAAAAAGAGGACGATCCCAGAATAAAAATGGTGCTGCCCTTCTGGAGAGAAAATCAGATGAAGACATGGCCGGGGGGAGTCCTGTGATCTCTGTGGGAGGGAATAAATATCTGGAAGGGGGACACATCACTCAGCATGCAGCACTTTACATTAATTATATATCTGATAACCGGTCCAGTCAGGACTGAGACAAGGGGTGGGCAGGAGAGGCAGCTGCCCTGGGCACTGTGGTATCATGTGAGGTGTGGGGGGGGGTTGTGCTAGAAAAGATAATATGGTGGGGGGGGGCGGGATTTGTGTTGGGAGGGGGGATTGGGGGGCAGCAGGAGATAAGGATTGTTCTAGACATGCGGCTTTTTATCGACATTGCAGTGAATGAAGTGTACATTTTGTACACTTAAAATAAAGCTCTTACAAAAAAATTAAAAAAGTGTCAGCAAAAATCCCCCCTCCCCCCTCCCAAAAAAAAAAATCTAGCATTAATCCTTATATTAGCTTCTGTGTCACCCCGGGACAGGAAGTGTATTTCAGGCAGGATCACCAGCGGAAAATAAAAGAAAATAAAGGAAAAAGCCAAAGAAAACTAATGCAGCTGCCACATCTATGGATTGGAGATCTGCAATATGATATTTTGGGGTGCTATACACTTCATTTTGATATTTAGGGGTTCTCTGTATGAATTGATCTCTCTCTCATATATATATATAAATGTGTGTAGCTATTATGCTTTATTATAGTCATCTATTGCCTCAGCAATCAATAGTCCATCGTTTTTATTCCATCGGATACATTGTTACAATTATAATAGGATGTGCTCTAATATCGATTTAATTGAGTTTCTTTTTTGTATCGGATGAGATCGGATTTCCTCGTCAATGTTCTCATACATTCTGCCCAGCCGAGGTGACGGGAAGAGACAATCGCCGTAAATCGCCGTTTCTCTCGCGGAGCACTTTTCTATCCCCCCCCCCCCGCCGCAACACACAGTCACTGGAGAACCGTGCAAACAAAACGCAGCCCTTCCGTGCCGCCAACAAATTCCGCATTCACTACGGCAGGAAAGTCTTAGCCAGGGGAGAGTTTAGATTGGGCGCCGTCCATCGGCTGCCGCGCTGACCGCCTGGACGCTGAGCAACACTGAATCACTCATGTTTGGCGCAGCTACACTATGGAAACGCTGCCAAAAGCTTCGCACCCACGCTTTTGTGACGCGGTGCCGCAAGGAAAAAAGGAGCCCTAGGTAAATAAGGCAAACCAAAGGAATGACACTTGTGGGACGTCTGCCTTTGTTTTCACCATAGAAAGCAGTCGGCGCGGCCTGTATGACGCTATCGAGAAATTCTCGGAGGCGCAATGCTGCCGATCTGCTGTTCCCGTGTCCGTCAGAGAAATTCCAATGACTAGGTCACCGATCATTTGATACTTATTGAGACAGAATCTACTTTGTTGCATTTTCAGAAGCTTTTTTTAGTAAACTGAGTCAAAAAAAACGATCAGATGGCAAATGCAACAGAGAAGAACATTCATGGAGAAGTCCTTCAGATCTGGAAATCCCGGGAAAACTCCATAATCCAGGTTTTGTAGAGAGGCCATGTTGGTTTCAGCTCACTCTAAAGCCCCGGATACTCAGTCGGACATTTTGCCAACAAACTTCAAAATTAGCAAGTTTTCAAAAACATCAGACCGTGTGTGCGCTCCACCCGACAAACTTTTTCGGTTTTCATCGGACAAAAGTTCGCTCTGCAAACGGACAAACTTTTCGGCAACAAAAGTCCTACGATGTAAAGGCCTATCGTGTGTACAGAAATCCATCAGACTTTTGTCCGAAGTACAAACACGCATGCCCAGAACCAATGTTAAAATCAACCAACAATAGCAGAGGTTGACCAAAGGGTGGCGGTAAAGAGCAGAAAAACCACGTGATGTTGGGAAAGTTTTAGGAAAGTTTGCAAGTGTGTATGCTATGGGTGTTCCCGGCCAACTCCCTTCAGACAAAAATCCACGGAAAAGTTTGTTTTGAAGTCCGACCGTGTGTACGAGGCTTAACAGCGACACATCTAAACGTCTCCACCCAAGAGCCATCCCCCCGGAATGCCAGTACCAATCCCTGAGGACTTCTTCAGATCTCACCTCCCACACGGACCTTGGGCCAAACCCATGAGGATCCTCCACCACCCTCAGTATATAATTTAGTGGGGTGGAGCGGTGGCATGTCCAACCCGTTGAGATGTTCCTGGTAGATGACCACGTCACCAGAATTGGCCACTCACGCACCTCTGGTTCTCCTGAACGTCTGATCCACAGACACTCTAATGCCTTGTACACACGATCGGATTTTCTGTCGGGATTTTTCAGACGGAATTCTGTTCAAGCTGTCTTGCATACACACTGCCACACCAAATTCTGACCATCCAAAACGCGATAGGATTTTTTTCCATCGGAAAAAAAATAGAGCATGTTCTCTTTCTAAATTCCGACGGAAAAAAGTCAGATGGGGCACACACACAGTCGGAATATCCAATGAAAAAAATTCCGTCTGACTTTTTCCATCGGAAATTCCAATCGTGTGTACAAGGCATTACAAGTCAGGAAACCGGAAAATTTTGATTTATGAATTGTATTTCTCTCCACAGGCTGAACTGATGGGTAACTCACAATAAAGGGTACTGTATATACTCAAGTATAAGCCGACCCGAATATAAGCCGAGGCACCTAATTTTACCACAAAAAACTGGGAAAACTTATTGACTCGAGTATAAGCCTAGGGTGTCCATCTGCATGCCTCACTGTGCCTCACTGTGTCCATGTCCATGCCTCACTGTGCCCATGCCTCACTGCGTCCATGACTAGACTGACGTTTAACATGGGAGTCTATGGAAGGGGTGCCCGGTTTTGAAAAATCAGTGCTCCCTGGCCGTAGGTCCCCTAGACATAAAACGTTGTACACTTGTAGAGGAGAAAGAGGGCTACGTGTGAGCCAAGCTTCGGGTCCAGGAGACCTAGGAACAGCCGGTACCAGGTCCACAAAATCACCGGAGAAATTACTGTTTAACATGGGAGTCTATGGAAGGGGTGCCCGGCTTTGAAAAATCGGTGCTCCCCGGCCGTAGGTCCCCAGGACAACAAACTTTGCACATTTGTAGAGTGAAGCTACATGTGTGATAAGTTTGGGGTCCAGAGGACCTACGGCCGGCTGGTACCGCGTCCCCAAAGTCCGGGAGATCAAGCGCAAAAAGGTGACTCGAGTATAAGCCGAGGGGGGCATTTTCAGCACACAAAAAATGTGCTGAAAAACTCGGCTTATACTCGAGTATGTACAGTAAGTCAAATTGACAGTTTTTGTGTTAATAAACTTTTGGCAAAAACGTTGGACATTTTGGCAATATTTGAACATGAACACAATCGGGAAGATGAAATTAGGGCATTTTTTATAAAAACTGCGTTGAGCTTTAAGTGGTTTCTGGGGGGGGGGTTTTGTACGTGTGTGTTTTTCTTTTCTTTTTTGTGTTCTATTGTTAATTTTCGTCCCAGAAAAAGATAACCAAAAATTTAAAATTTAAAATTTAAAAAATTCAAATTGTGCATTTTGAGTTTAAAGAGAAACTTCACCCAAAAGGAGAAGTTCCACTCTTCCTCCTGCTACCCTGTAAACCCTGAACCCCCCAATATTTGGAATATTTAGCTGGAGTGTCAGAAAAAACCCAGGAAAATCTTCAACAAACATCTC
This sequence comes from Rana muscosa, assembly GCA_029206835.1. Lineage (NCBI taxonomy): Eukaryota > Metazoa > Chordata > Amphibia > Anura > Ranidae > Rana > Rana muscosa. Next base: position 213,361,197 of record CM055119.1, read on the forward strand.
ATCCCTGAGTTCTTCTAGCCCAGCAATCCACTGAAAAGATAAGACATCCCAAAGACCCAACACAAGGTAAGGGACGTAACATAAGAGGACTAATTCTACAGGTCAGGACTCAGCAGTCTTCCTGCACGTGAAGGAAAAGAGACATTCCTCCAAGGACCGTGAGGTCAACGGGTTCGCAAACAGGTGCGAAAGAGGTCATCTACGTCAAAACAACAAGGGTGGGGGTCTTCAACACCATCTGTCATCTACATATAATCCCATTTTACCATCTCTACCTCGGTGATTTGCCAACAATTCACAGCTTCAGACCTGTGACTAGACTGAATAACATTTAGGCAGACACCTTGACACCAAGGATGGTCTGATGTAACTAGAACAGTAGGGGGTTCCACAACTTTCACACCTACCGTCCTGTTCTTGTAAATAACATCTTCACATTCCATGGTGATTGGATTAGGGTGTTGGTGCTACCTGTGTGAATATAAAATGTAGGACCCCTCCTCCTGTTCTAGTTACATCCATCCCATCCCATCCTTGTTAAATCGGAATAAATAACAGTGGCAAGAAAAAGTATGTGAGCTCCTTGGAATTAACTTGTTTTTCTGCTGGATTTTGCCAGAAAATGTGATCTGAGTGGCCCAGTGAGAGTCCAGACCTGAACCCCGTTGAGGAATGACCTCAAGAGAGCCGTTCACACCAGACATCCTACAAATGCGTTGAAGCTGGAGCAGCTTTGTGAAGAGGAATGGTTGAAAAATTCCAGAGCTACTGAGAGCGCTTGCTTAAAGTCATTGCTGCCAAAAGAGGTTTGACCAGCTTCTTTAACTCCAAGGGTTCACTTACTTTTACCTCCAGCACTGGGAATGTTTATTGGGTTAGTTGAATAAAGACACAATCAATTAGAATTGCTTTGTCAGCTATTATTATGACGATCAGATCACATTTTATGGCAAACCAGTTAATTTCAAAGGGTTCACATACTTTTTCCTGCCACTGTATACTCCACTTGCCGACCACAATAAGTATATATACGTTGCGGCTTGCAACTGGTTTACCGGGGTTACGGATGAAGCTATCAGTCATAACCCAGCTATTTTATTCTTTTTTAGCCGGCGACTGGCTTTCTTATGGAAGTGATCCGAGTTGCTAATTAGCAGCTGGATCGCTTTCCAAAGCAGCGGAAGAGGTCCTTCCCATCCCGCCGCTCAGCTGTGTTTCTTGGGCTTACAGTTTTTTACCAGTATACCCGTGAAATGATCCGATGGTTCGTGAGGCCGGGCCATAGAGACGAGAAGAGACAAGATCCCCTCTATGATCTTGGAGGACCGGAGCAACGTCATGACATCACTTCCGATTGTCTCTGATTACCTCTATGATCTTGGAGGAACGGAGAGACGTCACGACATCACTTCCTATGGTCTCTGATTACCTCTATGATCTTGGAGGAACGGAGCGACGTCATGACATCACTTCTGATGGTCTCTGATCACCTCTATGATCTTGGAGGACCGGAGCAACGTCATGACATCACTTCCGATTGTCTCTGATTACCTCTATGATCTTGGAGGAACGGAGCGACGTCATGACATCACTTCTGATGGTCTCTGATCACCTCTATGATCTTGGAGGAACGGAGCGACGTCATGACATCACTTCCGATGGTCTCTGATTACCTCTATGATCTTGGAGGACCGGAGCAACGTCATGACATCACTTCCGATTGTCTCTGATTACCTCTATGATCTTGGAGGAACGGAGCGACGTCATGACATCACTTCTGATGGTCTCTGATCACCTCTATGATCTTGGAGGAACGGAGCGACGTCATGACATCACTTCTGATGGTCTCTGATTACCTCTATGATCTTGAAGGAACGGAGCGACGTCATGACATCACTTCCGATGGTTTCTGAGTACCTCTATGATCTTGGAGGAACGGAGCGACGTCATGACATCACTTCCGATGGTCTCTGATTACCTCTATGATCTTGGAGGAACGGAGCCACGTCATGACATCACTTCCGATGGTCTCTGATTACCTCTATGATCTTGGAGGAACGGAGTAACGTCATGACATCACTTCCGATGGTCTCTGATCACCTCTATGATCTTGGCGGAACAGAGCGACATCATGACATCACTTCCGATGGTCTCTGATCACCTCTATAATCTTGGAGGACCGGAGCGACGTCATGACATCACTTCCAGTCTAGGGCAGAAGTAAACAAAAAAAATGTTAAAGCACCCCCATCCCGCATATTTAAGTTGCACACACATGTGTAAACAATGTTTTCACCACAAATGTGAGGTATCGGCGCGATCGTTAGAGCAAGAGCAATAATTCTAGCACTAGACCTCTTCTGTAACTCTAAACTGGTGACCTGTAAAAAAAAAAAATTAAGTGTTGCCTATGGAGATTTTTAAATATCGTAGTTTGTCACCATTCCATGTGCGTGCGCAATTTTGAAGCGTGACATATTGGGTATCTATTTACTCGGCGTAAGATCATCTTTTATATTTTACCAACAATTGGTGTGATATTTTGTACTTTGTTGCAATAAAATTCATTAAATTGTATTTTGCCCCCAAAAAATTGCATTTAAAAAAACTCCTTCGCAATTACCATGTGATATAAAAAAATTGCAACAATCGCCATTTTATTCTCTAGGGTCCCTGCTAAAAAATATATATATATATATTTAATGTTTTGGGAATCTAAGTAATTTTCTAGCAAAAATTACAGATTTTTCTTTGTAAACAAAAAGTGCCAGAAAGGGCAGGGTCTTCAAGTGGATATGTAAGACAGAAGATGTTGAAGGCCTCCACCGTTGTCCAATAGGAGCCGCTTTTACTAGAACAGCTCCTAAGTACGCCTAGAAATCAAATCCACCGAAACTGAACATTTCTCTTCCTTCCTCTAAGATACAAAGTATCTTTTCAAGTGGATATGTAAGACAGAAGACGTTGAAGGCCTCCACCCTTGTTCAATGATGGTTGTTCTAGTGTGACGTAGATGGGCTCTTTCACAGCTCTTGTGAAACGGATGTCCTCCCTGTCCAGAATGTGACCTCACTGTCCTTGAAGGAAGGTCCCTTTTTCGTAGGGTGTAGGAAGACTGTTGAGTCTTGTTGAGATCTCCCCCTATGTGGGGCCATTCATTTGTTGGGAGGTTGTTTTTTATCACCTCAATACATGTCTGTCTTCACTAAACTGCACTGCATATCACTAGAACAGGGTGGTTCCACAACGTTCAAACCCACTGTCCTGTCCTGGGACAATCAACTTTCTGATCAATGGTGACCCGATGAAGGTGTTGGCACTCCCTGTGTAGATAATGAAAATATTTGGGCGTCTAACTGAAGAAGTGTCTTGGATTGGATGTCTACGTGGCAGAAACACAAAAGCCTCCAAATCATTTTTTTTCTTCACTTTTACTAGAACGGCTCCCAAGTACGCCTAGAAATGGAATCCACCAAAACTGGATATTTCTCTTCATTCCTCCGGGATACAAAGTATCTTTTCAAGTGGATATGTAAGACAGAAGACGTTGAAGGCCTCCACCCTTGCTCAATGATGGTTGTTCTAGTGTGACGTAGATGGGCTCTTTTGTGAACCTAATGGCCTCCCTGTCCAAAATGTGACCTCACTGTCTTCGAAGGTCCCTTCTTCATAGGGTGTAGGAAGACTGCCAAGTCTTGTAGAGTTCCCCTCATATGTGGGGCCATTCATTCATTCATTGGGAGGTTGTTTTATCACCTCAGTCTACACATTCCTCACTATCCTGCACTGCATATCACAGGGTGGTTCCACAACGTTCACACCCAGTGTCCTGTTCTTGGACAATCAATGGTGACTCGATGAAGGTGTTGGCACTCTCTGTGTAGATAATAAAAATATTTGGGCGTCTAACCGAAGAAGTGCCTTGGATGTCTACATGGCAGAAACCCAAAAGCCTCCAATTCATTTTTTTTCTTCACGTTTATTAGAACGGCTCCTAAATACGCCTTGAAATTCAAATCCACCGAACGTGAAACATTTCTCTTCCTTCCTCTAAGATACAAAGTATCTTTTCAAGTGGATATGTAAGACAGAAGATGTTGAAGGCCTCCACCCTTGTTCAATGATGGTTGTTCTAGTGTGACGTAGATGGGCTCTTTCACACCTCTTGTGAAACGGATGTCCTCCCTGTCCAGAATGTGACCTCACTGTCCTTGAAGGAAGGTCCCTTTTTCGTAGGGTGTAGGAAGACTGTTGAGTCTTGTTGAGATCTCCCCCTATGTGGGGCCATTCATTTGTTGGGAGGTTGTTTTTTATCACCTCAATACATGTCTGTCTTCACTAAACTGCACTGCATATCACTAGAACAGGGTGGTTCCACAATGTTCACACCTACTGTCCTGTCCTGGGACAATCAACTTTCTGATCAATGGTGACCCGATGAAGGTGTTGGCACTCCCTGTGTAGATAATGAAAATATTTGAGCATCTAACTGAAGAAGTGTCTTGGATTGGATGTCTACATGGCAGAAACACAAAAGCCTCCAATTCATTTTTTTTCTTCACTTTTACTAGAACGGCTCCTAAATACGCCTTGAAATTCAACTCCACCAAACGTGAACGGAAGACAGAAGATGTTGAAGGCCTCCACCTTTGTTCAATGATGGTTGTTCTAGTTTGACGTAGATGGGCTCTTTTGTGAACCTAATGCCTTCACTGTCCAAAATGTGACCTCTCTGTCTTCGAAGGTCCCTTCTTCATAGGATGTAGGAAGACTGCTGAGTCTTGTAGAGTTCCCCTCATATGTGGGGCCATTCATTCATTCATTGGGAGGTTGTTTTATCACCTCAGTCTACACATTCCTCACTATCCTGCACTGCATATCACAGGGTGGTTCCACAACGTTCACACCCACTGTCCTGTTCTTGGACAATCAATGGTGACTCGATGAAGGTGTTGGCGCTCTCTGTGTAGATAATAAAAATATTTGGGCGTCTAACCGAAGAAGTGCCTTGGATGTCTACATGGCAGAAACACAAAAGCCTCCAATTCATTTTTTTTCTTCACGTTAATTAAAACGGCTCCTAAATACGCCTTGAAATTCAAATCCACCAAACGTGAAACATTTCTCTTCCTTCCTCTAAGATACAAAGTATCTTTTCAAGTGGATATGTAAGACAGAAGACGTTGAAGGCCTCCACCCTTGCTCAATGATGGTTGTTCTAGTTTGACGTAGATGGGCTCTTTTGTGAATCTAATGCCCTCCCTGTCCAAAATGTGACCTCACTGTCTTCGAAGGTCCCTTTTTCATAGGGTGTAGGAAGACTGCTGAGTCTTGTAGAGTTCCCCTCATATGTGGGGCCATTCATTCATTCATTGGGAGGTTGTTATATCACCTCAGTCTACACATTCCTCACTATCCTGCACTGCATATCACAGGGTGACAGAGGCGGCTCTCTAATTAGGCGGTCGCCTAAGGCCTCGCACTCACAGGGGCCTCGCGGTTGCCTAATTTGCCTGTGATCAATACTAATGTCGGCATCATCGGATCTCTCTATTGCCCCTCTCTCTTTCTCACGTCCCCCTCTATCCCCCCTCTTGCATTGGCTGAATATGTCTGATGGGTGAGGAGGGTGCCCTGGAAGTGGCGCTGATCACCTGTGTGCTAGATCCGGGCATTTTCTGCAGCCATTTTTTTTTGCTTGAATTATTTTTCCCATTATGGCCTCATGTCTAAGTTTTGCCTAAGGCCTCACAAAGCCTAGAGCCGCCCCTGCAGGGTGACCTCCTGTCCTGTCCTGGGACAATCAACTTTCTGATCAATGGTGACCCGATGAAGGTGTTGGCGCTCCCCGTGTAGATAATACAAATATTGGGGCGTCTAACTGAAGAAGTGTCTTGGATTGGATGTCTACATGGCAGAAACTCAAAAACCTCCAATTCATTTTTTTTCTTCACGTTTATTAGAACGGCTCCTAAATACGTTATGAAATCCAACTCCACCGAACGTGAAACATTTCTCTTCCTTCCTCCAGGAGACAAAGTATCTTTATTCATAAAAGAAGATTGGGTGGGACTTTAAATGAGGTAGTGACGCAGTCACTTACCTCCATCCCTGTATTTGTATAATTGAGGGAGAGCAAAAAGTAAAAATCATGTAAAATTAAGATATAGAACGTATAACAAATTTGTTCATTACTAAAAACAACTAGACCCTTTTCCCACACAAGCTTCATTTAAAGTCCCGCCCCTTTTTGCTCTCTCTCAATTATATCTTTAATAATATTTCCCTTGCCTCAATCCCGGGGTCTGTCCGTTCTTCTGGCAGGACCTCGCCGTCCCGTTGGCTTCTGGGAAATCTTAGCAAAGCGCGGAAGGGTTAGCATTAAGTTACGATGCGTTTCTCAATGAAACGTGCCGACACGGCTTGGCGGAGTTTGGTAAATTCACGGCGATGACGGCAGAGGAGCTCCAAGACCGGGAAGATTCTAATCACCGAGGAGAAAGTAAAAGATCTTCTGTACGGCTCGTGAAGTTTATAGGAGGCACAAATTACCCATGAAGCCTCCGTGTGCCGGCAGGATTCACATGAATACGTTACTGAAATTCTGCATGTAATGCAAAACCGCGCCGAGCCCCACCGGCCAATCACTGCCTCAACCCTCGAGAATCGCCATTTAAAGGGCAACTGCACCCCATTTCTAATGAAAATGTGCCCAGCTAAAGAAGAACTCCAAAACAAGGATTGAATCTGAAACCAATGTGGAAGATAATCCCCCCCCCCAAAAAAAAACAAACACCTTTTTGGGGTCCCCAGACTTTAATCCAAAAATTTTTAATTAAGAGTCTCCATTGGTGATTTGTGTTTTTGATACATTGTAAAAGATGATTTTCTGAAATACGGCACCGCCAGCTCTCCTTTGGATGAGCACTGAGCTGATATCTGATATGTTCTGCAATGAAGGTCGGCTGAATTATTCTCCAGTGAGATCTGTAAACCATGAATTCCGGGGAGACCAAATGTCACCCCCCTCCCCTCCCCCACCACCAGGCTTCCCTGCTCCCCACTGGGCTTTACTGAGTCATCCACAACGTCCAATCAGTGGGCAACAGGGCCACACTGCTGTGCTTTTCCTCTCTGGTAAGCCAATTAGGCCCCTCCTCCTCAGTTCACTGTTTGGTTTCCAGTAGACATGTGAAGAAAAAAACAATTTGTTTAGTTTTGTTTCCATTTGTAATTTACATAAATTTGTTTAGTTACATTTTTTTCATTTGAATTGATTCTAATTTAGCGAATTCAGTCAAATTCAACCGAATTAGGAAGATTCAAATTCTATTCGAATTCCTTTTGAAATCAAATTTATTCTATTTGAGATTCGAATTTTGGAAGATGGTTATATTCTTTCTATTGCACTGTATTGCTTTTTTTTCTATTCTATTATTTTCTATTATATTCTATTCAAATTTAAAGTTATTCTATTCGAATTTCAGAAAATGGTTTTATCGTATTGTTTTTTACAATTTTATTCTATTCTTTTCTTTTCTATACTATTCTTTTCTATTCAAATTTGTTTTGTTTTTTTTTATATTCCTTTATTTTGCATTTTATTAGGTTTTACTCAATAGAATAGAAAATAATAAAATATAATAGAGTACAACATAACAAAATACAAAATTAAAGAATAGAAAAAATATCTAATTTGAAAAGAATAGAATAGTATAGAAAATAATAAAATAGAATGGAAAAGAATAGAACAGACAATAAAATAATAGAAAAGAATAGAATAGAATAATTTTCTATTCTATTCTTTTCCATTTTATTATTTTCTGTTCTATTAATAATTGTGTTTTCTATTCTATTCTTTTCTATTTGAATTAGATTTTTTCTATTCTTTTATTCTGTATTTTGTTATGTTTTACTCCATTATATTCTATTATTTTCCATTCTATTCTTTTCCATTCTATTTGAATTAGATTTTTTTTTCTATTCTTTCATTTAGTATTTTGTTATGTTTTACTCTATTATATTCTATTCTTTTATTTTCTATTCTATTTTATCCTCTTCGGAATTAGAATTTGATTCAAAAACTATTCAAATTTTTGTCCCAATTTTTTTTTTTTTTTTTCGTTATTTCGGATTCGTTTAAATTTATTACTATTGTAATTCAGAAATTAGGATACATCCAATGAAAAAAAATTGTCCGCATTTCGATTTGGAATGAAAAGAACCGCCCACGTCTAGTTTGCAGTGTGCAGGGAATGAAAGCCAATTAATCTAAACTTGTTTCAAGGAATTTTTTCACCAAGTTTAATTTTCATGTATCCAAATTATTGTTGGCTTTGTTTGGATTCAGCTTGGACGGAGCCCATTGGTGTTCAGGACTTCCAGGCAGTTCTGAGATTCGATGACATCACTTCCTGTGCGGAGGAAAACCCGCCATGACTGCCGGGGAAGACTGACTTTGAGTGTGATAACAATACGGGGGAAAGCAGAGGTTACCGTCGTATGAATGGGAGGATCGTCATTCCCCCGGGACCATCTGCTCCGCCACTCGTGTTTACAGCGACAGGCTGCGCTACATATTAGGTTACCGTTAAATAAGAGTAGTAAAGATACATATTTTGATTCTTCCAGGATAAACAATGTTTTATTTACTTTTTTGGCACATGGTAGCGGCATTGAAATGTGTCTGGCCAGATGGTAATCTGTGTGCCGCACCAGCCATGTTTTCCATGTGGAAAGATACAATACGCTCCCATTATATCAACGTGACACTGCGGAGCGCTCCGCACACCCCGCACCCGTACTGATACTACACCAATGTACATAGCTCTGACATATACAGCGGCGCTGTACAGAGAACACTGAGCCAATCACATCAGTCTCTGAACCAGAGGAGCTTACACTCTAATGTCCCCTCCCCCCACATCACATCAGTCTCTATACAGAGGAGCTTACACTCTAATGTCCCCTCCCCCCACAGTCACATCAGTCTCTGTACAGAGGAGCTTACACTCTAATGTCCCCTCCCCCCACAGTCACATCAGTCTCTGTACAGAGGAGCTTACACTCTAATGTCCCCTCCCCCCACATCACATCAGTCTCTATACAGAGGAGCTTACACTCGAATGTCCCCTCCCCCCACAGTCACATCAGTCTCTGTACAGAGGAGCTTACACTCTAATGTCCCCTCCCCCCCCACAGTCACATCAGTCTCTATACAGAGGAGCTTACACTCTAATGTCCCCTCCCCCACATCACATCAGTCTCTGTACAGAGGAGCTTACACTCTAATGTCCCCTCCCCCCACAGTCACATTAGTCTCTGTACAGAGGAGCTTACACTCTAATGTCCCCTCCCCCCACATCACATCAGTCTCTATACAGAGGAGCTTACACTCTAATGTCCCCTCCCCCCACATCACATCAGTCTCTGTACAGAGGAGCTTGCACTCTAATGTCCCCTCCCCCACAGTCACATCAGTCTCTGTACAGAGGAGCTTACACTCTAATGCCCCCTCCCCCACAGTCACATCAGTCTCTGTACAGAGGAGCTTACACTCTAATGTCCCCTCCCCCACATCACATCAGTCTCTGTACAGAGGAGCTTACACTCTAATGTCCCCTCCCCCCACATCACATCAGTCTCTATACAGAGGAGCTTACACTCTAATGTCCCCTCCCCCCACATCACATCAGTCTCTGTACAGAGGAGCTTGCACTCTAATGTCCCCTCCCCCACAGTCACATCAGTCTCTGTACAGAGGAGCTTACACTCTAATGCCCCCTCCCCCACAGTCACATCAGTCTCTGTACAGAGGAGCTTACACTCTAATGTCCCCTCCCCCACATCACATCAGTCTCTGTACAGAGGAGCTTACACTCTAATGTCCCCTCCCCCACATCACATCAGTCTCTATACAGAGGAGCTTACACTCTAATGTCCCCTCCCCCACATCACATCAGTCTCTGTACAGAGGAGCTTACACTCTAATGTCCCCTCCCCCACATCACATCAGTTTCTGTACAGAGGAGCTTACACTCTAATGTCCCCTCCCCCCCACATCACATCAGTCTCTATACAGAGGAGCTTACACTCTAATGTCCCCTCCCCCCACAGTCACATCAGTCTCTGTACAGAGGAGCTTACACTCTAATGTCCCCGCCCCCCCCACAGTCACATCAGTCTCTATACAGAGGAGCTTACACTCTAATGTCCCCTCCCCCACATCACATCAGTCTCTGTACAGAGGAGCTTACACTCTAATGTCCCCTCCCCCCACATCACATCAGACTCTGTACAGAGGAGCTTACACTCTAATGTCCCCTCCCCCCCACATCACATCAGTCTCTATACAGAGGAGCTTACACTCTAATGTCCCCTCCCCCACAGTCGCACGCTATTATTATACATTTTTATAGCGCTGACATATACCGCAGCGCTGTACAGAGATCGCTGGGCATGAGCCTGTGGACATAAAGCTATGCTCCATCCCAAACCATTTACAGGGCAACAACAAGAGTGTGCTGTCCCGCCTGGGAGAACTGTGAAAGGTTTGCTGAATGTGGCCACCAATGAATTCCATAAAGTTCCATTAGAAGATGGATTGGTCGGGAATTCTCCTTTATCTCGGATTCTCCGCTCCCTGTTCTGGACTTTGTCACCCACCAATCCAGCTGACCAATCTGCGACGGGTTCTCGGCTCGCCAATCGGCCTCGCTGACTATTTGCCGGAAACCGCAGGAACGCCGACTCAGGGGAATCTTCCTCCGGGTGTCCGCACTCCTCCCACCCGGCACCCGCTGACTCGGCAGAAAAGGTGCAAACCACGAGGGGCGTTCGGCTCCCAAATAAAGGGCCCATTTTTAACCCTCAGCGCGTTGCTTTTTTGCGTTCACTATATATGCGCCACACTGGACAGAGCCGAACAAATGGCACCAATGGCGCGGTGGTGGGGGGAGGGGAGGCGGTCATGGCTTTTTTTTCGCACAGGTTGCGACCTCGGAGCGCTTTGTGCCAGCAACGCTTCCCACTCCGGTTATTAATCTCGGCAGCACAACTGTATAAACACATTTTATGTTCTTTGCCCTCTTCGAGTTATTTACGTTTTTTTTTTTTCTCGCCAGCGCGGTGGAACGGGCGCAGAGCTGAAGGAAAACTTTGTCTTGGAGCCGTTCCACCTTTGTGCAGTCTTCTCCGTAGTGTCAGCGTTCCATGCCTGGTAGATGGCGGTCCGATGGCGGAGCCGGGGGGCTTCCCTACGCGGCCGTGTCTGGAGACCTTCGCAGGTCCTCGGCGCCGTGTCTGCGACACGTTCCGTTACCGAATCCACCATCCATCTCCATGGCAACCGTTTCCCTTTTTAATAAACCATGTTATTGCAATTATTTTCCTAATATTCTAATGCCACGTCTCTTCTAACTGAACGCAGATGTGACGGCGGCAGGGCAGCTGCCCTGACAGGAGACTTGTGGGATCGCGTTCCGCCATGCGGGGTCTTGTTACAGCAACAAACCGATGACGGCCCGGTGTAGCCGGGGAGGAAAGATAGGTCACATTTCGGGGGACAGTTTATTCACCCTGTGTGGAGCTCACCCATGCGCCCCCATGTGGGGACCTCCTGTACCCCCATGTGGGGATCATCTGCACCCCCCATGTGGGGATCATCTGCACCCCCCATGTGGGGATCACCTGCACCCCCCATGTGGGGATAACCTTTACCACCCTTGTGGGGATCACCTTTACCCCCCTTGTGGGGATCACCTGTACCCCATGTGGCGATTACCTGTGCCCCCCTATGTATGGATCATCTGCACCCCCCATGTGGGGATCATCTGCACCCCCCATGTGGGGATCACCTGCACCCCCCATGTGGGGATAACCTTTACCACCCTTGTGGGGATCACCTTTACCACCCTTGTGGGGATCACCTTTACCCCCCTTGTGGGGATCACCTGTACCCCATGTGGCGATTACCTGTGCCCCCCTATGTATGGATCTCCTGCACCCCCCATGTAGGGATCACCTGTACCTCCATATAAAGCTGGAAGGGACTCTGGGAACACAGGATTTTACGGCACTGGCAGGAAAAAGGATGGCAAGAGAGAGCACAGCCCGCACCACACCCTGGCTCTTTCCTCTGCTTTTCGCTACTCCCAGTGCTGGGCTGACAGGAGTAGTGATGCTGTTGTCACTACTCATGTCACCCTTGTAACAGAAGAAAAATGCCCCGATCTCTACAGTAAACCACTGTGCCCAGGGCAGCCGCCCCTCCCGTCCACCCCTTGTCCCACCCCTGATACACGGCCCATGGAAAGTCCTTAAAATGGAGCAGAAATAATTCACATGGCCCCAATAACACCCCACCATCAATACCACCTCCCCCATTCTCAGGCTCCAGCTTTGTCTACCTAGCGGTCAGGGTTCGGTACAGTGCCGACACCCAACCACCGTATCGGCAAAAGCCGGTGAAGGGGAGATGACAAACAGCACATCACTTTTTTGTCATCTCCCAGCCCCTTCACAGCTCCCGGGGGAAGAATAGTGGACCTCTTGGCAGGCTCTATTGATTTTTCTTTTTCCCTTTTGGGGTACCATATTCATGGTGATATATGAGTTTTTATATATACTTTTCAGCCTGACCACTATGGCGTGAGTTGGCAAGCATCTTGCAATTAACCATACTCTCCTGAAGAAGTGAGAGTTGTCTCATGAAACACGTTGAGATTAGTTGAACAATAGCTCCAGATTGATGGGGGCATTTTTATGGCATTTGTAGTTGTACGTTTTTTTTCATGTGATACACTAAATAAAAAAAATCATAATTTTCATACATTTTGTTTGAGGTGTGACTCTTTAAAAGTCCCGTGGGCTAAATATTTCTTGTTGTGTACATTCATGTATTATATGTTGGGGAGAATGCAGCAGGGGGAGTGAGACCACCAAGCCTGCACAGAGCTGAGAGCCCCCTGCTGGATTCTGCCACCAGATAGAAATTGAATATACAAAATACAACAATGTATCTCCTATTTATACTGATACATTATAGAGAAACTCTATGGGCCCCTATCGTGGACGGGCCAGGGGCCGCGTCTTACCGTTTAGCGTATATGAGAAGCGTCCCACGCGCACACAGACATCGATCTCAAGGAAAGCCCCATTTTCATAATATACTATAATAATCTCTCTGTATGGAGTTATCGGGGGATGGGTCATTTCCAGTATCTCGGCTCTCAGATACATTGTTGCCATTTGTCCTCCATTGTTCTGCAATTTATCATTTTCATAATTTGTTGTGGAAAACACAGAAGCAATTTACTGTCTGAGCAACCAGATAAAGAGAAGGAAAACTAGATCTGATTTATCATTCCCCCCCCCCCCCACACCAAATCTTCTACCTGTCGACCCCCCCCCCCCCATCCCTCAGCGACCAGCCGCCGTCTGACATCACTGCGCAGACAATAATCTGATGGCGAATGGCGTTCAGCAGACTTTACCTTGACCTGTGTGATGGGGCTGCCCCCCCTCTTCTCGCTCTTGACGGCGGTGGGCGACAAGGGTCCCGTGGAATTGGGGGGCTGAGGCGTGGAGGACATCTTGGCTCCGGGAGAGACCTGCATGCTGGCGAGCTGAGCGGCATAGAGTTGCTGCGGAGGGGAGAGAAACGAGAAGAATATCAGATTGATCATCGTTTTCTACAATTGTCACCCACATCTATTTCTGCTCTTCCTGTGTGACACATTGTTGTATTGATTGCTGATAATGTCGTATTGTTACCGCCCCATGCCTCATACGCCTGAACTATGAGCAATCGCTTCTGAAAACATTGCAACAGCGACCTGATCCCTGACCCACCCAGGACCCCCCAAAGGTTCGGCAAGACTGCAACACTATGTACTGGCTCACCCAGGACCCCGGTGCTGCAAGCCTTCACCAGGACCCCTGTGCTGCAAGCCTTCACCGGGACCCCGGTGCTCCAAGCCCACGGCCCTATGTACTGGCTCACCCAGAACTCCGGTGCTGCAAGCCCACGGCCCTATGTACTGACTCACCCAGGACCCCGGTGCTGCAAGCCTTCACCAGGACCCCTGTGCTGCAAGCCTTCACCAGGACCCCGGTGCTGCAAGCCTTCACCAGGACCCCTGTGCTGCAAGCCTTCACCAGGACCCCTGTGCTGCAAGCCTTCACCAGGACCCCGGTGCTCCAAGCCCACGGCCCTATGTACTGGCTCACCCAGGACTCTGGAGCTCCAAGCCCACGGCCCTATGTACTGGCTCACCCAGAACTCCGGTGCTGCAAGCCCACGGCCCTATGTACTGACTCACCCAGGACCCCGGTGCTGCAAGCCTTCACCAGGACCCCTGTGCTGCAAGCCTTCACCAGGACCCCTGTGCTGCAAGCCTTCACCAGGACCCCTGTGCTGCAAGCCTTCACCAGGACCCCGGTGCTCCAAGCCCACGGGCCCTATGTACTGGCTCACCCAGGACTCCGGTGCTCTAAGCCCACAGCCCTATGTACTGGCTCACCCAGGACTCCGGTGCTGCAAGCCTTCACCAGGACCCCAGTGCTCCAAGCCCACGGCCCTATGTACTGGCTCACCCAGGACCCCAGTGCTCCAAGCCCACAGCCCTATGTACTGGCTCACCCAGAACTCCGGTGCTGCAAGCCCACAGCCCTATGTACTTGCTCACCCAGGACTCCGGTGCTGCAAGCCCACAGCCCTATGTATTGGCTCACCCAGGACCCCGGTGCTCCAAGCCCACAGCCCTATGTATTGGCTCACCCAGGACCCTGGTGCTCCAAGCCCACAGCCCTATGTATTGGCTCACCCAGGACCCCGGTGCTCCAAGCCCACAGCCCTATGTATTGGCTCACCCAGGACCCCGGTGCTCCAAGCCCACAGCCCTATGTACTGGCTCACCCAGGACTCCGGTGCTCCAAGCCCACAGCCCTATGTATTGGCTCACCCAGGACCCCGGTGCTCCAAGCCCACAGCCCTATGTATTGGCTCACCCAGGACCCCGGTGCTCCAAGCCCACAGCCCTATGTACTGGCTCACCCAGGACTCCGGTGCTGCAAGCCTCTGATGTATAGAGCTGTCATTCATATATAATATCTCAGCACTCTCTCCTATATCTCACTTCTATATACATCACTGCCAGATGTCACTCAACCAAACTCCACCGTCTTCCTTCTGTTTTAGGGGGGCAATAGATGGGGGGCAGAAGATCCAACTTCTACAGAATACCAGTGAGGTCCCCTATATATATATAAAAGTATGAGACCCCAATACAAATGAGTTCAGGGGTCTCCTCTCCAGTCGAACTTACTGATAATACTCCATCATACAAAGACATTGTAGGCAATTGGGCTCTTCCAACCGTTTGGTGAAGACCCTTTTCTGTTCCATCATGACTGTGCCCCCCCCCATGTACAAAGCATGACTGTCACGTCACCCCCCCCCCCCATGTACAAAGCATGACTGTCACGTCACCCCCCCCCATGTACAAAGCATGACTGTCACGTCACCCCCCCCCCATGTACAAAGCCGGCTCCATAAAGACATGATGTGACCAGTTTGGTGTGGAGGAACTCGAGTGTCCTGCACAGAGCCCTGACCTCCACCCTACTGAACATCTTTGGGATGAATTGGAACGCCGATTATAAGCTACGTCTATTTTTGGTGCCCAACGTGAGGCCCATCATGTGAGCCAGGTCTTTTCATCCAACATCAGTACCTGACCTCACAAATGGGTACAAATTCCCACAGACACCCTACAAACATCTTGTGGAAAGTCTTCCCAGAGAATTGAAGGGGGGCAAGTCCATATTATTGGCCATGGTTTTGGAATGGGATGTCCAAAAAGCTGATATACTGTAGGTGTGATGGGTGGAGGAGCTCGAGTGTCCTGCACAGAGCCCCCGAAGCCTCACCTTTGGGATGAATTGGATTGTGAGGAAGGTCCTTATTTTTTATTTATTTTTTAGGTTCCCAACGAGAGGCCCAAGTTGTAAGTCAGGTCTCCATAACCAACATTAGTTCATCATTGGCAGACATCACTCAACCAAACTCCACCATCTTCCTTCTGTTTTAGGGGGACCATAGATGGGGGGCAGAAGATCCAACTTCTACAGAATACCAGCGATGTACTCTACATGAGTAAAAGTATGTGAACCCCCTATAAATGAGTTCAGATGTTCCTAATGAAGGCTACAGGGTAGGGTGACCACATTTCCAAACTGCCATTCAGGGACACACCCCCTCTCTCACCCCCCCCCCCAAAAAAAAAGAGGGGGGGAAGGGTAATGTAGTCTCGGGGTTGATGGGGAATTTGGCGGCGGGTTATTTGTCAGGCGAATGTGCCACTTGCCACCAGATGCAGTGCCGCTTGCCACCCATAGCCTGCCGCCAGATGCAGTGCCGCTTGCAACCCATAGCCCGCCGCCTGATGCAGTGCCGCTGTCACTCCCGAGCCACATGCGTAGAAGGAAAGGAGTGGCGTCACTATCTGGAGAGTGAAGATCACACCAGTCCCCGCTGCTGGGTGCCGGAGAAGGAGGAGGTGCCAAGGTGGGTGGGGACAGCAGTGCTGCACTAGGCCCAGGCCTCGCTCCCGGTCTCGCTGTCTGAGAGTAAATTGTCACTGGTTGCAAGATGCCAGGCAGCACTGACCTTAGCAACCAGTTCCGGAAATGTAGTCATTAGTAGGGGGTGGCTGTGTCCTCTATTTCATTCCGGGACATTGTATTGTCCCGGAATGAAGGTGCCCGGGACCCAGGGACAGACATGTCAATTGCGGGACAGTCCCGGGCAATCTGGGACACGTGGGCGCTCTACTACTACAGGGCCTGAAACATGTAAGACTGACCACGTTCCACACTACATTATTCCTCGCTGTCTCAGTGCAGCGGAAGAGAATATAAATACAGATTTTTACATAATGTTGGCTGAATTTCTGACTTTATTTGGTCTCCTGTAACACATCCATCACCAATCTGAAATATCAGAAATGATCGGCCCTGATCTCCTGAAATTCACGTATTTTTCTCACTTTTGTTGTAAATCGCCCTACAAGTGGATGTGGGGAGGATCTGCAGTCCGCCGGCGATATTCAGCAGAGACCTAGTTAGGGAAAGTTATTTGGCGCTCCGCGAAATAAAATATGCAAATCTGTGATTCTTTATTTATGGCGGGAAGGCTGAGCCACGGAGACAATGAGTAATTGGGGGGGATCTGAAGTCGGAAATACAAAGAGGTGATTCTGGGGACAATCGGAATTTGCATTACTTAGATCTTCCCCAAAAAATAAATAATAAAAAGTATCGGTGACAATTCGTTACCCGGGATAATGAACCGGCACTGCCGGGCCTCATCAATGGATGGCTAGTAATGAGCGCCACTCTAAAAAGACTCGCTGAGCCGTCTGCGGGTCCAATGGGGGCCCAGAGTCAGCTTTTCAAACTTTCCAGCTTCTGGAGAACTACAAGTTCCAGCATTCCCTGAACAATCCTGATATGGAAGACTCTGCTCCTTCCAATGAGAAGTTCAGCTCAGGACCCCACCACTCCGCCACACCGACCAGGGACACCCCATGGAGCTCCCGGCACAATGGGGCCGACTTGTATGCCGACATCTGATTGGTTCTACTCCATCTGTGCCCATAACAAGTTATCCCTGAACTGGGATCTCCGGCACAATATAATTGTCCATCCGGATATTAGAGGAATCTGCAGCGTCCGGCGGATACACGGAACATAATTCAGTGTCACCGCTCCCCGCCACATGTCCAGAGGAGAAGAGCGTTCCGGGAAAACGCGTAACGCCGTCACCGCTCAGGATTAACAACCAGCAACGCCGCGTCTTCCTCCTCTATAATCACCGACTGTATACTATACTGATCGACTCTCCTCTCCTGAAATACTCTGCACTGCTGGAGGACTCTGCTCCTTCCTCTATAACTCTCCTCTCCTGAAATACTCTGCTCTGCTGGAGGACTCTGCTCCTTCCTCTATAACTCTCCTCTCCTGAAATACTCTGCACTGCTGGAGGACTCTGCTCCTTCCTCTATAACTCTCCTCTCCTGAAATACTCTGCTCTGCTGGAGGACTCTGCTCCTTCCTCTATAACTCTCCTCTCCTGAAATACTCTGCACTGCTGGAGGACTCTGCTCCTTCCTCTATAACTCTCCTCTCCTGAAATACTCTGCACTGCTGGAGGACTCTGCTCCTTCCTCTATAACTCTCCTCTCCTGAAATACTCTGCACTGCTGGAGGACTCTGCTCCTTCCTCTATAACTCTCCTCTCCTGAAATACTCTGCACTGCTGGAGGACTCTGCTCCTTCCTCTATAACTCTCCTCTCCTGAAATACTCTGCACTGCTGGAGGACTCTGTTCCTTCCTCCAACTCTCCTCTCCTGAAATACTCTGCACTGCTGGAGGACTCTGCTCCTTCCTCTATAACTCTCCTCTCCTGAAATACTCTGCACTGCTGGAGGACTCTGCTCCTTCCTCTATAACTCTCCTCTCCTGATATACTCTGCTGGAGGACTCTGCTCCTTCCTCTATAACTCTCCTCTCCTGAAATACTCTGCTCTGCTGGAGGACTCTGCTCCTTCCTCTATAACTCTCCTCTCCTGAAATACTCTGCTCTGCTGGAGGACTCTGCTCCTTCCTCTATAACTCTCCTCTCCTGAAATACTCTGCTGGAGGACTCTGCTCCTTCCTCTATAACTCTCCTCTCCTGAAATACTCTGCACTGCTGGAGGACTCTGCTCCTTCCTCTATAACTCTCCTCTCCTGAAATACTCTGCTCTGCTGGAGGACTCTGCTCCTTCCTTTATAACTCTCCTCTCCTGAAATACTCTGCACTGCTGGAGGACTCTGCTCCTTCCTCTATAACTCTCCTCTCCTGAAATACTCTGCACTGCTGGAGGACTCTGCACCTTCCTCTATAACTCTCCTCTCCTGAAATACTCTGCTGGAGGACTCTGCTCCTTCCTCTATAACTCTCCTCTCCTGATATACTCTGCTCTGCTGGAGGACTCTGCTCCTTCCTCTATAACTCTCCTCTCCTGAAATACTCTGCTGGAGGACTCTGCTCCTTCCTCTATAACTCTCCTCTCCTGATATACTCTGCACTGCTGGAGGACTCTGCTCCTTCCTCTATAACTCTCCTCTCCTGAAATACTCTGCTCTGCTGGAGGACTCTGCTCCTTCCTTTATAACTCTCCTCTCCTGAAATACTCTGCACTGCTGGAGGACTCTGCTCCTTCCTCTATAACTCTCCTCTCCTGAAATACTCTGCACTGCTGGAGGACTCTGCTCCTTCCTCTATAACTCTCCTCTCCTGAAATACTCTGCTGGAGGACTCTGCTCCTTCCTCTATAACTCTCCTCTCCTGATATACTCTGCTCTGCTGGAGGACTCTGCTCCTTCCTCTATAACTCTCCTCTCCTGAAATACTCTGCTGGAGGACTCTGCTCCTTCCTCTATAACTCTCCTCTCCTGATATACTCTGCACTGCTGGAGGACTCTGCTCCTTCCTCTATAACTCTCCTCTCCTGAAATACTCTGCTCTGCTGGAGGACTCTGCTCCTTCCTCTATAACTCTCCTCTCCTGATATACTCTGCTCTGCTGGAGGACTCTGCTCCTTCCTTTATAACTCTCCTCTCCTGAAATACTCTGCACTGCTTGAGGACTCTGCTCCTTCCTTTATAACTCTCCTCTCCTGAAATACTCTGCACTGCTGGAGGACTCTGCTCCTTCCTCTATAACTCTCCTCTCCTGAAATACTCTGCACTGCTGGAGGACTCTGCTCCTTCCTCTATAACTCTCCTCTCCTGAAATACTCTGTACTGCTGGAGGACTCTGCTCCTTCCTCTATAACTCTCCTCTCCTGAAATACTCTGCTGGAGGACTCTGCTCCTTCCTCTATAACTCTCCTTTCCTGAAATACTCTGCACTGCTGGAGGACTCTGCTCCTTCCTTTATAACTCTCCTCTCCTGAAATACTTTGCATTGCTGGAGGACTCTGCTCCTTCCTCTATAACTCTCCTCTCCTGAAATACTCTGTACTGCTGGAGGACTCTGCTCCTTCCTCTATAACTCTCCTCTCCTGATATACTCTGCTGGAGGACTCTGCTCCTTCCTCTATAACTCTCCTCTCCTGATATACTCTGCTCTGCTGGAGGACTCTGCTCCTTCCTCTATAACTCTCCTCTCCTGATATACTCTGCAATGCTGGAGGACTCTGCTCCTTCCTCTATAACTCTCCTCTCCTGAAATACTCTGCTCTGCTGGAGGACTCTGCTCCTTCCTCTATAACTCTCCTCTCCTGAAATACTCTGCCCTGCTTGAGGACTCTGCTCCTTCCTCTATAACTCTCCTCTCCTGAAATACTCTGCCCTGCTGGAGGACTCTGCTCCTTCCTCTATAACTCTCCTCTCCTGAAATACTCTGCACTGCTGGAGGACTCTGCTCTTTCCTCTATAACTCTCCTCTCCTGAAATACTCTGCTCTGCTGGAGGACTCTGCTCCTTCCTCTATAACTCTCCTCTCCTGAAATACTCTGCTGGAGGACTCTGCTCCTTCCTCTATAACTCTCCTCTCCTGAAATACTCTGCTCTGCTGGAGGACTCTGCTCCTTCCTCTATAACTCTCTTCTCCTGAAATACTCTGCTGGAGGACTCTGCTCCTTCCTCTATAACTCTCCTCTCCTGAAATACTCTGCTGGAGGACTCTGTTCCTTCCTCCAACTCTCCTCTCCTGAAATACTCTGCACTGCTGGAGGACTCTGCTCCTTCCTCTATAACTCTCCTCTCCTGAAATACTCTGCCCTGCTGGAGGACTCTGCTCCTTCCTCTATAACTCTCCTCTCCTGAAATACTCTGCACTGCTGGAGGACTCTTCTCCTTCCTCTATAACTCTCCTCTCCTGAAATACTCTGCTCTGCTGGAGGACTCTGCTTCTTCCTCTATAACTCTCCTCTCCTGAAATACTCTGCTCTGCTGGAGGACTCTGCTCCTTCCTCTATAACTCTCCTCTCCTGAAATACTCTGTACTGCTGGAGAACTCTGCTCCTTCCTCTATAACTCTCCTCTCCTGAAATACTCTGCTCTGCTGGAGGACTCTGCTCCTTCCTCTATAACTCTCCTCTCCTGAAATACTCTGCACTGCTGGAGGACTCTGCTCCTTCCTCTATAACTCTCCTCTCCTGAAATACTCTGCTCTGCTAGAGAACTCTGCTCCTTCCTCTATAACTCTCCTCTCCTGAAATACTCTGCTCTGCTGGAGGACTCTGCTCCTTCCTCTATAACTCTCATCTCCTGAAATACTCTGCACTGCTGGAGGACTCTGCTCCTTCCTTTATAACTCTCCTCTCCAGAAATACTCTGCACTGCTGGAGGACTCTGCTCCTTCCTCTATAACTCTCCTCTCCTGAAATACTCTGCACTGCTGGAGGACTCTGCTCCTTCCTTTATAACTCTCCTCTCCTGAAATACTCTGCACTGCTGGAGGACTCTGCTCCTTCCTTTATAACTCTCCTCTCCTGAAATACTCTGCACTGCTGGAGGACTCTGCTCCTTCCTCTATAACTCTCCTCTCCTGAAATACTCTGTACTGCTGGAGGACTCTGCTCCTTCCTCTATAACTCTCCTCTCCTGAAATACTCTGCTGGAGGACTCTGCTCCTTCCTCTATAACTCTCCTCTCCTGATATACTCTGCTCTGCTGGAGGACTCTGCTCCTTCCTCTATAACTCTCCTCTCCTGATATACTCTGCAATGCTGGAGGACTCTGCTCCTTCCTCTATAACTCTCCTCTCCTGAAATACTCTGCTCTGCTGGAGGACTCTGCTCCTTCCTCTATAACTCTCCTCTCCTGAAATACTCTGCCCTGCTGGAGGACTCTGCTCCTTCCTTTATAACTCTCCTCTCCTGAAATACTCTGCACTGCTGGAGGACTCTGCTCCTTCCTTTATAACTCTCCTCTCCTGAAATACTCTGCACTGCTGGAGGACTCTGCTCCTTCCTCTATAACTCTCCTCTCCTGAAATACTCTGTACTGCTGGAGGACTCTGCTCCTTCCTCTATAACTCTCCTCTCCTGAAATACTCTGCTGGAGGACTCTGTTCCTTCCTCCAACTCTCCTCTCCTGAAATACTCTGTACTGCTGGAGGACTCTGCTCCTTCCTCTATAACTCTCCTCTCCTGATATACTCTGCTCTGCTGGAGGACTCTGCTCCTTCCTCTATAACTCTCCTCTCCTGAAATACTCTGCCCTGCTGGAGGACTCTGCTCCTTCCTCTATAACTCTCCTCTCCTGAAATACTCTGCCCTGCTGGAGGACTCTGCTCCTTCCTCTATAACTCTCCTCTCCTGAAATACTCTGCACTGCTGGAGGACTCTGCTCTTTCCTCTATAACTCTCCTCTCCTGAAATACTCTGCTGGAGGACTCTGCTCCTTCCTTTATAACTCTCCTCTCCAGAAATACTCTGCACTGCTGGAGGACTCTGCTCCTTCCTTTATAACTCTCCTCTCCTGAAATACTCTGCACTGCTGGAGGACTCTGCTCCTTCCTCTATAACTCTCCTCTCCTGAAATACTCTGTACTGCTGGAGGACTCTGCTCCTTCCTCTATAACTCTCCTCTCCTGAAATACTCTGCTGGAGGACTCTGTTCCTTCCTCCAACTCTCCTCTCCTGAAATACTCTGTACTGCTGGAGGACTCTGCTCCTTCCTCTATAACTCTCCTCTCCTGATATACTCTGCTCTGCTGGAGGACTCTGTTCCTTCCTCCAACTCTCCTCTCCTGAAATACTCTGTACTGCTGGAGGACTCTGCTCCTTCCTCTATAACTCTCCTCTCCTGAAATACTCTGCTCTGCTGGAGGACTCTGCTCCTTCCTCTATAACTCTCCTCTCCTGAAATACTCTGCACTGCTGGAGGACTCTGCTCCTTCCTCTATAACTCTCCTCTCCTGAAATACTCTGCTCTGCCGGAGGACTCTGCTCCTTCCTCTATAACTCTCCTCTCCTGAAATACTCTGCTGGAGGACTCTGTTCCTTCCTCCAACTCTCCTCTCCTGAAATACTCTGCACTGCGGGAGGACTCTGCTCCTTCCTCTATAACTCTCCTCTCCTGAAATACTCTGCACTGCTGGAGGACTCTGCTCCTTCCTCTATAACTCTCCTCTCCTGAAATACTCTGCTCTGCTGGAGGACTCTGCTCCTTCCTCTATAACTCTCCTCTCCTGAAATACTCTGCTCTGCTGGAGGACTCTGCTCCTTCCTCTAACTCTCCTCTCCTGAAATATTCTGCACTGCTGGAGGACTCTGCTCCTTCCTCTATAACTCTCCTCTCCTGAAATACTCTGCTGGAGGACTCTGTTCCTTCCTCCAACTCTCCTCTCCTGAAATAATCTGCACTGCTGGAGGACTCTGCTCCTTCCTCTATAACTCTCCTCTCCTGAAATACTCTGCACTGCTGGAGGACTCTGCTCCTTCCTCTGTAACTCTCCTCTCCTGAAATACTCTGCACTGCTGGAGGACTCTGCTCCTTCTTCTATAACTCTCCTCTCCTGAAATACTCTGCTCTGCTGGAGGACTCTGCTCCTTCCTCTATAACTCTCCTCTCCTGAAATACTCTGCTCTGCTGGAGGACTCTGCTCCTTCCTCTATAACTCTCCTCTCCTAAAATACTCTGCACTGCTGGAGGACTCTGCTCCTTCCTCTATAACTCTCCTCACCTGATATACTCTGCTCTGCTGGAGGACTCTGCTCCTTCTTCTATAACTCTCCTCTCCTGAAATACTCTGCTCTGCTGGAGGACTCTGCTCCTTCCTCTATAACTCTCCTCTCCTGAAATACTCTGCACTGCTGGAGGACTCTGCTCCTTCCTCTATAACTCTCCTCTCCTGAAATACTCTGCACTGCTGGAGGACTCTGCTCCTTCCTCTATAACTCTCCTCTCCTGATATACTCTGCTCTGCTGGAGGACTCTGCTCCTTCTTCTATAACTCTCCTCTCCTGAAATACTCTGCTGGAGGACTCTGCTCCTTCCTCTATAACTCTCCTCTCCTGAAATATTCTGCACTGCTGGAGGACTCTGCTCCTTCCTCTGTAACTCTCCTCTCCTGAAATACTCTGCACTGCTGGAGGACTCTGCTCATTCCTCTATAACTCTCCTCTCCTGAAATACTCTGCACTGCTGGAGGACTCTGCTCCTTCCTCTATAACTCTCCTCTCCTGAAATACTCTGCTCTGCTGGAGGACTCTGCTCCTTCCTCTATAACTCTCCTCTCCTGAAATACTCTGCAATGCTGGAGGACTCTGCTTCTTCCTCTATAACTCTCCTCTCCTGAAATACTCTGCACTGCTGGAGGACTCTGCTCCTTCCCCTATAACTCTCCTCTCCTGAAATACTCTGCACTGCTGGAGGACTCTGCTCCTTCCCCTATAACTCTCCTCTCCTGAAATACTCTGCACTGCTGGAGGACTCTGCTCCTTCTTCTATAACTCTCATCTCCTGAAATATTCTGCTGGAGGACTCTGCTCCTTCCTCTATAACTCTCCTCTCCTGATATACTCTACTCTGCTGGAGGACTCTGCTCCTTCTTCTATAACTCTCCTCTCCTGATATACTCTGCTCTGCTGGAGGACTCTGCTCCTTCTTCTATAACTCTCCTCTCCTGAAATACTCTGCTCTGCTGGAGGACTCTGCTCCTTCCTCTAACTCTCCTCTCCTGAAATATTCTGCACTGCTGGAGGACTCTGCTCCTTCCTCTATAACTCTCCTCTCCTGAAATACTCTGCACTGCTGGAGGACTCTGCTCCTTCCTCTATAACTCTCCTCTCCTGAAATACTCTGCAATGCTGGAGGACTCTGCTCATTCCTCTATAACTCTCCTCTCCTGAAATACTCTGCTGGAGGACTCTGCTCCTTCCTCTATAACTCTCCTCTCCTGAAATACTCTGCTGGAGGACTCTGCTCCTTCCTCTATAACTCTCCTCTCCTGAAATACTCTGCTGGAGGACTCTGCTCCTTCCTCTATAACTCTCCTCTCCAGAAATACTCTGCACTGCTGGAGGACTCTGCTCCTTCCTCTATAACTCTCCTCTCCTGAAATACTCTGCACTGCTGGAGGACTCTGCTCCTTCCTCTATAACTCTCCTCTCCTGAAATACTCTGTACTGCTGGAGGACTCTGCTCCTTCCTCTATAACTCTCCTCTCCTGAAATACTCTGCTGGAGGACTCTGCTCCTTCCTCTATAACTCTCCTCTCCTGATATACTCTGCTCTGCTGGAGGACTCTGCTCCTTCCTCTATAACTCTCCTCTCCTGAAATACTCTGCTGGAGGACTCTGCTCCTTCCTCTATAACTCTCCTCTCCTGATATACTCTGCAATGCTGGAGGACTCTGCTCCTTCCTCTATAACTCTCCTCTCCTGAAATACTCTGCTCTGCTGGAGGACTCTGCTCCTTCCTCTATAACTCTCCTCTCCTGAAATACTCTGCTGGAGGACTCTGCTCCTTCCTCTATAACTCTCCTCTCCTGATATACTCTGCAATGCTGGAGGACTCTGCTCCTTCCTCTATAACTCTCCTCTCCTGAAATACTCTGCTAGAGGACTCTGCTCCTTCCTCTATAACTCTCCTCTCCTGAAATACTCTGCTGGAGGACTCTGCTCCTTCCTCTATAACTCTCCTCTCCTGAAATACTCTGCCCTGCTGGAGGACTCTGCTCCTTCCTTTATAACTCTCCTCTCCTGATATACTCTGCTGGAGGACTCTGCTCCTTCCTCTATAACTCTCCTCTCCTGAAATACTCTGCACTGCTGGAGGACTCTGCTCCTTCCTCTATAACTCTCCTCTCCTGAAATATTCTGCACTGCTGGAGGACTCTGCTCCTTCCTCTATAACTCTCCTCTCCTGAAATACTCTGCACTGCTGGAGGACTCTGCTCCTTCCTCTATAACTCTCCTCTCCTGAAATACTCTGCAATGCTGGAGGACTCTGCTCCTTCCTCTATAACTCTCCTCTCCTGAAATACTCTGCCCTGCTGGAGGACTCTGCTCCTTCCTTTATAACTCTCCTCTCCTGATATACTCTGCTGGAGGACTCTGCTCCTTCCTCTATAACTCTCCTCTCCTGAAATACTCTGCACTGCTGGAGGACTCTGCTCCTTCCTCTATAACTCTCCTCTCCTGAAATATTCTGCACTGCTGGAGGACTCTGCTCCTTCCTCTATAACTCTCCTCTCCTGAAATACTCTGCACTGCTGGAGGACTCTGCTCCTTCCTCTATAACTCTCCTCTCCTGAAATACTCTGCACTGCTGGAGGACTCTGCTCCTTCCTCTATAACTCTCCTCTCCTGAAATACTCTGCACTGCTTGAGGACTCTGCTCCTTCCTCTATAACTCTCCTCTCCTGAAATACTCTGCACTGCTGGAGGACTCTGCTCCTTCCCCATTAAGGTCTCTGTATGTCTCATATTTCATCTCTCATTGGATAACAATGTGTACTTTTGTAACGTTGTATCGGTTATTGATATATTGATGATGCGATCGGTTAGCGATCTCATTGTATTGCGGAATCGGGGATGAGATCCGGAGGAGGACGGGAGATTAGTTGGGAGATGAGGCGACAATGTGGGATCTTTGAGGCCGGGTCTGGCGGATTCTATAGGAGACACAGCGATGTACAGACGGCGCTCAGCCATACGTGACGCGTTCCGCCTCGCTCATATCAAAGCGCGCCGCCTCTATAAACTATTCATGTCGGTGATATGAATAGGAAATCACTTTCAATATTTAAAGTAGTCGTCTCCAATCACATGGCTGCCGATAAATAACGTTTCATGTGAAAGAGAATAAGACATCGCGGCGGACAAACACAAAGGCGTCTGATATTCAAATGGCGCTGCCGCTGCTTCTTCTGATGTGACGGGGCCCGGGCGGGACCCGCAGCACTCGGGGCCCCCAAAACCACTACAAAGAGGGAGAGGCAACAAGAAAGGCAAAAGGTTCCAGTCCACCGGAGAGAAGAAAGAGGTCAGAGGTCGAAGGACGGCGCCCGGCGTCATCCAACACCTCTGGGGGGCCAATCGTGGTCGTTCTCTTTTATTTATATTCAGCGGCGATGTGCATCGTATAGACGATCGTTCTGCTGAGAGCTGCGGGGACTGCAAATGATTGATCATCGTGTTTGATACAATTCCTAATAATAATAAGTAACAATTGGATTTATTCTGCAACATCACACATTGTATCTTCATCATCATCACATTGTATCTTCATCATCACATTGTATCTTCATCATCGCTCATCGTATCTTCATATCTTCATCATCACATTGTATCTTCATCATCACATTGTATCTTCATCATCGCTCATTGTATCTTCATCATCGCTCATTGTATCTTCATCATCACACATCGTATCTTCATCATCACACATCGTATCTTCATATCTTCATCGCACATTGTATCTTCATCATCGCTCATTGTATCTTCATCATCACATTGTATCTTCATCATCACACATCGTATCTTCATATCTTCATCGCACATTGTATCTTCATCATCACATTGTATCTTCATCATCGCACATTGTATCTTCTTCATCACATTGTATCTTCATCATCACACATCGTATCTTCATATCTTCATCGCACATTGTATCTTCATCATCACACATTGTATCTTCATCATCGCACATCGTATCTTCATCACATTGTATCTTCATCATCACACATCGTATCTTCATATCTTCATTGCACATTGTATCTTCATCATCACACATTGTATCTTCATCATCGCACATTGTATCTTCATCATCACACATCGTATCTTCATATCTTCATCATCACCATAGGTGTGCACCCCAAAGCTCAAACACACACTACTCACTACTACTCACGTCATTCACAATGTTCATTCAGAAAGGGAAGGGGCTGATAAATACATATTTACTGGCCCCTTCCCTCACTCATCCTAAAACATCTCTGCAGCAACAGCTGTCAGGAGAGGAGAGGAGGGAAGCCAGAAGTGCTGCCAGGGCAGTAGGGGGAATCTGTGCTGCACAGGGTGATTAGGGTGTGCCTGGGCACACCCGGCACACCCTGTGCGCACACCTATTATCATCACACATTGTATCTTCATATCTTCATCGCACATTGTATCTTCATCATCGCACATTGTATCTTCATCATCACACATTGTATCTTCATCATCGCACATTGTATCTTCATCATCACACATTGTATCTTCATCATCGCACATTGTATCTTCATCATCGCACATTGTATCTTCATCATCGCACATTGTATCTTCATCATCACACATTGTATCTTCATCATCACACATTGTATCTTCATCATCACACATTGTATCTTCATCATCACACATTGTATCTTCATCATCGCACATTGTATCTTCATATCTTCATCGCACATTGTATCTTCATATCTTCATCGCACATTGTATCTTCATCATCGCACATTGTATCTTCATATCTTCATCGCACATTGTATCTTCATCATCGCACATTGTATTTTCATCATCACACATTGTATCTTCATCATCGCACATTGTATCTTCATCATCACACATTGTATCTTCATCATCACACATTGTATCTTCATCATCGCACATTGTATCTTCATATCTTCATCGCACATTGTATCTTCATCATCGCACATTGTATCTTCATATCTTCATCGCACATTGTATCTTCATCATCGCACATTGTATCTTCATCATCACACATTGTATCTTCATCATCGCACATTGTATCTTCATCATCACACATTGTATCTTCATCATCACACATTGTATCTTCATCATCACACATTGTATCTTCATCATCACACATTGTATCTTCATCATCGCACATTGTATCTTCATATCTTCATCACACATTGTATCTTCATCATCACACATTGTATCTTCATCATCGCACATTGTATCTTCATCATCACACATTGTATCTTCATCATCGCACATTGTATCTTCATATCTTCATCGCACATTGTATCTTCATCATCACACATTGTATCTTCATCATCGCACATTGTATCTTCATCATCACACATTGTATCTTCATCATCGCACATTGTATCTTCATATCTTCATCGCACATTGTATCTTCATCATCACACATTGTATCTTCATCATCACACATTGTATCTTCATCATCGCACATTGTATCTTCATATCTTCATCGCACATTGTATCTTCATCATCACACATTGTATCTTCATCATCGCACATTGTATCTTCATCATCACACATTGTATCTTCATCATCGCACATTGTATCTTCATATCTTCATCGCACATTGTATCTTCATCATCACACATTGTATCTTCATCATCGCACATTGTATCTTCATCATCACACATTGTATCTTCATCATCGCACATTGTATCTTCATATCTTCATCGCACATTGTATCTTCATCATCGCACATTGTATCTTCATCATCGCACATTGTATCTTCATCATCGCACATTGTATCTTCATATCTTCATCGCACATTGTATCTTCATCATCACACAATGTATCTTCATCATCACACATTGTATCTTCATCATCACACATTGTATCTTCATCATCGCACATTGTATCTTCATCATCACACATTGTATCTTCATCATCGCACATTGTATCTTCATCATCGCACATTGTATCTTCATCATCGCACATTGTATCTTCATCATCACACATTGTATCTTCATCATCGCTCATTGTATCTTCATCATCACACATTGTATCTTCATCATCGCACATTGTATCTTCATATCTTCATCGCACATTGTATCTTCATCATCGCACATTGTATCTTCATATCTTCATCGCACATTGTATCTTCATCATCGCACATCGTATCTTCATCATCGCACATCGTATCTTCATATCTTCATCGCACATTGTATCTTCATCATCGCACATTGTATCTTCATATCTTCATCGCACATTGTATCTTCATCGCACATTGTATCTTCATCATCGCACATTGTATCTTCATCATCACACATTGTATCTTCATCATCGCACATTGTATCTTCATATCTTCATCGCACATTGTATCTTCATCGCACATTGTATCTTCATCATCGCACATTGTATCTTCATCATCGCACATTGTATCTTCATCATCGCACATTGTATCTTCATCATCGCACATTGTATCTTCATATCTTCATCACACATTGTATCTTCATCATCGCACATTGTATCTTCATCATCGCACATTGTATCTTCATCATCGCACATTGTATCTTCATATCTTCATCGCACATTGTATCTTCATCATCGCACATTGTATCTTCATCATCGCACATCGTATCTTCATCATCGCTCATTGTATCTTCATCATCGCACATCGTATCTTCATCATCGCTCATTGTATCTTCAGGAAGGTGAAGTGACAGTTGTCTCTCTCTCTCTGCACAGCGCATGGCAAATCACTGGCAGTTTTTCACCTTCTTTCTTCTTGTTTTTATTCCTCTATCAGTGCTGCTGATCTCCTCCATCCTCTTTCAGCCACTTCCCAGCTTCATGCACTCTCCCCTGCGTTGGCCACACATCATTGAGCTGGACGGTGACAACAGAGGACAGTGTCTTCGTAATGCATGCTAAAGCAGCACCTTGTAGCCTGTGTGACGGGGTGACAACGCAGCAGCACAATTATGGGCAGGGACAGAGCGTTGTCACCCTATAACAGGAAGTGCCTGAACAGGGACCTCCATGGCGGGATCACCAGGGATTTCTGAACGAAAGTTGCAGATTTCCCAGCACAAAAGAAAATACCCTTGTAGTGCCCCCCCCCACCCCCTGCAAGGGTTAAATGCTTGTTAAAGTGATTGTAAAGGAAATATTTTTTATAAAAATAACAAATATGTTATATTTCCCAGCTCTGTAATGGTTTTGCACAGAGGAGTCCCGATCCTCCTCTTCTCGGGCCCCTCATCGGCAGTCTGGGCCCCTTCCCCTTACCGGATGCCCCCCCCCCCCCATAGCAAGCTGCTTGGTCACTCCCGAGCTATCTGCGTCTATAAGACACACAGAACACAGCTCAGCTCCACCCCCCACTCCCGCCTCACTGGCAACGGGAAGGCGGAGACAAGGGGAGGGATGGGACAAGAGGAGGGCTGAGACAAGGGGAGGGACTGGACAAGGGAAGGGGAGGGACTGGACAAGGGGAGGGACGGGACAAGAGGAGGGGACGGGACAAGAGGAGGGCGTGGACAAGGGGAGGGACTGGACAAGGGGAGGGGAGGGACGGGACAAGAGGAGGGGACGGGACAAGAGGAGGGCATGGACAAGGGGAGGGACTGGACAAGGGAAGGGGAGGGACTGGACATGGGGAGGGGAGGGACGGGACAAGAGGAGGGCGGGGACAAGGGGAGGGCAGGAGGGACAGCTGCCCCAGGCACAATGGTTTACTGGGGGCGCCTTCCTTCTGTTGCATGGCTGACAGGAGTAGTGATTTTGACAAGTGAGTGATTGTTCGGTGTAGGATTCTCTAAGCTTGCACATGAGCGGGGGAGGGGGGAATCTTTGCCTTGGGTGCTGAATGACCTTCCCCCGACACTGGGTGCAGAGGCTCCGCCCACAGACTGGAGCTCCAGAGAGAAGCGAACACCACCAGAGTCAGGGAAGCCATAGAGCCACTTCTGCACCCCCTAGACTTAGCGGGCATTGAACCCTTGTGGTGTGGGGGAGGGGGGTAATTCTTTTTTTAATAGAAATAAATGGGCTGCTCTATGTGCGTGCCACGGAAAAAACGCACGTATTTTGCCATTTTGCACGAATTGGCGAAAAACGCAGAAGTATTAGTGCAACCTCTGGGAATCCGAGAATCTTCTAGAAATGGGGGGGCGGGCGATAATTGTGGAGGTGCCCCCTCCCCCCCCCCGCAGCACCACCAGAGGATTATGGGAAATAACCCAAGACTGGAACGGTTCTGAGAGAAGAAAAGTAGAGGACGCCGGCGGGTCCAAGGACAAAGATGGTGGAAACTGCTGGTGAACGGCGCCATCCCGGTGGGGGGGGGCATAGCGATAAAATTCAGCCCCCAGCTTCACCTCATTTCCCTGAATCGTAACAGACTGACTGCGGCTCTGCCGAAAATTGCGCGTTTCCTGCGGCGGGACCCGCGAGGACGGAGCGGCTGGCTGCTCTAATACATCTGTCCATCTAAGCGTTAAATGAGCCGCTGAAATCCCGCTTAGTTAGAGAAAATTTGCCGCGTTCCGCGCTCTCCGTCCCGGCAG
Organism: Rana muscosa; assembly: GCA_029206835.1. NCBI lineage: Eukaryota > Metazoa > Chordata > Amphibia > Anura > Ranidae > Rana > Rana muscosa. Next base: position 213,393,473 of record CM055119.1, read on the forward strand.
ATTACCGCCAGGCTCGCCACGCAGCGCTCCATCATTTCTGGGGCACGGCCCCGGCCAGACCTTTAATCAACGTTAATTAAATGGAGGCCCCTCAGACGGCAGAGGTGACGGCACAACAGCAAAGTCGTCACCTTTCGTCTCTCGCTGAACAAGCGCCGGCGTTCAAACTGAAAATAAGAGCCAGGCGATCGTTTAACAAGAAAGAATAATGAGCCGGCTGATCCCTGACCCCCCCCAGAGATCATTTCATACAATCGGGCCTGCGGGCCAGACGGGGCGAATCCTGCCTGAGCCGTCTCCATTGTGCCACACAGATGAACAGAACAGCTTCACCTTCACACGCCGAGCAGCCAGCAGTGGAAAATCCGCAGCTCTGTCCCTTTTATTTGCAGGTTATAATAATTCACTGCAGCCGGACCGAACGCGTGTTCCGTATTATATTCTAGCGTCAGACGTCCACCGCCAGTTCTGTTGCAAACCTTGAGCTTTGCTCCCTCCCTAAGGCTGCATTCACACCGACGTGTTTCCTAAATGTGCAACAGAAATATGCGTTTCGCCACGCGTTTCTGAAATGCACTGCAAACATCCGATCCACTACCACTCCCGCTGTCAAATTCTGCTACCCACCCGCCGTCCCATCCGCTACCTGCCCCAACTTTCCATCCGCTATTTTCCCCGCCGTCCCATCTGCTACCCGCCCTGCCGTCCCATCCGCTACCTGCCCCAACCTTCCATCCGCTATTTTCCCCGCCGTCCCATCTGCTACCCGCCCTGCCGTCCCATCCGCTACCTGCCCCAACCTTCCATCCGCTATTTTCCCCGCCGTCCCATCTGCTACCCACCCTGCCGTCCCATCCGCTACCTGCCCCAACTTTCCATCCGCTATTTTCCCCGCCGTCCCATCTGCTACCCGCCCTGCCGTCCCATCCGCTACCTGCCCCAACTTTCCATCCGCTATTTTCCCCGCCGTCCCATCTGCTACCCGCCCTGCCGTCCCATCCGCTACCTGCCCCAACCTTCCATCCGCTATTTTCCCCGCCGTCCCATCTGCTACCCGCCCTGCCGTCCCATCCGCTACCTGCCCCAACTTTCCATCCGCTATTTTCCCCGCCGTCCCATCTGCTACCCGCCCTGCCGTCCCATCCGCTACCTGCCCCAACTTTCCATCCGCTATTTTCCCCGCCGTCCCATCTGCTACCCACCCTGCCGTCCCATCCGCTACCTGCCCCAACTTTCCATCCGCTATTTTCCCCGCCGTCCCATCTGCTACCCGCCCTGCCGTCCCATCCGCTACCTGCCGCAACTTTCCATCCGCTATTTTCCCCGCCGTCCCATCTGCTACCCGCCCTGCCGTCCCATCCGCTACCTGCCCCAACCTTCCATCCGCTATTTTCCCCGCCGTCCCATCTGCTACCCGCCCTGCCGTCCCATCCGCTACCTGCCCCAACTTTCCATCCGCTATTTTCCCCACCGTCCCATCTGCTACCCGCCCTGCCGTCCCATCCGCTACCTGCCCCAACTTTCCATCCGCTATTTTCCCCGCCGTCCCATCTGCTACCCGCCCTGCCGTCCCATCCGCTACCTGCCCCAACCTTCCATCCGCTATTTTCCCCGCCGTCCCATCTGCTACCCGCCCTGCCGTCCCATCCGCTACCTGCCCCAACTTTCCATCCGCTATTTTCCCCACCGTCCCATCTGCTACCCGCCCTGCCGTCCCATCCGCTACCTGCCCCAACTTTCCATCCGCTATTTTCCCCACCGTCCCATCTGCTACCCGCCCTGCCGTCCCATCCGCTACCTGCCCCAACTTTCCATCCGCTATTTTCCCCGCCGTCCCATCTGCTACCCGCCCTGCCGTCCCATCCGCTACCTGCCCCAACTTTCCATCCGCTATTTTCCCCGCCGTCCCATCTGCTACCCGCCCTGCCGTCCCATCCGCTACCTGCCCCAACTTTCCATCCGCTATTTTCCCCGCCGTCCCATCTGCTACCCGCCCTGCCGTCCCATCCGCTACCTGCTCCAACTTTCCATCCGCTATTTTCCCCGCCGTCCCATCTGCTACCCGCCCTGCCGTCCCATCCGCTACCTGCCCCAACTTTCCATCCGCTATTTTCCCCGCCGTCCCATCTGCTACCCGCCCTGCCGTCCCATCCGCTACCTGCCCCAACTTTCCATCCGCTATTTTCCCCGCCGTCCCATCTGCTACCCGCCCTGCCGTCCCATCCGCTACCTGCCCCAACCTTCCATCCGCTATTTTCCCCGCCGTCCCATCTGCTACCCGCCCTGCCGTCCCATCCGCTACCTGCCCCAACCTTCCATCCGCTATTTTCCCCGCCGTCCCATCTGCTACCCGCCCTGCCGTCCCATCCGCTACCTGCCCCAACCTTCCATCCGCTATTTTCCCCGCCGTCCCATCTGCTACCCGCCCGCCGTCCCATCCGCTACCTGCCCCAACCTTCCATCCGCTATTTTCCCCGCCGTCCCATCTGCTACCCGCCCTGCCGTCCCATCCGCTACCTGCCCCAACCTTCCATCCGCTATTTTCCCCGCTGTCCCATCTGCTACCCGCCCTGCCGTCCCATCCGCTACCTGCCCCAACTTTCCATCCGCTATTTTCCCCACCGTCCCATCTGCTACCCGCCCTGCCGTCCCATCCGCTACCTGCCCCAACTTTCCATCCGCTATTTTCCCCGCCGTCCCATCTGCTACCCGCCCTGCCGTCCCATCCGCTACCTGCCCCAACCTTCCATCCGCTATTTTCCCCGCCATCCCATCTGCTACCCGCCCTGCCGTCCCATCCGCTACCTGCCCCAACTTTCCATCCGTTATTTTCCCCGCCGTCCCATCTGCTACCCGCCCTGCCGTCCCATCCGCTACCTGCCCCAACTTTCCATCCGCTATTTTCCCCGCCGTCCCATCTGCTACCCGCCCTGCCGTCCCATCCGCTACCTGCCCCAACCTTCCATCCGCTATTTTCCCCGCCATCCCATCTGCTACCCGCCCTGCCGTCCCATCCGCTACCTGCCCCAACCTTCCATCCGCTATTTTCCCCGCCGTCCCATCTGCTACCCGCCCTGCCGTCCCATCCGCTACCTGCCCCAACCTTCCATCCGCTATTTTCCCCGCCGTCCCATCTGCTACCCGCCCTGCCGTCCCATCCGCTACCTGCCCCAACCTTCCATCCGCTATTTTCCCCGCCGTCCCATCTGCTACCCCGCCCTGCCGTCCCATCCGCTACCTGCCCCAACCTTCCATCCGCTATTTTCCCCGCCGTCCCATCTGCTACCCGCCCTGCCGTCCCATCCGCTACCTGCCCCAACTTTCCATCCGCTATTTTCCCCGCCGTCCCATCTGCTACCCGCCCTGCCGTCCCATCCGCTACCTGCCCCAACCTTCCATCCGCTATTTTCCCCGCCGTCCCATCTGCTACCCGCCCTGCCGTCCCATCCGCTACCTGCCCCAACTTTCCATCCGCTATTTTCCCCGCCGTCCCATCTGCTACCCGCCCTGCCGTCCCATCCGCTACCTGCCCCAACCTTCCATCCGCTATTTTCCCCGCCGTCCCATCTGCTACCCGCCCTGCCGTCCCATCCGCTACCTGCCCCAACCTTCCATCCGCTATTTTCCCCGCCGTCCCATCTGCTACCCGCCCTGCCGTCCCATCCGCTACCTGCCCCAACTTTCCATCCGCTATTTTCCCCGCCGTCCCATCTGCTACCCGCCCTGCCGTCCCATCCGCTACCTGCCCCAACCTTCCATCCGCTATTTTCCCCGCCGTCCCATCTGCTACCCGCCCTGCCGTCCCATCCGCTACCTGCCCCAACTTTCCATCCGCTATTTTCCCCGCCGTCCCATCTGCTACCCGCCCTGCCGTCCCATCCGCTACCTGCCCCAACCTTCCATCCGCTATTTTCCCCGCCGTCCCATCTGCTACCCGCCCTGCCGTCCCATCCGCTACCTGCCCCAACCTTCCATCCGCTATTTTCCCCGCCGTCCCATCTGCTACCCGCCCTGCCGTCCCATCCGCTACCTGCCCCAACTTTCCATCCGCTATTTTCCCCGCCGTCCCATCTGCTACCCGCCCTGCCGTCCCATCCGCTACCTGCCCCAACTTTCCATCCGCTATTTTCCCCGCCGTCCCATCTGCTACCCGCCCTGCCATCCCATCCGCTACCTGCCCCAACTTTCCATCCGCTATTTTCCCCGCCGTCCCATCTGCTACCCGCCCTGCCGTCCCATCCGCTACCTGCCCCAACTTTCCATCCGCTATTTTCCCCACCGTCCCATCTGCTACCCGCCCTGCCGTCCCATCCGCTACCTGCCCCAACTTTCCATCCGCTATTTTCCCCGCCGTCCCATCTGCTACCCGCCCTGCCGTCCCATCCGTTACCTGCCCCAACTTTCCATCCGCTATTTTCCCCGCCGTCCCATCTGCTACCCGCCCTGCCGTCCCATCCGCTACCCGCCCTGCCGTCCCATCCGCTACCTGCCCCAACTTTCCATCCGCTATTTTCCCCGCCGTCCCATCTGCTACCCGCCCTGCCGTCCCATCCGCTACCTGCCCCAACTTTCCATCCGCTATTTTCCCTGCCGTCCCATCTGCTACCCGCCCTGCCGTCCCATCCGCTACCTGCCCCAACTTTCCATCCGCTATTTTTCCCGCCGTCCCATCTGCTACCCGCCCTGCCGTCCCATCTGCTACCTGCTCCAACTTTCCATCCGCTATTTTCCCCGCCGTCCCATCTGCTACCCGCCCTGCCGTCCCATCCGCTACCTGCCCCAACCTTCCATCCGCTATTTTCCCCGCCGTCCCATCTGCTACCCGCCCTGCCGTCCCATCCGCTACCTGCCCCAACTTTCCATCCGCTATTTTCCCCGCCGTCCCATCTGCTACCCGCCCTGCCGTCCCATCCGCTACCTGCCCCAACCTTCCATCCGCTATTTTCCCCGCCGTCCCATCTGCTACCCGCCCTGCCGTCCCATCCGCTACCTGCCCCAACTTTCCATCCGCTATTTTCCCCGCCGTCCCATCTGCTACCCGCCCTGCCGTCCCATCCGCTACCTGCCCCAACCTTCCATCCGCTATTTTCCCCGCCGTCCCATCTGCTACCCGCCCTGCCGTCCCATCCGCTACCTGCCCCAACTTTCCATCCGCTATTTTCCCCGCCGTCCCATCTGCTACCCGCCCTGCCGTCCCATCCGCTACCTGCCCCAACTTTCCATCCGCTATTTTCCCCGCCGTCCCATCTGCTACCCGCCCTGCCGTCCCATCCGCTACCTGCCCCAACCTTCCATCCGCTATTTTCCCCGCCGTCCCATCTGCTACCCGCCCTGCCGTCCCATCCGCTACCTGCCCCAACCTTCCATCCGCTATTTTCCCCGCCGTCCCATCTGCTACCCGCCCTGCCGTCCCATCCGCTACCTGCCCCAACTTTCCATCCGCTATTTTCCCCGCCGTCCCATCTGCTACCCGCCCTGCCGTCCCATCCGCTACCTGCCCCAACTTTCCATCCGCTATTTTCCCCACCGTCCCATCTGCTACCCGCCCTGCCGTCCCATCCGCTACCTGCCCCAACCTTCCATCCGCTATTTTCCCCGCCGTCCCATCTGCTACCTGCCCCAACTTTCCATCCACAACCCGCCACTGGATCCGCTACCCACCCCGCCTTCCCATCCGCTATTCGCCCCGCCATTCCATCCTCTACCTGCCCCCCCATCCTCTACCTGCCCTGACTTTCCATCCACAACCCGCCGTCCCATCCGCTAACCCGCCCCACCGTCCCATGCGCTACCCACCTGCCGTCCCATCCGCTACCCGTCCTGACGTGACGTCCCATCCGCTACCCGCCCTGCCGTCCCATAAGATTTATCATTCATACTCCTGCAATAAATTCTTTGCATTGAATATTATTACTTCATGTAACTGATGATTAAAACACATTAATATGTATGTATATAATGAATATAAAATGTTATTTTTATTTGTTATATATTTATATTTCTTTATAGTATATTATGTTATATTGTTACATTGTTATGTTATGGTCTAATATATATATTATATTGCTATACTACTGGATATTATATGGTATATCTCTTATATGGTATTTTATATAATAACCTCTATTATTTTATATGGCATATTATCTCATCTTATATTGAAATATTATTTCATATTGAATATTCTATAATATGTATTATATTACTATAGTATATGGTATATTATATTATATTCTCTGGTATATTTTTATATTATTATGTTATTTCCATTTTCTGCTACAAACAGAAGAGAAGCCTCCAGATGGGGGGGAGGTGACTACACCCCAGATATTCGGCCCCGTCTTGGAGCTGAACTTATAATAAACGGCCTCCCCGGCCTCCATTCCTGAGGTTCCTTGCAAGGACGCAGCCGAGTGATAATTCTGCATTATGGACGCCTCAGCGCACTAATCGCTTAAAAAGAAGAGCAGAGCTTCGCCGCGGCCGCCACAAGGCTCCTGGCTGCAGGCGAACGCCCCGACACGACAACATCCAGATGTCGAGAGCGTTCCTCTGGAAAGCGGCGCAGCGTCCCGTTCTGTCCCGTTCTGCCGCAACATCTGTCTCCTCTGCTGCTCTGCAACCTGCCGGACGCTGAATCCAGAGCGCGGCGCTGCTCGCTTCCCGCACTAAACACGCACATGTGGATGCCATCAATTACCGCTGTCACTTCGCCCCGCTTAAGCCAGTTATGCTGCTAAACAGTCATTAGGTTCATTGGCCCGGTGAGGGGATCATTCGTCACAGGGCAGCGCCTCGATCTCCATTAACGAGGAGTGACGAGCGACCGCACCGGCACAGCGATGGGACCGTTGGAGCGCACGTGGTCTCTGGGCCGCAGTCGCGTGTATGGAGATAAATGGCAGCCATTTCTGCCAACAAACTTTGCGGGCAAAAAGAATTTAAAAAGTAGCAAATTGCCATCCTCCATCACCGCTATCATATCACCGCCATATCACCGCCATCATATCACCGCCATCATATCACCGCCATATTATCACCACCATATCACCGCCATCATATCATCGCCATCATATCACCGCCATATCACCGCTATCATATCACTGCTATATCATCACCGCCATCATATCGCCATCATATCATCGCCATCATATGACCGCCATATCATCACCATCATATCACCGCCGCCATATCATCACCTCCACCATATCACCACCACCATATCACCGCCATATCATCCCCATCAGATCACCACCATCATATTACCTTCCTTGATAGAAGTTCCAATAAAGTCATTAAGTGTTTTATTTATGGGGACTAATTAATATTTTTATATGTTTGCAAATGCCTCGCAATGCCCCTCCTCCCCATCAGCACCATCTTTGATACCACAAATGGCCACCTTATTCCAGGCGGCACACAAAAACGACTCAACTCTGGAGGTCCTCCATGTCTACTATGAACTTCCTCCATCATCACAAATGCCATGAACATTACACGAGGATGGCCTTACAGCTGGTATAAAAATGACTCCAAGCTCGCCAGAAGGCCTACCCAAGAACTATGTGCAAAAGCGACAGGACCAAGTACTGGGGAAACTCAGAGGGTTCCCAAACCCTGGGAGCTCCTTGTGCCTTCCAGCCCCTGACCAGACACCAGATAAAGTTCCATCCAGACCAGAAAGTACTTTGGCAGAGCCTGTCCACAACTGGGGACAAGCCTAACGAACCAGGCAAGATCCAACCCAGGAGGAAAGTAGCCCTCTCACAGTACCTACCTTTTTACTAACCAGCACCCCTTACTGGGGAAAGGGGCATCAGCATTGGGGCTGATTTACTAAAACTGGAGAGTTCAAAATCTGGTGCAGTTCTGCCTAGAAACCAATGAGCTTCCAAGTTTTATTGTCAAAGCTCAACTAAACAAGCTGAAGTTCTCGGTGGATTGGCTACCATGCCCAGCTGCACCAATTTCTGCACTCTCCAGTCATCAACCCCATGGTGGTCCTGGAAACTGATAAGAACAGATATTACACTTGGCCAAAAGGCCAGGTTTGTCCAGTTTGCCCGCCCATTCCAATCTCTGGCTTCTGTGGGCATCTTGGGTGATGACCAAATACGGTCATGACCACATTGTCAATAATGTCAGCCGGGTGCCGCTATTTACATTTCAACAACGTAGAGGGAATGTCATTTGTGACAAGAGTATCAGCAGGAGAGGTTGTGCTGTGCATGGCTCATCGGGGGGAGGGGGGGGGGGGGTTCATCGTGACTGACAGTAATTCTACATCACCACTGGATGGGATTGACATTGGATTTACATTGTGGGAACCGTGTTTTTTTTTTTTTTTGGGGGGGGGGGGGGGGTTATTTTATAATAAAATGCCTTTTTCCAGGTGTGTGTTTAATTTATATTTTTTATACTCATTTGCATAGGGTCAAGCTGAATATCCGTGGGCCCCCTTTATTATAGAGGGCCTTACAGATTATGAAAAGTCCCCCCTTGTTTTTGGCCAGTCAGGCTACATGTCTGGATAAAGGTCTGGCATGGATTTTGGGGGCCGTGCCATTTTGTTTTTAGCACAGGGTTCCCTTTAAAAATCCATACCAGACCCTTAATCCTAAAGAGGGGTCTGCTATGGACTTTTAGGAGGGACCCCATGCTATAAAAAAATAAATCGGGGTACCTTACATATAATGTAAAAGTAGTATAAAGCAGGATTAGGTTTAAAAAAAATCTCCCAAGCTTTGAAGATCTCACGGAGCTCTGTTCAATCCATCATCGGAAAATGGAAAGAGTATGGCACAACCGCAAACCTACCAAGACATGGCCGTCCACCTAAACTGACCGCACCGGGCAAGGAGAGCATTCATCAGAGAAGCAGCCAAGAGGCCCCATGGTAACTCTGGAGGAGCTGCAGAGATCCACAGCTCAGGGGGGAGAATCTGTCCACAGGACAACTATTAGTCGTGCTTCTCCACAAATCTGCCCTTTATGGAAGAGTGACAAGAAGAAAGACATTGGTGAAAGAAAGTCATAAGAAGTCCTGTTTGCAGTTTGTGAGAAGCCATGTGGGAGACACAGCAAACATGTGGGGGACACAGCAATCATGTGGGGGACACAGCAATCATGTGGGGGACACAGCAATCATGTGGGGGACACAGCAAACATGTAGAAGAAGGTGCTCTGGTCACATGACACCAAAATTCAACTTTTTGGCCTAAAAGCAAAACGCTATGTGTGGGGAAAACTAACACTGCACATCACACTGAACACACCATCCCCACCGTGAAACATGGTGGTGGCAGCATCATGTGGTGGGGATGCTTTTCTTCAGCAGGGACAGGGAAGCTGGTCAGAGTTGATGGGAAGATGGATGGAGACAAATACAGGACAATCTTAGAAGAAAACCTGTTAGAGTCGGCAAAAGACTTGAGACTGGGGTGGAGGTTCCCCTTCCAGCAGGACAACGACCCTAAAGTACAGCCAGAGCTACAATGGAATGGTTTAGATCAAAGCACATTCATGTGTTAGAATGGCCCAGTCACAGTCCAGACCTAAATCACATTGAGAATCTGTGGCAAGACTTGAAAATTGCTGATCACAGACGCTCTCCATCCAAACTGACAGAACTTGAGATATTTTACAAAGAAGAATGGGCAGAAATGTCCCTCTCTAGATGTGCAAAGCTGGTAGAGACACCCCCAAAAAGACTTGTAGAGAAAGGGGGTTCTACAAAGTATTGACTCCGGGGGGCGCCATACAAATGCCCCTCCCCCCCACACTTTTCACATATTTATTTGTATCATTTATCATTTTCCTTCCACTTCACAATTATGTGACACTTTGTGTTGGTCCATCACATAAAATCCCAATAAAATACATTTACGTTTTTGGTTGTAAAATGAGGGAAATTTCAAGGGGTATGAATACTTTTTCAAGGCACTGTAACAGAATCCAGAACTGGAAATACAAAAAGATACATTTGTTTCTGAATTACAAACAAACAAAAAACAAGTGTTGCTGTAAAGATTTCCCATTTTTTTTTCTCTTCTCTCCGCCGCGGGAAAACCTAAAATAGCTTGGATAGTCCCCGCGGAGAAGTGCATTATCCCTATATGCTAAGGACAACACGCGCTCAATCATCTCTGAGGCCATTAATGGTGAATCGCGGCAGCCAGCAACAGTCCGCTGGACTCTCTATGTGATGCCCGCAGCGAGGCTCTCTCTCTCTCTTTTTTTGTGGTGTTCCGCGGTCGCTGCGATCGCCCCCTCGTGAAGACAGTGTGACAGAATTTAGGTAAACTAGTGGCAATTAGGATAAGTAGACCATTCGACACAATTGCCCTCTCGCTGGGATCCGATGAGAGGCAAACAAGACAAAATGTGCCACCAACCTAATGATAATCGCTTGGAGGACGGGTGCCCACCGCGAAGGGGGGACATTCCAGCCACTTTGCGGTCATCTCTCTGCTGCGGCCGCGCTGGGGGTAGGGGGGGGGTGCCCCAAATAAATCACGCTGACAGAATAGAGCGACGGAGGATGCAAATTGTCTTATCTGCTGTCAGCTAAGCGGAGATGGCGAAGAGCTGCGGCGGATTGATAACTGGGGATGGCGAGCTTTGTACAGCGATAAGGTGAACCCGATAGAAACGCGCATCGTGTGAATGCGAAGAACAATGTATGAACAAAATATTTCCGTGTACAGCTTTGTTATATGAACACAATCAGACTTCCATATTAAATAGGCAGGCTGTGCTTCCTTCTCCACTGTGCTGCATGGTGATTGAGCTTTACTGCTCCTTCATAGATGATGACATCACAATCCCCAATTTTATTATCTCAGCAGTCAGTCAGCAAGAGTGCTAAATGCACTGTCTGTGAAACAACAGAGGGCACCTACCACCCGGTATATGGCGTGCTATTATTATCATTGATACCTGGCGAGGTACTTAGAATTTGTCACCCATGACAATTGTTTGATATCACATGGAAGTCGTTTCTTTTCCTTTCATCATATTTATGTATTATTGGTCACTTTTATAGAGCAGCACCCGATAGATACATATTATGATGGGAAATATGGATCTAATCAACTAACCAATACTTACACAGGAAATGACATCACAGTGTAATGGACGGTTTTAGGGCTCCTCTGCTACTGGACTACATGGACAATTCTGAGTATACAGTATACTGTGTGTATATATATATATATATATGTGAACAATTATCACTATATAGATCAGACTCCATCAGATACAGTGTTACCAGATCAGCTTCACTGAACTCCTGTCAATCAAAGAAAGGAAGAGGGAAGAATGAAGGTAGGAAGAAAAAAGGGCCAAACCCTGTGAGGGGAGGGAAGGGAAGGAAGAAAAAAGGGAAAAATGACAGGAAGAAGGAAGGAAAGAAAGAAAGAGAGAAGGAAGGGGTGAAAAATAGAGGGTGGGGGCAGAAGATAGAAACAAAGGGGGGAAAGTAAGTAAAGAAAGGGAGGGAAGAAGCTAGGAAATGTGGAAGGAAAAGAAGAAAAGGAAAAAGGGGGAAAAAAAGAGACAAAGAAGAAGAAAGAAAAGGGAAAAACATAAGGGAATGAAGGAATAGTAGAATGTAAGAAATGAAGAAGATAAAAAGGTTGGAAGGAGCACAGGAAGGGAAGAAGGAAAGAAAAGGGAAGGAACAAAAGGAAGAGGGAAGGAAGGGAAGAAGAATGGAAGGTAGGGGGGGAAGAAAATCAAGGAACCAGGGAAGAGAAGGAAGGAAAGGAACAGAGAATGAAGGGTAGAAGAAGGAAGTGAAGAGAAAAGGAAGACGAAATGATGAGAAGAAGGAAGAAAAGAAAGAAGAAGAAAGGAAAGAAATATAGAAAAAGTGAAGAAAGGAAAGGGAGGGGAGAACTAAGGAAGAGAAAGGGGAAAAGAAAGACAGGGAGGAAGAAGAAAGGGAAGAGGGAAGAGAAGAAGAAAGGGAAGAGAAGACGAAAGGGAAGAGGGGAGAGAAGAAGAAAGGGAAGAAGAAGAAGAAAGGGAAGAGAAGACGAAAGGGAAGAAGAAGAAAGGGAAGAAGAAGAAGAAAGGGAAGAGAAGAAGAAAGGGAAGAAGAAGAAAGGGAAAAGAAGAAAGGGAAGAAGACGAAAGGGAAGAAGAAGAAAGGGAAGAGAAGACAAAAGGGAAGAAGAAGAAAGGGAAGAGAAGACGAAAGGGAAGAAGAAGAAAGGGAAGAGAAGAAGAAAGGGAAGAAGAAGAAAGGGAAGAAGAAGAAAGGGAAGAGAAGAAGAAGGGGAAGAGGGAAGAGAAGAAGAAGAAAGGGAAGAGAAGAAGAAGAAAGGGAAGAGAAGAAGAAGAAAGGGAAGAGAAGAAGAGAAGAAGAAAGGGAAGAGAAGACGAAAGAGAAAAGAAGAAAAAAAAAGAAAAGAGTGAATAGAAGAAGAAAGGGAAGAAGGAAGAGAAGAAGGAAAGTAAGAAGGAGTGAAAGGGAAGAAGGAAGAGAAGAAGGAAATGAAGAAGGAGTGAAAGGAAGAGAAGGAAAAGAAGAAGGAAAGTAAGAAGGAGTGAAAGGGAAGAAGGAAGAGAAGAAGGAAAGGAAGAAGGAGTGAAAGGAAGAGAAGGAAAAGAAGAAGGAAAGGAAGAAGGAGTGAAAGGAAGAGAAGGAAGAGAAGAAGGAAAGGAAGAAGGAGTGAAAGGAAGAGAAGGAAGAGAAGAAGGAAAGTAAGAAGGAGTGAAAGGGAAGAAGGAAGAGAAGAAGGAAAGGAAGGAGTGAAAGGAAGAGAAGGAAGAGAAGAAGGAAAGTAAGAAGGAGTGAAAGGGAAGAAGGAAGAGAAGAAGGAAATGAAGAAGGAGTGAAAGGAAGAGAAGGAAAAGAAGAAGGAAAGGAAGAAGGAGTGAAAGGAAGAGAAGGAAGAGAAGAAGGAAAGGAAGAAGAAGTGAAAGGAAGAGAAGGAAGAGAAGAAGGAAAGTAAGAAGGAGTGAAAGGGAAGAAGGAAGAGAAGAAGGAAAGTAAGAAGGAGTGAAAGGAAGAGAAGGAAAAGAAGAAGGAAAGTAAGAAGGAGTGAAAGGAAGAGAAGGAAAAGAAGAAGGAAAGTAAGAAGGAGTGAAAGGAAGAGAAGAAGGAAAGTAAGAAGGAGTGAAAGGAAGAGAAGGAAAAGAAGAAGGAAAGTAAGAAGGAGTGAAAGGAAGAGAAGGAAGAGAAGAAGGAAAGTAAGAAGGAGTGAAAGGAAGAGAAGGAAGAGAAGAAGGAAAGTAAGAAGGAGTGAAAGGAAGAGAAGGAAGAGAAGAAGGAAAGTAAGAAGGAGTGAAAGGGAAGAAGGAAGAGAAGAAGGAAAGGAAGAAGGAGTGAAAGGAAGAGAAGGAAGAGAAGAAGGAAAGGAAGAAGGAGTGAAAGGAAGAGAAGGAAGAGAAGGAAGAGAAGAAGGAAAGTAAGAAGGAGTGAAAGGAAGAGAAGGAAGAGAAGAAGGAAAGTAAGAAGGAGTGAAAGGAAGAGAAGGAAGAGAAGAAGGAAAGTAAGAAGGAGTGAAAGGAAGAGAAGGAAGAGAAGAAGGAAAGGAAGAAGGAGTGAAAGGGAAGAAGGAAGAGAAGAAGGAAAGGAAGAAGGAGTGAAAGGAAGAGAAGGAAGAGAAGAAGGAAAGGAAGAAGGAGTGAAAGGAAGAGAAGGAAGAGAAGAAGGAAAGGAAGAAGGAGTGAAAGGAAGAGAAGGAAGAGAAGAAGGAAAGTAAGAAGGAGTGAAAGGAAGAGAAGGAAAAGAAGAAGGAAAGGAAGAGAAGGAAGAGAAGAAGGAAAGGAAGAAGGAGTGAAAGGAAGAGAAGAAGGAAAGTAAGAAGGAGTGAAAGGGAAGAAGGAAGAGAAGAAGGAAAGTAAGAAGGAGTGAAAGGAAGAGAAGGAAAAGAAGAAGGAAAGTAAGAAGGAGTGAAAGGAAGAGAAGGAAAAGAAGAAGGAAAGTAAGGAGTGAAAGGAAGAGAAGGAAAAGAAGAAGGAAAGTAAGAAGGAGTGAAAGGAAGAGAAGGAAGAGAAGAAGGAAAGTAAGAAGGAGTGAAAGGAAGAGAAGGAAAAGAAGAAGGAAAGTAAGAAGGAGTGAAAGGAAGAGAAGGAAGAGAAGAAGGAAAGTAAGAAGGAGTGAAAGGAAGAGAAGGAAGAGAAGAAGGAAAGTAAGAAGGAGTGAAAGGAAGAGAAGGAAGAGAAGAAGGAAAGTAAGAAGGAGTGAAAGGAAGAGAAGGAAGAGAAGAAGGAAAGTAAGAAGGAGTGAAAGGAAGAGAAGGAAGAGAAGAAGGAAAGGAAGAAGGAGTGAAAGGAAGAGAAGGAAGAGAAGAAGGAAAGGAAGAAGGAGTGAAAGGAAGAGAAGGAAGAGAAGAAGGAAAGTAAGAAGGAGTGAAAGGGAAGAAGGAAGAGAAGAAGGAAAGTAAGAAGGAGTGAAAGGAAGAGAAGGAAGAGAAGAAGGAAAGTAAGAAGGAGTGAAAGGAAGAGAAGGAAGAGAAGAAGGAAAGTAAGAAGGAGTGAAAGGAAGAGAAGGAAGAGAAGAAGGAAAGTAAGAAGGTGTGAAAGGAAGAGAAGAAGGAAAGTAAGAAGGAGTGAAAGGAAGAGAAGGAAGAGAAGAAGGAAAGTAAGAAGGAGTGAAAGGAAGAGAAGGAAGAGAAGAAGGAAAGTAAGAAGGAGTGAAAGGAAGAGAAGGAAGAGAAGAAGGAAAGTAAGAAGGAGTGAAAGGAAGAGAAGGAAGAGAAGAAGGAAAGGAAGAAGGAGTGAAAGGAAGAGAAGGAAGAGAAGAAGGAAAGTAAGAAGGAGTGAAAGGAAGAGAAGGAAGGACCCAAAGAAATGTGTGGGGGGGGGGGGCTTTGCTCTGAGCCTCATTGAGTGTCTATACACAGGAGAAGGTGTTGTCCTCGGTCATGTTGCAGCGGATCCCCCACAGCTCCTTATAATGTGATTCTCCCAGAATAATGAAAGGATGGAGGTCATGTGACAACATTCTTCACATTTTCTCCAGTAAGCTGATATTGAACGTTGTGTCAGCGCCAAAAAGAAATTCCCCCCGACAGTCCATCTCTCCCGGTACTGACCCGCCATCCATCTACCGATCTACATCTGACCTGTACTGCCCCACCCCCACAACTCCACAGACCCCACCTTTCTACAGGTGACCCCAATTCACAAACACTCCAATACTGGAGAGCGGTGATGTCACTCCTGTACAATATATCTTATATCTGGAGAGCGGTGATGTCACTCTGTATAATATATCTTATATCTGGAGAGTGGTGATGTCACTCCTGTATAATATATCTGGAGAGCGGTGATGTCACTCCTGTATAATATATCTGGAGAGCGGTGATGTCACTCCTGTATAATATATCTTATATCTGGAGAGCGGTGATGTCACTCCTGTATAATATATCTGGAGAGCGGTGATGTCACTCCTGTATAATATATCTTATATCTGGAGAGCGGTGATGTCACTCTTGTATAATATATCTGGAGAGCGGTGATGTCACTCCTGTATATTATATCTTATATCTGGAGGGCGGTGATGTCACTCCTGTATAATATATCTTATATCTGGAGAGCGGTGATGTCACTCCTGTATAATATATCTTATATCTGGAGAGCGGTGATGTCACTCCTGTATAATATATCTTATATCTGGAGAGCGGTGATGTCACTCCTGTATAATATATCTTATATCTGGAGAGCTGTGATGTCACTCTGTATAATATATCTTATATCTGGAGAGTGGTGATGTCACTCCTGTATAATATATCTTATATCTGGAGAGCGGTGATGTCACTCTGTATAATATATCTTATATCTGGAGAGCGGTGATGTCACTCCTGTATAATATATCTTATATCTGGAGAGCGGTGATGTCACTCCTGTATAATATATCTTATATCTGGAGAGCTGTGATGTCACTCTGTATAATATATCTTATATCTGGAGAGCGGTGATGTCACTCCTGTATAATATATCTTATATCTGGAGAGCGGTGATGTCACTCCTGTATAATATATCTTATATCTGGAGAGCGGTGATGTCACTCCTGTATAATATATCTTATATCTGGAGAGCGGTGATGTCACTCCTGTATAATATATCTTATATCTGGAGAGCGGTGATGTCACTCCTGTATAATATATCTTATATCTGGAGAGCGGTGATGTCACTCCTGTATAATATATCTTATATCTGGAGAGCGGTGATGTCACTCCTGTATAATATATCTTATATCTGGAGAGCTGTGATGTCACTCCTGTATAATATATCTTATATCTGGAGAGCGGTGATGTCACTCCTGTATAATATATCTTATATCTGGAGAGCGGTGATGTCACTCCTGTATAATATATCTTATATCTGGAGAGTGGTGATGTCACTCTGTATAATATATCTTATATCTGGAGAGCGGTGATGTCACTCTGTATAATATATCTTATATCAGGAGAACGGTGATGTCACTCTGTATAATATATCTAATATCTGGAGAGCGGTGATGTCACTCCTGTATAATATATCTTATATCTGGAGAGCGGTGATGTCACTCCTGTATAATATATCTTATATCTGGAGAGCGGTGATGTCACTCCTGTATAATATATCTTATATCTGGAGAGCGGTGATGTCACTCCTGTACAATATATCTTATATCTGGAGAGCGGTGATGTCACTCCTGTATAATATATCTTATATCTGGAGAGCGGTGATGTCACTCCTGTATAATATATCTTATATCTGGAGAGTGGTGATGTCACTCTGTATAATATATCTTATATCTGGAGAGTGGTGATGTCACTCCTGTATAATATATCTTATATCTGGAGGGTGGTGATGTCACTCCTGTATAATATATCTTATATCTGGAGAGTGGTGATGTCACTCCTGTATAATATATCTTATATCTGGAGAGCGGTGATGTCACTCCTGTATAATATATCTTATATATGGAGAGCGGTGATGTCACTCCTGTACATGGGATGTGTTCTGCTCATGACTTATTTAACCCTTTGTTTGCCTGGAGTACAGGCAATGTCCAGCCAGTGACAGGGTTAAGCCCCCCGTCCCCTCCCCCGCCATCACACAACCTGCTGGAAATAGCCAGAGATGAAACCGTTTAAGTGTGTCTAAACATCATTAAGAGTGGCAGTTGTGTCTGCGAGCGTCCGGGTGAGTGAGCGCATTACACGCGCCCGCCATCCAGGAAATTTATTTTCTTCAATAAAGCCATTTTTAAGCCTCATATATTTCCCAATCTAAACATATGTCACCATTTCATAAACAGAATAAATGGATTAAAATAATACATTACCGATATGCTGACACGTGGAGATATTTTAATTAGAAACGCTTAGGCCGCGCCATCCGTAACGCTGGCTGTTTGTTGAAAGCCGCCACGGGCCATTTAATACTCAGGGAGAGGACAGGTATATCTGTCACCCGTCCCGCGCTCTTCACATGCAGCGACATTAACCCCTGCGAGTGAACGGCGATCGCGCTGCGATCGGAGCGGCGCATGGAGTCTAACAATGGTGGCAGAGGTTCGCCCTCCGCCTCGTGTCACTTTATAGAATAATATTTCTTGATAAAAGGCGGCCCCGGAACAGCGGGGTAATTTAAAGGCCGTATTTACGCGGCTGATGCATTACACAGGCTCTCTGTGCGACCATCTTTCACGAGACGCTCTTACAGGCGGCGATAAAACAGCTGAGGAAAGCGAATGTCACTGTCACCCGACGATTTATGGCGATGGCAGCGAGCGCGGCGTGCCATAGAATGATACTCCAATCACAGGCCGAAATATGGAATTCCATCGCATCCGGGGGAACCACAAGTCTCAGATTCTCACATTTTAACTACCGTGTTTCACCAAAAATAAGCAGGTCTTATATTAATTTTGGCAACAAAAGACACAGTAGGGCTTATTTTCGGGGAAGGTCTTACCATGTAATGTGCCGTCTTCTCTCCCCCTCTCCCTCCCTGCCTGTCAGGAATCCCCGGTGTGAACCGAGTTAAAATGCTTGTAAAATCCTAGAATCCTCTCTCTTACAGTGATATATAATGTACAATGTGTGTGTTTCTATAATAGAATTGTGCCAAATACCTTCGTTATAGCGCCGCTCTGCGCTTCTGTGACCCGCCGGAGCTCTCTTCCCCGCAATTATATTACAGAAACACACACATTGTACATTATATACTCCTGTAATAGAGCGGATTATAGGATTTTACAAGCATTTTAAACTAGGGCTTATTTTAGGGCTAGGGCTTATATTGCAGCCCTCCTGGAAAATAACGCTGGGTCTTATTTTTGGGGAAACACAATATCTATCTATCTAGAAGGGAAAAATGAAAAGAGGGAAAAAAAGGCAAAAAAGGGAAGAAGGGAGAAAGGGAGAAAAGAAGGAAAAACACAAAGGAAAATAAGGAAGAGAAGGAAGGAAGGGAAAAAGAAAGAAAGGAAAAGGGAAGAAGGAACCAAATGAGAACGAAGGGAAGAAGGAAGAAAAGAAAGAAAGGAAGAAAAGAAGCAAGAGACAAAGGAAGGAAAGGAACAGGGGGAAGGAAGAAGAAAGAGAAATGAAAATGAAAAAGGAAGTGAGAGAAGGAAGGGAAGGAAGAGGGGGAAGGAAGGAGAGATAAGGAAGGAAGGAAGGGAGGGAAGAAGGAAAGGAGGATGGAAGGGAAAAATAAATAAATAAAGGAAGGAAGGAACACTTTTCTCTGAGTTTTAGTATCTATCTAGAAGGGAAAAGGAAGAAAGTGAAAAAATTAAAAGGAAGAATGAAGGAAGGAAAGAAAGAGAGAAAAGAAGGAAGAAAGAGAAGGAAATGAAGAATGAAGCAGGGGAAGGAGGAAAGAAAAAAAAAGGAAAGAAGGAAGTGAGAGAAGATGAAAGAAAAAGTATAAGGAAGGAAGGAAGGGAAGAAATGCAGCAAGGAAGGAAGGAAGGAAGGGAAGAAATGCAGCAAGGAATGAAGGAAGGGAGGGAAGAAATGTAGCAAGGAATGAAGGAAGGATAAGAAGGAAATTAAGAAAGCAAGGGAGGGAGGAAAGAAAAAAAAAAGGAAAGAAGGAAGTGAGAGAAGATGAAAGAAGTATAAGGAAGGAAGGGAAGAAATGCAGCAAGGAATGAAGGAAGGAAGTAAAGAAGGAAGGGAGGGAAAAAAGAAGAAAGGAATATGGAATTGAAGAAGGAAAGGAGGAAAGGAGGAAGATAAGGAAAAGAGGAAGGAGGCAAGGAGGAAAAAGAAGAAAGGAAAGATGAAAGGAAGGCAAAATGGGATGAAATGAACCAAAGAAAAGAAGGGAGGAAAGGAAAAGGAGAAAGAAGGAAAGACTCTAAACTCAAGAAGTGATGACGGAGCAGTTTGCTTTGAGTATCTATCTATCTAAAAGGGGAAAAGGAAGAACGTGAAAAAATTCAAGGCAGATGAAAGAAAATTTAGAGGGAAAGAAACCAAAGAAAGAATGAAGGAAGAGAAGGAGAGAAAGGAGGGAAGATAGAGATGAAGAAAAGAAGGTAACAAATGATGCAAGGAAGTGAAGAAAGAAGGAAGGAGGTAAACAAGGGAAAGGAAGGTGGAAGGATGAATTGTAAGCCCAAGAAGTGATGGAGGAGCATGTTGCACCTCGACTATCTATCTAGGAATTGGCCAGCAGAGGGGGTGAACGGTGTCTTCAGGGTGACAGATAGAGATGAAATAGAATAGAGATGGACTTCTATATATATATCTGGAACATTCTATAAATGGTCTCCATTTTGTAGCTGAAGCTCTTTATCCTCGCTAATTCCTTCCGCCATCTGCTCTATAAATAGAATATTCGCACCCCGCGCTCTCGTCTTGTCCGCATTGACGGATGAAGTAAAGCCCCTTCCACAGAATCCGCAAACCTTTTATGTAAGACAACTTTTAGCAACAACGTGTTTAGGTGAAAGTCACTCTGCCCCCCCCCCCCCCCTTCAGACAGAGGGAAGAGAACAACAACCCATCGTATGTCAGAAACACACATACACCCCAATTATGTCTTGATAAGAATCCCGCACCCCAATTGTGTCCTGCCAAGAACCCAGCACCCCAATTATGTCCTGCTAAGATCCCAGCACCCCAATTATGTCCTGCTAAGATCCCAGCACCCCAATTATGTCCTGCTAAGATCCCAGCACCCCAATTATGTCCTGCTAAGATCCCAGCACCCCAATTATGTCCTGCTAAGATCCCAGCACCCCAATTATGTCCTGCCAAGATCCCAGCACCCCAATTATGTCCTGCTAAGATCCCAGCACCCCAATTATGTCCTGCCAAGATCCCAGCACCCCAATTATGTCCTGCTAAGAACCCAGCACCCCACTTATATCCTGATAGGGTCCCAGCACCCCAATTATGTTCTGCTAGGGTCCCAGCAGCCCAGTTATGTCTTGCTAGAATCCCAGTACCCAAATGAAGTCCTGCTAGGGTCCCAGCACCCCAATTATGTCCTGCAAGGGTCCAAGCACCCCAATTGTGTCTTACTAGATTCCAAGCACCCTAAGTATGTCCTGCTAGGATCCGGGCACCCCAATTATGTCTTAATAGATTCTGACCACCCCAATTATGTTCTGCTAAGGTCTCAGCATCACAAATATATTCTGCTAGCTCCCTAGTAACCCAGTTAGTGTCCCGGCACCCCAATTATGTCTTGATAGATTCCGGCCACCCCAATTATGTTCTGCTAAGGTCTCAGCATCACAAATATATTCTGCTAGCTCCCTAGTAACCCAGTTAGTGTCCCGGCACCCCAATTATGTCTTGATAGATTCCGGCCACCCCAATTATGTTCTGCTAAGGTCTCAGCATCACAAATATATTCTGCTAGCTCCCTAGTAACCCAGTTAGTGTCCCGGCACCCCAATTATGTACCATTAGTCTCTTGGCACCCAATTAGTCACTGGTAAGGATGGCATTTGGGCAAACAGTAGTGAAAACTGAGAACAGCGAACATGTCCTGTAGGGTTCCTTATATATAAATCATATTATCAATAAACTATAAATCTTTATTCTCTCTGTAGTGTGTGAATAGTGACTCTGCTCTACTGCTCCCCTTTTCTAGGCTGAATACAAGGTGGCCGTAATTTCCGTGGGGGTTGTACACTACAAGCCTCATTACTAGAGGGTCACAAGGGGGAGAACCAACACATGCTGAATACAGCCAAGAAAATATGGAACAGCAAACCTATATAAGCATCCAACAATACTACAATTATTTTCAGAGAAACGCTACAACGCCCCAAAATGGGAGATCCTATAGAAGATCTTAAATCACCAGAGGGAAGATCAGAGAACATAATGTTCCTTTTGTAGAAGCTGCACCAGGTGACAATGTTATGTGAAGGCGGGGGACTCCTTTAATCAGGAAGAAGAGAGTTGATATGTAACACCTGACAATTACAGCAGTGACCCCGGAGGGGCAGTATGTATACACGGCTGGGACAGCACGGTTATAATATTGCGTAACCCGATCTGACAGTCAGTGATAGTTAGCATACAGCTGGGAAGTGTCTCCCCCCCTCCCCCACCCACACTCACAGTTTGGCTGGCGGCCCAGTGTCTCCGCACATACCTGTAGCTGTAACGGGCTGAGTCCAGAAGCTGCGGCAGCTGCCATTGTCGATGGAATGAATTGCACGGGGTAGTTATCACCTGTCGGGGAGAACAATAGACTCAGATTTAGACAATGAACACAAACGACACATTGCAAGTGCCAACACAGCCGCCTGCGCAACGCCCGCGCTCAGCGAGACATCTGCACACACACACAGGGGATGCTGGGTAATACAGGAGTGCCAGGAGGTGACCCGCAGACTTGGGGGGCATCTCAGGGCACCCACAGATAGGTTCACAGCTTCAGTGCCCCCCCTCCCACCCATTTCTTCACTTTTCCTGCTGTCCTCATAAGCAGATCAGGCCAATCTGTGGCGGGTGATCAGATATTCGCCATGGATTGGCTCTTTCTGTGGCCTGGCAAAGGGGCCCCATTGCGGTTCAGTTTAATGGGTGAGCGTGTGAACCCCCCCCCCCCCCTTCACTATGAGCCAATATGTGATATGATACAATAATATCATTATTATAAATGTAACGGGAACAATTATCGATCAGATTATACGGATATAAAACAATAAGATACAATGATCAGTTACATTGATGGCATTTATTATACATTGTATATCCACCATATTATAGATCTGATACATTTGTCATAACAGGATAGCAGAGAAAATCGCATCCCCCCCCCCCCCCAGTAATAATCACAGTATAATGATATCATACAATGATAAGATAAGATATACATATATCATTATTATACATTGTAATGGGGACCCAAGGATGTAACACCCTGAATATTGATCATATTATACAATGTAACGGGAACAATTATCGATCAGATTATACGGATATAAAACAATAAGATACAATGATCAGTTACATTGATGGCATTTATTATACAATGTAACAGGTACACAAGGATAATCATTTACTGATATTATACAAAGATATGATATATTATTATTATACGTTGTAACAGGTACAGGAGGCAACAACATCCCAAATGTATAATAATATAGTTAATATTTGGGGTATTATGTCCTTGTGTACCTGTTACATTGTATCTTATTATTGGATAATATCAATATAATCTGGCCGATATTCAGGGTGATATTTCCTCTGTTACAATGTATAATAATAATTATGCTGATTTGATCCAATGATATCATTATTATACACCCCGAATATTATCCAATCATCTGATTCTACATTGTAACAAGGACATTACACCCCCATTGTTATCCATGATATCCCGATAGACACAATATATCCATCTAGTATCCGGATCTGTTATCTGCTGAGACTTCAGATCCCCATCTTGTTAAAGTGAAATCAAATATCTCCAATAATTCCACATTTTGATCCGAAACTTTCATATTTTATAATAAATGTGATTTGTGACAAACCCTTTACAGGGGGCCTCCGCTCACAACAGCTTTCTACAATCTATTACTTACATTCCAGTTCCTGGTGGAGTTATTAAAGTGTCACTAAACGCACATCATAAAAAACGATCAATAAATGGCGTATTCCATGCTGTTCATACTCATCACTATGAGATTCTTTTTCTGTATTCTGCAAAAATCCTGGTTGATCCTACTGCTCTCTATCTCCCCCTTCTGTCCATGTCCCCAATTCAGCTAAGGATTTTGCAGAACGGTGGTGGCAACTCTGCACATGCTCAGTTTTCAGTGAGTTTCTATGCTAGGGAATTTCCTCCCCATCACATCTGAGCAGCCCATGTGACTATAGAGTCACACATGTGGGCGTATACACAATGACAGGTCACTCCCTCCTCCTCCTCCACGCCCACTAATCAGCTAAGCACAATGGGGGGTGGGTTATAACATGTAGATTGATGGAGGCTTCACCTCCCTCTTATTCTAAGACACAGGCTGGAGGGGGCGTGGCACGGCCTGTGACACGCCATATTATTTCCACAAAATAATAAAGATTTGATTTCAATTATATATTTGTATGACAATTTAAAACCTTTTATGGATATTAATTATTAATATTATTATTAAGTATTATTGATTATTTATTTTTACTCTGTATTCCAAAGGCTGTTTTTTCGGCGGAGTTTTTGAACGTGTGACCAAAAGCAGAGGACTAGCAGCTCCTTGTCACGTGTCATCCTTGCGTTTCCTTTGTGCGTTGATGTTTTCAATGCATTTTTGAATTTAGGATTTGAAGTAGATAGTTAACAGCCATTGGCCAACGCATTGAAATGCATATTTACGTGCATTTTGTCGCGTTGCTATTGACTTCTATGGGTCTCCAAATGCACTAAAATGCAGAGAAAGATGGAGGTCATATTTTTTTTTTTTAAAAGGCAATGCAGCGCAGAGATTAAAAAATTGGCACCATTTTTATCATTGTGATCTAGGACGCGTGTTTTAGTGCATTGAAAGACGTAACGGCGTAAATGAGCCCCCTTCACTCACCGCAAGGTCATAAAATGAAATCTACCTAAAAATTCTCTTAAATAATAAAAAAGTCCCTTTAAGAGACTAAAATATTGCAAAAGAAAGCAGAATTTAATGGTGATTGTCTTCTAGGCTGCTTCCAGCAGTGAAATCTACGCGCTCGGAGCGCACACGTCAGCCTGCGTGTGTAACAATGCATAAACTAACTACCTCGGAAACGACTTTTCATCGCCCCGGCAGGACGCGACACCCAACCAACTCCACATTAACGTTAAGTTTAAAAAAAAAAAAGTCCATTCCTAATCTCGCCATCCGCTTTGCATTCGGCCCATAATACCTCATCAGGCCAGTGAGCACAGCGAGCGCTCGCACACAGTCCACTAACAATTGGCGTCTGATTGCCTATGACGGTCGGCTACAATGCCTCCCAGAACACTACATTGCGCCGCCCCCCCGCCGAGCAATATTCAAAATATGCCATCTTATTTTCCCCTTTCCATGTGGTTGATTTTGGTTCGTTGGCAACTTTGCGTGATTTTAATTTATTTATTTCCCGGAAGCTAATCGCATCTAATGACACCAACCCCCGTGCGCCCGCGCTGATGTGATTTCTTTTATTCCGATATGTTAAATCATGGCCCCTCCTCCCCCCAATATAAGATGTGAATTTTAGGTTAAATAAAGCTTCTTTTCACCTTTCCGTTATATAGAACGGGCGCACAAAGGGCGCCGCAGAATTAATGACGCTTTAAAGAGGTTGGAAATAAGCATTTAAACTATCAGCGGGAACTAGTTTAGGTATGATGTGCCCCCCCCCCCCCCACGACGTATCATGAATAATTCATGGCCGTCTCTTTTGTCTCTTCAACACGCCGCAGCGCCAATGATCCGTCGTCTTTAAAGAGAATTTACTGCGGAGTAAACCCATCGTATAAAAGTGTTTTGTCAATGGAACACGGATCTCGCGGAGCCCGCTGTGTGCGTGAATCGCTGATCGGGCCAGGAGAGCATCTGCATCTATTATCGCTGGAAAAGAGAGCGGGATGGTGGCCATTTTGTTTGCCTCTTTTTTTTTTTTTTTTACTCTGGGCAACTTCAGCCAGATAGGAACCTGAGACACAGAGATGCGCGAATCCCTTCGGAAGGTAATGAGGACCCACCGGCGCCCTCTGATGGCTGTACAGGATGCGGAGGGTGACAACACTTTTTAGAGCCTGACATTCTGCGGATGGCCAGAACCCCCTCCCCCCGACTCTACAGGCTCTTCCCCTTCTGTGAGCCCATCTTAGTACTAGGGATGGGTTTCACGCTCACGGCTGCTCTGGGTTGGTGTGAACTTTAGATGTTTACGGTTTGGCGAATGGGTGAGCTAGACAGGGTGACCCCGGAAGTCATTCGCTTAGAGGCGGAGTTACTACCACTAAATGACCACCTTCTGCCATTTCAGCCACAAGCACTTTGGTTGCTAGGACGCAAGCGGCCACCTGCCTCCTAGCAACCGAGCACAATGTGCATGCCAGGTGCCTGCGTCCTAGCAACTAATGGCACCACCAGTTGCTAGGACACTGGCGGCTATACAATCAAATAGTTGCTATGCCAAAGACAATGTTGGTGAAAAAAGGTTATGTGGCCCCCCCCCCTCAAAATAAAATTGGATTTTAGTATGGATTTTAGGGTGGAGCCCCACACAAAAGAAACACAGTCCCCCCAGGTCTGGTATGGACATTGAGGAACCCATACAATAAGGAAACCCCAAAATCTATACCAGACCTATGGGGACTGGTATGGAATTTTGGGGGCAGCACAAGCTGTTGTTTTAGGGGTCACTCTAAAATCTATACCAGACCCCAATGGTTAAAAAGGGTCTTGTATAAATTTTAAAGGGGAACACTGCATCTTCATTTTGAGGGGAATTTTGGGGGGCACCCCAAGCTGTGTGTGTTTTTTTTCTGTGTGATTCCACCCTAAAATCTATACCAGACCCTTATCCAACCATGCAGCTTGGGTGGTCAGAGAAGTGGGGGTGTATTGAGCATAACAACAACCCCCCATTTCTACCTTCTTAACCACACCAGGCTTAGAGCCTTCAACATGGGGACACTCCTGGCAAAGCACTTTCTTTTTTGATCGGTACGTGTACCCCCTGGCAGTGCCCAGCACCCCCATGCCCTTCATTTGATAACAACCTTTCCTATCAGAATCGATTTCCTAAATTTGCCTCAATGAGGTTGGATTTAAAGTATGCAATTTGCAATGTTTGCCAAATCTGCCCTCAAATCGAACCCAAACAGATTCACCGTAAACTACCACCTCCTCCTGCCAATGATTTTGCTGGGCAGCCACTTCCCCTGCAAGCCTGATTACACCTTTCATCTGGAAATACAAGGTCAGGTTTGGGGTAGTCACAGCGGCTGACCTGTAAAGTGAGGGACCAGATCACCAGACAATGGATATTCGGTATACGCGTGCCGAGCGATCTATGCAAGGAAAGGCGTCTGATCTCTTCTAGGAAGCGATAAGGTTGGGCTGGAAATTCTCCGCTATGAACTGGAATGACTGGATATTTATCTGCAATTTCATTGTTTGATCCTGTCCAAATATTCCGGAGGAATGAGCCTCCCAACAGCCCGACGTGTCCCAACACAATGAGACATTCTCCACACAATACGGGAACGTTACATAACCTCCTCCTCCCCCCCAATCTACATCACAATGGAGGTTACCGCCACCCAACCGTACACCGTCAATCAGCACTTCTCACCCAACTGTACACCGCCACCCAACCGTACACCGCCACCCAACAGTCCTCACCCAACCGTACACCGTCACCCAGCACTCCTCGTCCAACCTTACACCGCCACCCAACACTCCTCGCCCAACCGTACACTGTCACCCAGCACTCCTCGCCCAACCTTACACCGTCACCCAGCACTCCTCGCCCAACCGTACACCGTCACCCAGCGCTCCTCACCCAACCGCACACCGTCACCCAGCGCTCCTCACCCAACCGTACACCACCACCCAATCGTATACCACCATTCAGCACTCCTCGCCCAACCGTACACCGTCACCCAAGCGTACACCGCCACTCAGCACTCCTCGCCCAACCATACACCGTCACCCAAGCGTACACCGCCACTCAGCACTCCTCGCCCAACCGTACACTGTCACCCAAGTGTACACCGCCACTCAGCACTCCTCGTCCAACCATACACCGCCACCCAACAGTCCTCACCCAACCGTACACCGTCACCCAGCACTCCTCGCCCAACCGTACACCCTCACCCAGCACTCCTCGCCCAACCTTACACCGTCACCCAGCACTCCTCGCCCAACCGTACACCGTCACCCAGCGCTCCTCACCCAACCGCACACCGTCACCCAGCGCTCCTCACCCAACCGTACACCACCACCCAATCGTATACCACCACTCAGCACTCCTCGCCCAACCGTACACCGTCACCCAAGCGTACACCGCCACTCAGCACTCCTCGCCCAACCATACACCGTCACCCAAGCGTACACCGCCACTCAGCACTCCTCGCCCAACCGTACACTGTCACCCAAGCGTACACCGCCACTCAGCACTCCTCGTCCAACCATACACCGCCACCCAACAGTCCTCACCCAACCGTACACCGTCACCCAGCACTCCTCGTCCAACCTTACACCGCCACCCAACACTCCTCGCCCAACCGTACACCGTCACCCAGCACTCCTCGCCCAACCTTACACCGTCACCCAACAGTCCTCACCCAACCGTACACCGTCACCCAGCACTCCTCGCCCAACCGTACACCGTCACCCAGCACTCCTCGCCCAACCTTACACCGTCACCCAGCACTCCTCGCCCAACCGTACACCGTCACCCAGCGCTCCTCACTCAACTGCACACCGTCACCCAGCGCTCCTCACCCAACCGTACACCACCACCCAATCGTATACCACCACTCAGCACTCCTCGCCCAACCGTACACCGTCACCCAAGCGTACACCGCCACTCAGCACTCCTCGCCCAACCATACACCGTCACCCAAGCGTACACCGCCACTCAGCACTCCTCGCCCAACCGTACACCGTCACCCAAGCGTACACCGCCACTCAGCACTCCTCGTCCAACCATACACCGCCACCCAACAGTCCTCACCCAACCGTACACCGTCACCCAGCACTCCTCGCCCAACCTTACACCGCCACCCAACAGTCCTCACCCAACCGTACACCGTCACCCAGCACTCCTCGCCCAACCGTACACCGTCACCCAGCACTCCTCGCCCAACCTTACACCGTCACCCAGCACTCCTCGCCCAACCGTACACCGTCACCCAGCGCTCCTCACTCAACTGCACACCGTCACCCAGCGCTCCTCACCCAACCGTACACCACCACCCAATCGTATACCACCACTCAGCACTCCTCGCCCAACCGTACACCATCACCCAAGCGTACACCGCCACTCAGCACTCCTCGCCCAACCATACACCGTCACCCAAGCGTACACCGCCACTCAGCACTCCTCGCCCAACCGTACACCGTCACCCAAGCGTACACCGCCACTCAGCACTCCTCGTCCAACCATACACCGCCACCCAACTGTACACCGCCACCCAACAGTCCTCACCCAACCGTACACCGTCACCCAGCACTTCTCGCCCAACCTTACACCGCCACCCAACAGTCCTCACCCAACCGTACACCGTCACCCAGCACTCCTCGCCCAACCTTACACCGTCACCCAGCACTCCTCGCCCAACCGTACACCGTCACCCAGCGCTCCTCACCCAACCGTACACCGTCACCCAGCGCTCCTCACCCAACCGTTCACCACCACCCAACCGTATACCACCACTCAGCACTCCTCGCCCAACCGTACACCGTCACCCAAGCGTACACCGCCACTCAGCACTCCTCGTCCAACCATACACCGTCACCGAAGCGTACACCGCCACTCAGCACTCCTCGCCCAACCGTACACCGTCACCCAACCGTACACTGCCACCCAACCGTACACCGTCAATCAGCACTTCTCACCCAACTGTACACCACCACCCAACCGTACACCGCCACCCAACAGTCCTCACCCAACCGTACACCGTCACCCAGCGCTCCTCACCCAACCGTACACCGTCACCCAGCACTCCTCGCCCAACCAAACACCGTCACCCAGCGCTTCTCACCCAACCGTACACCACCACCCAACCGTATACCGCCACTCAGCACTCCTCGCCCAACAGTACACCGTCACCCAACCATACACCGCCACTCAGCACTCCTCACCCAACCGTACACTGTCACCCAAGCGTACACCGCCACTTAGCACTCCTCCCCTAACCGTACACCGTCACCCAACCGTACACCGCCACTCAACCGTACACCGTCACCCGTCACTCCTCGTTCAACCGTACACCGCCACCCAACCGTACACCGCCACTCAGCACTCCTCGCCCAACCGTACACCGCCACTCAACCGTACACCATCACCCAGCACTCCTTACCCAACCGTACACCGCCACCCAACCGTACACCGTCACCCAGCACTCCTCGCCCAACCGTTCATTGACACCCAACCGCATACCGCCACCCAGCGCTCCTCACCCAACCGTACACCGCCACCCAACCGTACACTGTCACCCAGTACTCCTCGTCCAACCGTACACCGCCACCCAATCGTACACCATCACTCAGCACTCCTCACTCAACCGTACACCGCCACCCAACCGTACTCCGTCACCCAGCACTCCTCGTCCAACCGTACACCGACACTCAACTGTACACCGCCACCCAACTGTACACCGCCACCCAACTGTACACTGCCACCCAACCGTACACCGCCACCCAGCACTCCTTACCCAACCATACACCGCCACCCAATCGTACACCGTCACCCAGCACTCCTCACCCAACCATACACCACCACCCAACCGTACACCGTCACCCAGCACTCCTCGCCCAATCGTACAACACCACCCAACCGTACACCACCACACCAGCTCTCCTCACCCAACCATACACCGCCACCCAGCACTCCTCGCCCAACCGTTCACCACCACCCAACCGTACACCGCCACCCAACCGTACACCATCACCCAGTACTCCTCGTCGAACCGTACACCGCCACCCAACTGTACACCGTCCCTCAGCACTCCTCACCCAACCGTACACCGCCACCCAACCGTACACCGTCACCCAGCACTCCTCGCCCAACCGTACACCGACACCCAACTGTACACTGCCACCCAACTGTACACTGCCACCCAACTGTACACCGCCACCCAACTGTACACTGCCACCCAACCGTACACCGCCACCCAACCGTACACCGCCACCCAGCACTCCTTACCCAACCGTACACCGCCACCCAAGCATACACCATCACCCAGCACTCCTCACCCAACCGTACACCACCACCCATCCGTACACCGTCACCCAGCAGTCCTCGCCCAACCGTTCACCGACACCCAACTGTACACCGCCACCCAGCTCTCCTCACCCAACCATACACCGTCACCCAGCCCTCCTCGTCCAACCGTACACCGTCACCCAGCACTCCTCGCCCAACCGTACACTGCCACCCAACCATACACCGCCACCCAGCACTCCTCACCCAACCACACACCGCCTATCCAACGATACACCATCACCCAACCGTATACCGTCGCCCAGCACTCCTCACTCAACCGTACACCGCCACCCATCGCTCCTCACCCAACCGTAAAACGCCACCCAGCGCTCCTCACCCAACCATACACCGCCATGCCGAAACTACCAGGGGGAGCAATGGAGAGACCCCCCCATACTACGGGCCCCAAGTGTCAGTGTGTCATTGTTCTGGGGCCCCCCAGTATCGGTGTGTTATTGTTCTGGGGCCCCCCAGTATCGGTGTGTCATTCTTCTAGGGCCCCCCTAGTATCGGTGTGTCATTCTTCTGGGGCCCCTCAGTATCGTTGTGTCATTCTTCTGGGGCCCCCCAGTATCGTTGTGTCATTCTTCTGGGGCCCCCCAGTATCGTTGTGTCATTCTTCTGGGGCCCCCCAGTATCGTTGTGCCATTCTTCTGGGACCCCCCAGTATTGTTGTGTCATTGTTCTGTGGCCCCCCAGTATCGGTGTGTCATTCTTCTGGGGCCCCCCAGTATTGTTGTGTCATTCTTCTGGGGCCCCCAGTATCAATGTGTCATTGTCTCATTGTGGGTCGTGGCTCTCCACTCTCATTCAGGTGAAGGGTTAATCTCTCCTCCATTCCTCCGGAACATTCTCCCTGTGGCTCTCCAGCTGCTGAACTTCAATTCTGTGAAATCTCTTTATCTGTCTCTTCAGTTATTTTCTTCTCCTTTATTTATTGCACCACACCCTGCGCTCTGGTTGGAGGCGATGTTCTGCGGCTTTCATTTCACTTCTTCTAACAATTTTATATCCCAAAAATGAACAACGAGGGAAATTCACTGACAACTGATAACGCCATCCGGGGAGCGCTGCGACTTTTCTTAAAGAGGACCTGTCATCAGATTGTAGTCAATGGAAAGTGCCGCCTCTCAGCTTGTCACTGGCTACAAAGTTACAATGTACAGTCTGATCACTGGGGAAGGGGGGAGACTGAGGAAACGCGACTGTATCGATGTGATTTGTGATGTTCTCTTGTTTTCCGGCTCTGATGGAGTACTGAGCCCCCGAAACGCATTGGATTTTTCTTGCGACTTCCTGTCGCGTGCCCTTAGACTTCTCCAAACTACCCTAATGCCCCATACACACGATCGTTTTTCTTGCCATTTTTTTTCTTGCCGTTTTTCACGTCGTTTTTTTTCATGTTTCCTCTCAAGCCTGTCTTGCGTACACACGATCATTTTAAAAAACGATCAAGCAAAGCGCAGTGACGTATACCGCGTATGACGGCACTATAAAGGGGAAGTTCCGCTCGAATGGCGCCACACTTCATGTTAGTAAAGTTTGTTGAGCAACGATTCGCGCTTTTCAGCCTCGTGCTTTTCAGTCCGTTACTGCGTGACGAATGTGCTATCTCCATTATGAACGCTAGTTTTACCAGAACGAGCGCTCCCGTCTCATACTTGATTCTGAGCATGCGCATTTTTTTCACGTCGTTAAAGCATACACACTATCGTTTTTCACGTCGTTAAAAAAAACGACATGAAAAACGACGTGAAAAAAGAGAGCATGTTCGAAATTTTTAATGCCCGTTTTTCACGTCGTTAAAAATGCTTTGGAGCCTACACACGATCATTTTTAATGCCCATTTTTAAAAATGGCATTTTTAACGGCATGAAAAACGATCGTGTGTATGGGGCATAAGGCTCTATTCACACTTGTATGACTACAAAGTTGCGCCGACTTTGGAGTGCAACTTTAAGGCTCCATTCACACTTGTGCGAGTTGTCATGCGACTTTGGACATTAAGGTTGCATGACAAGTTGCAGCCCATGTATTTCAATGAAAGCCGTTCCTATCTGTGCGACTAAAAATAAGTTCCTGCACTACCTTGGACTGACTTTCATGCAACTCGAGGGCCATAGACTTCAATGTTAACCCTCAAAAGTTGCATGAAAGTCGCAGCGGAATGTTCTACATTGCAACAGTTGTCCATTATCGCGGGTCAAAGCCAAAGTTGGGCTCCAAAGTCGGCGGCTCGGCGTTGTACAAGTGCGAAGGGCGCCTAAAGGACACCCCGGCCAATTGTAAGCGGCCCCAAAAATGTAAATTCTAAAGTCACATGCCTCCTGGTTTGGCGCCCTACCGGTAGTGCTCTATTGTCAATCGACCCGTGTCAATGGCGTCCAATCGCTCGGCGTCTCTAAAAGTCGCAGAGCAGACAGTGAAAAGCAATCCCGGGAATAATCCCCGCTCTGAGCCGTTTGTCCGGCAGTAATTAATCCGCTCGGATTGTGCGGAGAGATTTAATACTGAAAGCAATTAGACAGAAGCGTGGAAGACGCGTTGCGGACAGAGAAGGATGACGCCGAACGTTTGTGTTAGACGAGTAAACGGTCAAGGTCGTTATCTTTACTGCACCGCGTCCACTCAGGAGGGAGTTTATGGCGCTCGTAAAGACAGAAATATGAGAGTTTAATTTAATTCTCCCCGACCGCCGCGGCTTTTATCCCACGCGCGCGTGCAGCCATTACGGCTGTCATTGTTTCCAAACAAGGCGCGATCCGCGGCGATGGGGCACAAAAAACACACAATTAGTCGGCGGGAAATAATGGATGGAAATTGGCGCGATGTAAAAAACGTTACAATGAAGAAGGTGCGGCGGAATGGCAGCTCGCCGCCTGAACGTTTTATTAATTAAATGTCGCACTAATGTATTATTAATTGAATTGTTAATGGGGCCCTTTTGTCGGGGCGGCGGGGCCCATTATGTTCTCTATGTATGGATCTTTCTGGAGACAACAATGACTTCTCCCGCTATTAATGTGTCGCGTCTCGTAATTCCGCTCTGCCAGCTTCACCCACCGCTTCCTGCATTGTCTCCGCTCCGTCATTTAAAGGAGAACTGTGCTAAGACCCGCCCTGAGACCCCCCCGCTGAGACCTGCCCTGAGACCCCCCCACTGAGACCCCCTGCTGAGACCCCCGCTGAGACCTGCCCTGAGACCCCCCCACTGAGACCACCTGCTGAGACCCGCCCTGTGACCCCCTCGCTAAGACCCGCCCTGAGACCCCCCCGCTGAGACCTGCCCTGAGACCCCCTGCTGAGACCCGCCCTGAGACCCCCTGCTGAGACCCGCCCTGAGACCCCCGCTGAGACCTGCCCTGAGACCCCCCCACTGAGACCCCCTGCTGAGACCCGCCCTGTGACCCCCTCGCTGAGACCCGCCCTGAGACCCGCCCTGAGACCCCCCCGCTGAGACCCGCCCTGAGACTCGCCCTAAAACCCCCCGCTGAGACCCGCCCTGAGACCCCCCGCTGAAACCTGACCTGAGACCCCCCGCTGACACCCGCCCTGAGACCCCCTCCAATAAGACCCGCCCTGAGACCCCCCTGCTGAGACCCGCCCTGAGACCCCCGCCCTGAGACCCCCCGCTGAGACCCGCCCTGAGACCCCCCCGCTGAGACCCGCCCTGAGACCCCCCCACTGAGACCCCCCCCTGCTGAGACCCGCCCTGAGACGCCCCACTGAGACCCCTCGCTGACACCCCCTCCGCTGAGACCCCCCTCTGCTGAGACCCCCCTGCTGAGACCTGCGCTGAGACCCCGCCCTGAGACCCCCCCCGCTGAGACCCGCCCTGAGCCCCTCCGCTGAGACCCGCCCTGAGACCCCCCCGCTGAGACCCGCCCTGAGACCCCCCACTGAGACCCCCCCCTGCTGAGACCCGCCCTGAGACGCCCCACTGAGACCCCCCGCTGAGACCCCCTGCTGAGACTTGCCCTGAGACCCCCCCGCTGAGACCCGCCCTGAGACGCCCCACAGAGACCCGCCCTAAGACCCCCCCCCCACTGATACCCCCCTGAGACGCCCCACTGAGACCCACACGGAAAGCCACTCTGAGCCCTCCACTGAGACCCGCCCAGAGACCCCCTCCACTGAGAGCCACGCTGAGAGCGGCCATGGGCGACCTCCTTTACAAAATGCTGACTGCCTGGCTTCTGGCTTCAATGCTTACTGAATCACTGGGCTGAACAAGCATGCAGCCAGTGAAGTCCCAGCCCTGAGAAGGAGGCTCAGAAAGTCAAAAAACAAGGAGTGAAGCTGATTGGCCAATCCCAGCCTTCCTCTGTAACAAATGGTCTGTTTCCCTCACTGATGACTCGTCTGCCGGGGAAAGGTGAGGAGAAGACGGCGCCAGTGAGAAGTGTCTGATGGAAGCTGTGTGCTGATTCCTAGGCAGCAAATCTCACTCACGGGAAGATGAAAGGGTTCAACTTTCCTACCGGGTGTCAGAGAGTGACAGCTTCCATCAGATGCTTCACACACGGGTTCCGCCATCTTTTCTGCTACATCTGGAAAACCTCAAATCTAGAAATGTCATTTATGATAAGAGGGCTGATGGGAATACGGTGTCCCCATGGGGAGATTTATCTTCACTTCCTGTCTAGGTGACCACACAGGAAGTGCAGGGAAATCATTGCAGAATATTAGTAAAGCTTCAGCCAAGGCTCTATTGAGTAGGGAAAGGGTTAGAACCTCTGCCAGTCAGGGCGATTCCCCTGCACTTCCTGTGTGGTCACCTGGACAGGAAGTGAAACCCCCCCCCGAAGGTCCACATTACATCAATACGCCCTCCGCAGAGGAACACGAAGGGTTAGGGAAGCGCGAGATTCTTGGCACGCCGTCAGCTGACATGTTGCAGCATTTTGTTTTCTCACATTTGTATCGGATCCGAGATTCTTCTCTGAGAGATTCCTTTCATGTGTGGAAGAATAGAAGACGAGCCCAGACCTGCCGCCACCCCTCCCCCGCCATCCCCTCCTGGACTGACCGACCGCGCGACACGCAACAAACTCAGACCAATCAGAGCTGCCGAACAGAACCGAGAACCGTACAGTGTACAAAGCGATCTCTGTACAGCGCTGCGCTATATGTCAGAGCTATATACATGTATAATAATAATACTGTGTGGGGGAGGGGACATTAGAGTGTAAGCTCCTCTGTATAGAGACTGATGTGATGTGGGGGGGAGGGGACATTAGAGTGTAAGCTCCTCTGTATAGAGACTGATGTGATGTGGGGGAGGGGACATTAGAGTGTAAGCTCCTCTGTATAGAGACTGATGTGATGTGGGGGAGGGGACATTAGAGTGTAAGCTCCTCTGTATAGAGACTGATGTGACTGTGGGGGAGGGGACATTAGAGTGTAAGCTCCTCTGTACAGAGACTGATGTGATGTGGGGGGAGGGGACATTAGAGTGTAAGCTCCTCTGTACAGAGACTGATGTGATGTGGGGGGGAGGGGACATTAGAGTGTAAGCTCCTCTGTATAGAGACTGATGTGATGTGGGGGGGAGGGGACATTAGAGTGTAAGCTCCTCTGTATAGAGACTGATGTGATGTGGGGGAGGGGACATTAGAGTGTAAGCTCCTCTGTATAGAGACTGATGTGATGTGGGGGGGAGGGGACATTAGAGTGTAAGCTCCTCTGTATAGAGACTGATGTGATGGGGGGGAGGGGACATTAGAGTGTAAGCTCCTCTGTACAGAGACTGATGTGATGTGGGGGGGAGGGGACATTAGAGTGTAAGCTCCTCTGTACAGAGACTGATGTGATGTGGGGGGAGGGGACATTAGAGTGTAAGCTCCTCTGCACAGAGACTGATGTGATGTGGGGGGGGAGGGGACATTAGAGTGTAAGCTCCTCTGTATAGAGACTGATGTGATGTGGGGGAGGGGACATTAGAGTGTAAGCTCCTCTGTATAGAGACTGATGTGATGTGGGGGGAGGGGACATTAGAGTGTAAGCTCCTCTGTATAGAGACTGATGTGATGTGGGGGGGGGAGGGGACATTAGAGTGTAAGCTCCTCTGTATAGAGACTGATGTGATGTAGGGGGGGGGAGGGGACATTAGAGTGTAAGCTCCTCTGTACAGAGACTGATGTGATGTGGGGGGAGGGGACATTAGAGTGTAAGCTCCTCTGTACAGAGACTGATGTGATGTGGGGGGAGGGGACATTAGAGTGTAAGCTCCTCTGTACAGAGACTGATGTGATGTGGGGGGGAGGGGACATTAGAGTGTAAGCTCCTCTGTATAGAGACTGATGTGATGTGGGGGGGAGGGGACATTAGAGTGTAAGCTCCTCTGTACAGAGACTGATGTGATGTGGGGGGAGGGGACATTAGAGTGTAAGCTCCTCTGTACAGAGACTGATGTGATGTGGGGGGAGGGGACATTAGAGTGTAAGCTCCTCTGTACAGAGACTGATGTGATGTGGGGGAGGGGACATTAGAGTGTAAGCTCCTCTGTATAGAGACTGATGTGATGTGGGGGGGAGGGGACATTAGAGTGTAAGCTCCTCTGTATAGAGACTGATGTGATGTGGGGGGGGGACATTAGAGTGTAAGCTCCTCTGTATAGAGACTGATGTGATGTGGGGGGAGGGGACATTAGAGTGTAAGCTCCTCTGTATAGAGACTGATGTGATGTGGGGGGGAGGAGACATTACAGTGTAAGCTCCTCTGTATAGAGACTGATGTGATGTGGGGGGGGGAGGGTACATTAGAGTGTAAGCTCCTCTGTATAGAGACTGATGTGATGTGGGGGGGAGGGGACATTAGAGTGTAAGCTCCTCTGTATAGAGACTGATGTGATGTGGGGGGGAGGGGACATTAGAGTGTAAGCTCCTCTGTATAGAGACTGATGTGATGTGGGGGGAGGGGACATTAGAGTGTAAGCTCCTCTGTATAGAGACTGATGTGATGTGGGGGGGAGGGGACATTAGAGTGTAAGCTCCTCTGTATAGAGACTGATGTGATGTGGGGGGAGGGGACATTAGAGTGTAAGCTCCTCTGTATAGAGACTGATGTGATGTGGGGGGAGGGGACATTAGAGTGTAAGCTCCTCTGTACAGAGACTGATGTGATGTGGGGGGGGGGAGGGGACATTAGAGTGTAAGCTCCTCTGTACAGAGACTGATGTGATGTGGGGGGAGGGGACATTAGAGTGTAAGCTCCTCTGTATAGAGACTGATGTGATGTGGGGGGAGGGGACATTAGAGTGTAAGCTCCTCTGTACAGAGACTGATGTGATGTGGGGGGGGGGAGGGGACATTAGAGTGTAAGCTCCTCTGTACAGAGACTGATGTGATGTGGGGGGGGAGGGGACATTAGAGTGTAAGCTCCTCTGTACAGAGACTGATGTGATGTGGGGGGAGGGGACATTAGAGTGTAAGCTCCTCTGTACAGAGACTGATGTGATGTGGGGGGGGGGAGGGGACATTAGAGTGTAAGCTCCTCTGTACAGAGACTGATGTGATGTGGGGGGGGAGGGGACATTAGAGTGTAAGCTCCTCTGTATAGAGACTGATGTGATGTGGGGGGAGGGGACATTAGAGTGTAAGCTCCTCTGTATAGAGACTGATGTGATGTGGGGGGGAGGGGACATTAGAGTGTAAGCTCCTCTGTATAGAGACTGATGTGATGTGGGGGGAGGGGACATTAGAGTGTAAGCTCCTCTGTACAGAGACTGATGTGATGTGGGGGGGGAGGGGACATTAGAGTGTAAGCTCCTCTGTACAGAGACTGATGTGATGTGGGGGGGGAGGGGACATTAGAGTGTAAGCTCCTCTGTACAGAGACTGATGTGATGTGGGGGGAGGGGACATTAGAGTGTAAGCTCCTCTGTACAGAGACTGATGTGATGTGGGGGGGGGGAGGGGACATTAGAGTGTAAGCTCCTCTGTACAGAGACTGATGTGATGTGGGGGGGGGAGGGGACATTAGAGTGTAAGCTCCTCTGTATAGAGACTGATGTGATGTGGGGGGGGAGGGGACATTAGAGTGTAAGCTCCTCTGTATAGAGACTGATGTGATGTGGGGGGAGGGGACATTAGAGTGTAAGCTCCTCTGTACAGAGACTGATGTGATGTGGGGGGAGGGGACATTAGAGTGTAAGCTCCTCTGTATAGAGACTGATGTGATGGGGGGGGGAGGGGACATTAGAGTGTAAGCTCCTCTGTATAGAGACTGATGTGATGTGGGGGAGGGGACATTAGAGTGTAAGCTCCTCTGTACAGAGACTGATGTGATGTGGGGGGGGGAGGGGACATTAGAGTGTAAGCTCCTCTGTATAGAGACTGATGTGATGTGGGGGAGGGGACATTAGAGTGTAAGCTCCTCTGTACAGAGACTGATGTGATGTGTGGGGGAGGGGGGACATTAGAGTGTAAGCTCCTCTGTACAGAGACTGATGTGATGTGGGGGAGGGGACATTAGAGTGTAAGCTCCTCTGTACAGAGACTGATGTGATGTGGGGGGGGAGGGGACATTAGAGTGTAAGCTCCTCTGTATAGAGACTGATGTGATGGGGGGGAGGGGACATTAGAGTGTAAGCTCCTCTGTATAGAGACTGATGTGATGTGTGGGGGAGGGGGGACATTAGAGTGTAAGCTCCTCTGTACAGAGACTGATGTGATGTGGGGGGAGGGGAGATTAGAGTGTAAGCTCCTCTGGTGCAGATTATTTAGGAGAAGTTTTCGGACGTTGCGTTGGGTTTCGGATTGTTGGCGGGTTGTAATTACTCGCCGGCGATGGTTGGTGTCACGCCGCCGCTGTCAGGAGAAAAGATGAATCCCTTTATAACGGCGTTTTATTGTTCTAGCAATTTGCAGATCGGGGCGCAGAGTGACAACGCGGTGTCATCGCACCGCCGCCATTCATTAGCAGGGAACGTAACGCAATATCCCGCCAATTTACATGGCGGCGTGTTCATCAATCTCCCATCTCGCCGTCCGTCTGTCAGGCGTGGAGTTTATTGTCTCTCCGTTTTATTCCAATTAAACTTTTGACTGTTTTTTTGCGGCGATTCTTTGTTGCGCACATCACAGGTGATGGTCCCGTCCAATTAGAGGAGACGGTGGGGGGAGGGGCTCCTGTCTTGTAGCAATTTAGCGGGACGCAATTTCTCCGATGACATGGATTCCGCCGCGATTATTTGTCTCCACATAATGTAATATTTATAGAAGGATGTTCATGAATAAAACACGTCCTCCATGCTGATATTCCGCCTTCATGGCGCTAAACCAACAATAAATTCCTGACACCGCTAATTCGCCGGTCTGGGCGGGATCGGCGCTGTGCCGGGACTCCCGCTTTTCTCTTTTACCGGTTTGCAGATTTTAGAAAGTTTGACGGGAAAAGTTTAAAAAAAAGTTCATAAAAAATTCAACCAGAAATTTAATAGAAATAAATTCCGGCTTCACTAATCCCATAGGAGGGAGCGATGCTCTGCAGAATATATCAATATGGATCTGTCAGGAGGAAGGAGGGAGCGATGCTCTGCAGAATATATCAATATGGATCTGTCAGGAGGGGGAGGGAGCGATGCTCTGCAGAATATATCAATATGGATCTGTCAGGAGGGGGAAGGAGCGATGCTCTGCAGAATATATCAATATGGATCTGTCAGGAGGGGGAGGGAGCGATGCTCTGCAGAATATATCAATATGGATCTGTCAGGAGGGGGAGGGGAGGGAGCGATGCTCTGCAGAATATATCAATATGGATCTGTCAGGAGGGGGAGGGGAGGGAGCGATGCTCTG
The DNA here is from genome assembly GCA_029206835.1 of Rana muscosa. Lineage (NCBI taxonomy): Eukaryota > Metazoa > Chordata > Amphibia > Anura > Ranidae > Rana > Rana muscosa. The sequence goes on from CM055119.1 coordinate 213,433,659, forward strand.
CAGAATATATCAATATGGATCTGTCAGGAGGGGGAGGGGATGGAGCAATGCTCTGCAGATCTGTAGAGGGGTCAGTGATGAGATAATCTGCAGAATATGTCAATATGGATCTGTCAGGAGGGGGATGGGGGAGACCGATGTTCTGCAGATCACTAGAGGGGTCAATAATGGAATAATCTGCAGAATATATCAAAATGGTGGGATAAGTAGGATGGAGCAATGCTCTGCAGAATGAGAGTTTAATAATTGAATGATCTGCAGAAAAGCTCAATATGGAGGGGTGAGTAGGATGGAGCAATGCTCTGCAGAATTCTAAAGAGCTCAATGATGGAATAATCTGCAGAATATATCAATATGGATCTGTCAGGAGGGGGATGGGACGGTACCATGCTCTGCAGATCTGTAGAGGGGTCGGTGATGGAATAATCTGCAGAATACATAGGTATAGGTGTGTCCAGGGGGTAGGTAGGATGGAGCGATGCTCTGCAGAATACATGGGTATAGGTGTGTCCTGGAGAGTAGGTAGGATGGAGCGATGCTCTGCAGGATCTGTACAGGGGTCAGTAGGTAGGATGGAGCGATGCTCTTCAGAATACATGGGTACAGGTGTGTCCAGGGGGTAGGTAGGACGGAGCGATGCTCTGCAGAATACATGGGTATAGGTGTGTCCTGGGGGTAGGTAGGACGGAGCGATGATCTATACAGGGGTCAGTAGGTAGGATGGAGTGATGCTCTGCAGAATACATGGGTACAGGTGTGTCCAGGGGGGTAGGTAGGACGGAGCGATGCTCTGCAGAATACATGGGTATAGGTGTGTCCAGGGGGGTAGGTAGGACAGAGCGATGCTCTGCAGAATACATGGGTATAGGTGTGTCCAGGGGGGTAGGTAGGAGGGAGCGATGCTCTGCAGAATACATGGGTATAGGTGTGTCCTGGGGGTAGGTAGGACGGAGCGATGCTCTGCAGGATCTGTACAGGGGTCAGTAGGTAGGAGGGAGCGATGCTCTGCAGAATACATGGGTACAGGTGTGTCCTGGGGGGTAGGTAGGATGGAGCGATGCTCTGCAGAATACATGGGTATAGGTGTGTCCTGGGGGTAGGTAGGACGGAGCGATGCTCTGCAGGATCTGTACAGGGGTCAGTAGGTAGGATGGAGCGATGCTCTGCAGGATCTGTACAGGGGTCAGTAGGTAGGATGGAGTGATGCTCTGCAGGATCTGTACAGGGGTCAGTAGGTAGGAGGGAGTGATGCTCTGCAGGATCTGTACAGGGGTCAGTAGGTAGGACGGAGCGATGCTCTGCAGGATCTGTACAGGGGTCAGTAGGTAGGACGGAGCAATGCTCTGCAGGATCTGTACAGGGGTCAGTAGGTAGGAGGGAGCGATGCTCTGCAGAATACATGGGTATAGGTGTGTCCAGGGGTCAGTAGGTAGGATGGAGCGATGCTCTGCAGAATACATGGGTATAGGATCTGTACAGGGGTCAGTAGGTAGGATGGAGCGATGCTCTGCAGAATACATGGGTATAGGATCTGTACAGGGGTCAGTAGGTAGGAGGGAGCGATGCTCTGCAGGATCTGTACAGGGGTCAGTAGGTAGGATGGAGCGATGCTCTGCAGGATCTGTACAGGGGTCAGTAGGTAGGAGGGAGCGATGCTCTGCAGGATCTGTACAGGGGTCAGTAGGTAGGACGGAGCGATGCTCTGCAGGATCTGTACAGGGGTCAGTAGGTAGGAGGGAGCGATGCTCTGCAGGATCTGTACAGGGGTCAGTAGGTAGGATGGAGTGATGCTCTGCAGGATCTGTACAGGGGTCAGTAGGTAGGAGGGAGCGATGCTCTGCAGGATCTGTACAGGGGTCAGTAGGTAGGATGGAGCGATGCTCTGCAGGATCTGTACAGGGGTCAGTAGGTAGGATGGAGCGATGCTCTGCAGGATCTGTACAGGGGTCAGTAGGTAGGAGGGAGCGATGCTCTGCAGGATCTGTACAGGGGTCAGTAGGTAGGATGGAGCGATGCTCTGCAGGATCTGTACAGGGGTCAGTAGGTAGGATGGAGCGATGCTCTGCAGGATCTGTACAGGGGTCAGTAGGTAGGATGGAGTGATGCTCTGCAGGATCTGTACAGGGGTCAGTAGGTAGGACGGAGCGATGCTCTGCAGGATCTGTACAGGGGTCAGTAGGTAGGATGGAGCGATGCTCTGCAGGATCTGTACAGGGGTCAGTAGGTAGGAGGGAGCGATGCTCTGCAGGATCTGTACAGGGGTCAGTAGGTAGGACGGAGCGATGCTCTGCAGGATCTGTACAGGGGTCAGTAGGTAGGATGGAGCGATGCTCTGCAGGATCTGTACAGGGGTCAGTAGGGAGGAGGGAGCGATGCTCTGCAGAATACATGGGTATAGGATCTGTACAGGGGTCAGTAGGTAGGATGGAGCGATGCTCTGCAGGATCTGTACAGGGGTCAGTAGGTAGGATGGAGCGATGCTCTGCAGGATCTGTACAGGGGTCAGTAGGTAGGATGGAGCGATGCTCTGCAGGATCTGTACAGGGGTCAGTAGGTAGGATGGAGTGATGCTCTGCAGGATCTGTACAGGGGTCAGTAGGTAGGACGGAGCGATGCTCTGCAGGATCTGTACAGGGGTCAGTAGGTAGGATGGAGTGATGCTCTGCAGGATCTGTACAGGGGTCAGTAGGTAGGATGGAGCGATGCTCTGCAGGATCTGTACAGGTGTCAGTAGGTAGGATGGAGCGATGCTCTGCAGGATCTGTACAGGGGTCAGTAGGTAGGATGGAGCGATGCTCTGCAGGATCTGTACAGGGGTCAGTAGGTAGGATGGAGCGATGCTCTGCAGGATCTGTACAGGGGTCAGTAGGTAGGATGGAGTGATGCTCTGCAGGATCTGTACAGGGGTCAGTAGGTAGGACGGAGCGATGCTCTGCAGGATCTGTACAGGGGTCAGTAGGTAGGAGGGAGCGATGCTCTGCAGGATCTGTACAGGGGTCAGTAGGTAGGATGGAGCGATGCTCTGCAGGATCTGTACAGGGGTCAGTAGGTAGGATGGAGCGATGCTCTGCAGGATCTGTACAGGGGTCAGTAGGTAGGATGGAGCGATGCTCTGCAGGATCTGTACAGGGGTCAGTAGGTAGGATGGAGCGATGCTCTGCAGGATCTGTACAGGGGTCAGTAGGTAGGAGGGAGCGATGCTCTGCAGGATCTGTACAGGGGTCAGTAGGTAGGATGGAGCGATGCTCAGCAGGATCTGTACAGGGGTCAGTAGGTAGGATGGAGCGATGCTCTGCAGGATCTGTACAGGGGTCAGTAGGTAGGATGGAGCGATGCTCTGCAGGATCTGTACAGGGGTCAGTAGGTAGGACGGAGCGATGCTCTGCAGGATCTGTACAGGGGTCAGTAGGTAGGATGGAGCGATGCTCTGCAGGATCTGTACAGGGGTCAGTAGGTAGGATGGAGTGATGCTCTGCAGGATCTGTACAGGGGTCAGTAGGTAGGACGGAGCGATGCTCTGCAGGATCTGTACAGGGGTCAGTAGGTAGGATGGAGCGATGCTCTGCAGGATCTGTACAGGGGTCAGTAGGGAGGAGGGAGCGATGCTCTGCAGAATACATGGGTATAGGATCTGTACAGGGGTCAGTAGGTAGGATGGAGCGATGCTCTGCAGGATCTGTACAGGGGTCAGTAGGTAGGATGGAGTGATGCTCTGCAGGATCTGTACAGGGGTCAGTAGTTAGGATGGAGCGATGCTCTGCAGGATCTGTACAGGGGTCAGTAGGTAGGATGGAGCGATGCTCTGCAGGATCTGTACAGGGGTCAGTAGGTAGGAGGGAGTGATGCTCTGCAGGATCTGTACAGGGGTCAGTAGGTAGGACGGAGCGATGCTCTGCAGGATCTGTACAGGGGTCAGTAGGTAGGATGGAGTGATGCTCTGCAGGATCTGTACAGGGGTCAGTAGGTAGGATGGAGTGATGCTCTGCAGGATCTGTACAGGGGTCAGTAGGTAGGACGGAGCGATGCTCTGCAGGATCTGTACAGGGGTCAGTAGGTAGGATGGAGCGATGCTCTGCAGGATCTGTACAGGGGTCAGTAGGGAGGAGGGAGCGATGCTCTGCAGAATACATGGGTATAGGATCTGTACAGGGGTCAGTAGGTAGGATGGAGCGATGCTCTGCAGGATCTGTACAGGGGTCAGTAGGTAGGATGGAGTGATGCTCTGCAGGATCTGTACAGGGGTCAGTAGGTAGGATGGAGCGATGCTCTGCAGGATCTGTACAGGGGTCAGTAGGTAGGATGGAGCGATGCTCTGCAGGATCTGTACAGGGGTCAGTAGGTAGGAGGGAGTGATGCTCTGCAGGATCTGTACAGGGGTCAGTAGGTAGGATGGAGTGATGCTCTGCAGGATCTGTACAGGGGTCAGTAGGTAGGAGGGAGCGATGCTCTGCAGGATCTGTACAGGGGTCAGTAGGTAGGATGGAGTGATGCTCTGCAGGATCTGTACAGGGGTCAGTAGGTAGGATGGAGTGATGCTCTGCAGGATCTGTACAGGGGTCAGTAGGTAGGAGGGAGCGATGCTCTGCAGGATCTGTACAGGGGTCAGTAGGTAGGATGGAGTGATGCTCTGCAGGATCTGTACAGGGGTCAGTAGGTAGGACGGAGCGATGCTCTGCAGGATCTGTACAGGGGTCAGTAGGTAGGACGGAGCGATGCTCTGCAGGATCTGTACAGGGGTCAGTAGGTAGGACGGAGCGATGCTCTGCAGGATCTGTACAGGGGTCAGTAGGTAGGACGGAGCGATGCTCTGCAGGATCTGTACAGGGGTCAGTAGGTAGGATGGAGCGATGCTCTGCAGGATCTGTACAGGGGTCAGTAGGTAGGATGGAGCGATGCTCTGCAGGATCTGTACAGGGGTCAGTAGGGAGGAGGGAGCGATGCTCTGCAGGATCTGTACAGGGGTCAGTAGGTAGGATGGAGCGATGCTCTGCAGGATCTGTACAGGGGTCAGTAGGTAGGATGGAGCGATGCTCTGCAGGATCTGTACAGGGGTCAGTAGGTAGGATGGAGCGATGCTCTGCAGGATCTGTACAGGGGTCAGTAGGTAGGATGGAGTGATGCTCTGCAGGATCTGTACAGGGGTCAGTAGGTAGGATGGAGTGATGCTCTGCAGGATCTGTACAGGGGTCAGTAGGTAGGATGGAGTGATGCTCTGCAGGATCTGTACAGGGGTCAGTAGGTAGGATGGAGCGATGCTCTGCAGGATCTGTACAGGGGTCAGTAGGTAGGATGGAGCGATGCTCTGCAGGATCTGTACAGGGGTCAGTAGGTAGGATGGAGTGATGCTCTGCAGGATCTGTACAGGGGTCAGTAGGTAGGACGGAGCGATGCTCTGCAGGATCTGTACAGGGGTCAGTAGGTAGGACGGAGCGATGCTCTGCAGGATCTGTACAGGGGTCAGTAGGTAGGATGGAGCGATGCTCTGCAGGATCTGTACAGGGGTCAGTAGGTAGGATGGAGCGATGCTCTGCAGGATCTGTACAGGGGTCAGTAGGTAGGATGGAGCGATGCTCTGCAGGATCTGTACAGGGGTCAGTAGGTAGGATGGAGCGATGCTCTGCAGGATCTGTACAGGGGTCAGTAGGTAGGATGGAGCGATGCTCTGCAGGATCTGTACAGGGGTCAGTAGGTAGGATGGAGTGATGCTCTGCAGGATCTGTACAGGGGTCAGTAGGTAGGATGGAGCGATGCTCTGCAGAGGTTCGCACACAGGAAGTGGCGGCACATACGGGGAATCTCGCAGGTAACTTGTTACAAATCTGAAGTGGAAATGAAGGCGACGCTGCAAGTTGTTAGCAGAAGACGGCGAATCGGAAGGAGAGATTTTTATTTTGTGAATTACGTTTCGCTGCATTTTATGAATTCTTTCATCTAATTAAAGGCGAGATGTTCTGCGGGGAATCAGATCATCCCTGAGAGGGGAAGAATCTAAAATCCAGGTTCTTATCGGAGTTCTGGAAGGTTTTGGGGTCAGGAGATGCTGTGGGCTGGGCTAGTTGATGAAGGTGGAGGTTGAACTTAAGTCCTGATGAAGGGGGTGTATTTCCTGACCCCTGAAACACGTTGGACACACATGTATGGAACGTGTTTGAACTGTTTTAGTAGAATTACCTATTTGTTTAATATGTACCTGTAGACAGCGTGTTTCGGCAGTCAGATGCCTCCTTCATCAGGACTTGAAAGGTTGATGAAGGTGGAGGTTGGACTCGGGGAGTCATTCAGGAGGAGGATGGATACAATGGTGGGATGAGGCGCCACTCCTCGGCAGCTGGTCCAACCTCCACCTTCATTACCCTACCAAGCCCTGATGAAGGGGGGTGTCTCCTGACCCTCAAAACGCGTTGTCTACATGTATGGAAAATGTTTGAACTGTTTTAATGAAACAAACCTGATATTTGTCTGATATGTTCTGTTCCATAAATGTAACCAATGCTTTGTTTGGGGGGTTCAGGAGATGCTCATCGGGGCTGGGAAGGTTTATGAAGGTGGAGGTTGGACTCAAGTCCTGATGAAGGTATTTTCTGACCCTTAAAACATGTTGGACTTATGTATGGACCATGATGGACTGTTTTAGTACAACTAACCTATTTGTCCAATATATACCTGTAGACAGCGTGTTTCGGCAGTCAGATGCCTCCTTCATCAGGACTTGAAATGTTGATGAAGGTGGAGGTTGGACTCGGGGAGTGATTCAGGAGGAGGATGGATACAATGGTGGGATGAGGCGCCACTCCTCGGCAGCTGGTCCAACCTCCACCTTCATTACCCTACCAAGCCCTGATGAAGGGGGAGTCTCCTGACCTCTGAAACGCGTTGTCTGACATATATTGGACGGTTTTAATGGAATGAACCTCCATATTTGGATCTTCATCCTTGATGTGGCCCTTTATTCTGGTTTCTCCCAGTGACCACACGTCCTGGGCCTTTTCTGGTCATCCGGATCCATCCCTGGAAAAGTCTGTCCCGGGTTTTTATAGGAAAGTAGGGGACCGGCCGGGGTGGACAGGGGAAGCTGCCATTGCTGACTTGTTTTTGAAGGTTCATGTTCCAGAGTTGTCCCCTTCCTCCTCCTTCCATTATTCAGTGACCTGAAACGAGGATGAAGCGCCCAGACACCTGACCTACCTACGCTTGTTGGGGGTGACTCTCTAAGCTTTTCTACGAGTTGTACCGGCACCGCCTGCAGCAAAGTGAGCCACCCGGCAGCTTCCATCTTTGATGTTGTCACCGGCACAGGAAATGAGGAAAAAATCTCACAGAAGATTTCTCCTCACTTCCTGTCCTGGACACAGGTTGTCACCGGCACAGGAAATGGGAGGAAATCACCAGGGGGGGAGGGGGGGTCTACAGAGAGCGGCTTTGACCCCTCCCCCCCCCTGCTCTGGCTGGAGACACTTTCAGAGGAACGTCTTTCCTGGTGATCTGGAAGATGTGACCTCCTAGGGCCTCTAGTTCAGCGGGGCGCACGCTCTCAGATATTATTTCATAAATGTTTACATAAACAAATATCACAATTTACACCCCCCCTCCCCCCCCCCAAGGGGTCACTTCACACCTACCTGGTTTGTAGGTCAGTCCTGGGGGGAAGAGGAACCCCTGCTGGGCCGCCGCGGCCGCCGCCAATGTCCGCTGGTCGTGTGGAAAGATTGGGATCATGAGGGGAGGCATGTGACCCTGAACCTGCAGAACACAAGACTCTGATCAGACAACCAACAAATCCAACCTGGCAGATCGTCCCCTCCCCCGACATTCCGCACCGGCCCCCATATCAAGGGCAACGCCGGCATTGTACCCTCCCCTCCCCCACTAAGGTGTGACACCCCTCCAATGTTCATAATTATTAATCTATACGTCTCCTTCTTCATTACATGGGCGGGTGCTGCTTCCTTCTGTGCAGTGACTGAGCTTTGCTGCTCCTGACTGACAATCCCCCCTCCCCCCCCCCACATTGATGGAGCCTTAGGCCCCTTTCACACTGAAGCGTTTTTACCGCGTTTTCGCGGTAAAAATAGCGCTGTAATAACGCCTGAAATAATCCTGCCCCAGCATTCTCAATGTGAAATCTCTGAGGGCTTTCACATTGAGGCGTTTTGCTGGCTGGGCGTTGAAAAAAATGCTGCAAGCAGCTTTTTTAGAGCAACTTTAGGGCGCATAAAATAGCGCTGTAAAAACGCCTATCCCCATTGAAATGAATGGGAACCGCGGTAAAAACGCATAGGCATAAGCGTTATGTTAAAAATAGCGCTACCGCCTATGCGTTTTTACCGCGTTTTTACCGCGTTCGCGCTAATTTTACCGGTAAAAACGCGGTAAAATTGCGGTAAAATAGAGGTACAAAATCCTATAATTTTTGAGCGTTTTTTCAACGCCTCAGTGTGAAAGGGGCCTTAAAGTGGACCCGACATCAACCCCCAGAAATACATTCCCCATTTACACCATCATTTCCTGAAAGAAAAATAATACAGTCTGCTGCAGGTAAAAGGTAGCATTTCCTCAGTCTCCCCTCCCCCAATGTTCAGACTGTACATTGTAACTTTGTAGTAGGAGGAGGAGTCAGTTCCTCAGTCTCCCCTCCCCCAGTGATCAGACTGTACATTGTAACTTTGTAGAAGGAGGAGGAGTCATTTCCTCAGTCTCCCCTCCCCCAGTGATCAGACTGTACATTGTAACTTTGTAGGAGGAGTCTTTTCCTCAGTCTCCTCCCCTCCCCCAGTGATCAGACTGTACATTGTAACTTTGGAGAAGGAGGAGGAGTCAGTTCCTCAGTCTCCCCTCCCCCAGTGATCAGACTGTACATTGTAACCTTGTAGAAGGAGGAGGAGGCATTTCCTCAGTCTCCCCTCCCCCAGTGATCAGACTGTACATTGTAACTTTGTAGAAGGAGGAGGAGACATTTCCTCAGTCTCCCCTCCCCCAGTGATCAGACTGTACATTGTAACCTTGTAGGAGGAGGAGGAGACATTTCCTCAGTCTCACCTCCCCCAGTGATCAGACTGTACATTGTAACTTTGTAGAAGGACGAGGAAGCATTTCCTCAGTCTCACCTCCCCCAGTGATTAGACTGTACATTGTAACCTTGTAGCAAGTCACAAGGTGCAGCAGGGGCTGATCTGTGTCAGACTCTGCAGATTCCTGTCTTGTATTGGTTGCCTCTATGAAGGCGTCTGGCCGTGTTCCCGGCTGGCGGTTCTCAGATCTCTCCGGAGCTCCTCTTTAGGTTTTTCCGGTTTCCTCTTTCAGGAACTTTTTTTTAGTGTATTTTGCGAGAACGACGAATGTCAGTCGCTGCGCCATTTCTCTGATTTTTCGCAGGTTTTTTTTTTTTTTTTACTTCTCGTTTTTTTTATTTAAAACCGTAACAAATCCTAAAAGTCTGCGCATTACAACAAACATTTTACAGCCGGCGGCGGCGGCGGCGGAATATTAAATACTCGGCGATAACGCAGATGGCGTGAGATTTACAGTAAAACTGCGACATCATTGCAAGAAATAAAACTAATTTCTCCCTCCATTAGCGGCTCCCGCCTCTCGCTGACACTTTATGACTTGATGCGCCGCCATATTCGCCAGAAAGGCGGGAACGCACCGCGTCAGGAATACCAATCCCGCCGAAAGAATAAAACGCGGAAACGCAGACAAACAGATCCTGTCAGCAGCCCCAAGACATTTTATTATTGTCTGTAAACTTAATGAAGACATGTTACATTGTTACCCGCCGAGCCCGCCCCTGATAGGACAGCGCCAGATGGGACTAACTGCGGCAAAGGATAATAAACGGCAGGAAATAAAACACCGAGAAATTTCCAAAATGTTCACCGGGTGACAAAGAAACATCATCCATCATCAATATCTAACATCGCACTTAAAGGAGAGCTCCACGCCGAGCACAACAGCCAATAAGACGCAGAGGGGGCGGGGCTCAGCGGCGTCTGCGGTTTGTTTTTCTCAGTTTGGTAGAAGAAAAAGTTCAGTTTGTGTCCAGCCTGGGAGAGCGGCGAGAAATGATCTGTGGTGTCACAGCCCCGCCCCCTTCTTCATTATCTACACAGGACAGGCAGGGGCGGGGCATTCCCCCTCCTTAGATCCCCCCCCCACCTTATTTATTCACTAGTTTTCTCTTCTCTCTATCTCCCCCCATCTCCAACCCCCCCTCCCCCACAGCACTCATCTCCCCCCTCCTCCCTCACAGCACTCATCTCCCCCACAGCACTCATCTCCCCCCCTCCCCCACAGCACTCATCTCTCCCCCTCCCCCACAGCACTCATCTCTCCCCCCCCTCCCCCACAGCACTCATCTCTCCCCCCCTCCCCCACAGCACTCATCTCCCCCCCCCCTCCGCCACAGCACTCATCTCCCCCCCTCCCCCACAGCACTCATCTCTCCCCCTCCCCCACAGCACTCATCTCTCCCCCCCCCCTCCCCCACAGCACTCATCTCCCCCCCCTCCGCCACAGCACTCATCTCCCCCCCCTCCCCCACAGCACTCATCTCCCCCCTCCCCCACAGCACTCATCTCCCCCACAGCACTCATCTCCCCCCCTCCCCCACAGCACTCATCTCTCCCCCCTCCCCCACAGCACTCATCTCTCCCCCCCCTCCCCCACAGCACTCATCTCCCCCCCCCTCCGCCACAGCACTCATCTCCCCCCCCCTCCCCCACAGCACTCATCTCCCCCCTCCTCCCCCACAGCACTCATCTCTCCCCCCTCCCCCACAGCACTCATCTCTCCCCCCCTCCCCCACAGCACTCATCTCCCCCCCCCCCTCCCCCACAGCACTCATCTCCCCCCTCCTCCCCCACAGCACTCATCTCCCACCCTCCCCCACAGCACTCATCTCTCCCCCCCTCCCCCACAGCACTCATCTCTCCCCCCCCTCCCCCACAGCACTCATCTCCCCCCCCCCTCCGCCACAGCACTCATCTCCCCCCCTCCCCCACAGCACTCATCTCCCCCCCTCCCCCACAGCACTCATCTCCCCCCTCCTCCCCCACAGCACTCATCTCCCACCCTCCCACCACAGCACTCATCTCCCCCCCTCCCCCACAGCACTCATCTCTCCCCCCCCTCCTCCACAGATCTCATCTCTTCTCTCCCCTCTCTCTTTCCCACTTTCTTCTCTTTCTTCCCCCATACACGCCTCTCCCTTCCATGGGCGGCCCGTCCATTATGCGTCCGGCCCCCTGATCTACATGCGGGGCGCCGGACGCATGAATTCTAATGGGGATTTCTTTTTTTAAGCATGTGATTAGAGCTGGAGGGTCCAATAGGCTTCAAAAAAGGGTGTGCTCGGGGCGCAGAGCACTGCTCCCTGAGCCCACCCATTTGTGTGACGATAGCGAATGAGTATTCACTATTTTCACACTGAATCTCCTCCTGGCCAATCAGGAAGCGTGTCGTGAGACCCGTTGCCAAATTGACAAGCAATCCTATTGGACTACGATGAGGAGAGAGGAGGAGGGAGGAGACGTGGAGGGTGCCGGAGGAGATGAAGCTGCTGCCCAGAGGGTAAGTGCGACCGACGGACTGGGGAGGTCACTGTGGGTGAATTGTTTGACGACACCCCCACCCCCCCACCAAAATATATACCACCAGCCGCCACCATCTTGTAGAGGGGATATGACCTGTAATGACTCTGCGGGGGGGGTCCTGTAGAGGGGATATGACCTGTAAGGACTCTGCGGGGGGGGGGGGGTCCTGTAGAGGGGATATGACCTGTAAGGACTCTGCGGGGGAGGGTCCTGTAGAGGGGATATGACCTGTAAGGACTCTGCGGGGGGGGTCCTGTAGAGGGGATATGACCTGTAAGGACTCTGCGGGGGGGGTCCTGTAGAGGGGATATGACCTGTAAGGACTCTGCGGGGGGGGGGGTCCTGTAGAGGGGATATGACCTGTAAGGACTCTGCGGGGGAGGGTCCTGTAGAGGGGATATGACCTGTAAGGACTCTGCGGGGGGGGGTCCTGTAGAGGGGATATGACCTGTAAGGACTCTGCGGGGGGGGGTCCTGTAGAGGGGATATGACCTGTAAGGACTCTGCGGGGGGGGGGTCCTGTAGAGGGGATATGACCTGTAAGGGCTCTGCGGGGGAGGGTCCTGTAGAGGGGATATGACCTGTAAGGACTCTGCGGGGGGGGGAGTCCTGTAGAGGGGATATGACCTGTAAGGACTCTGCGGGGGGGTGGCGAGGGTCCTGTAGAGGGGATATGACCTGTAAGGACTCTGCGGGGGGGGTCCTGTAGAGGGGATATGACCTGTAAGGACTCTGCGGGGGGGGGGGGGGAAAACCTGTAGAGGTGATATGACCTGTAAGGACTCTGCGGGGGGTGGGGAGGATCCTGTAGAGGGGATATGACCTGCAAGGACTCTGCGGTGGGGGGGGTCCTGTAGAGGGGATATGACCTGTAAGGTCTCTGCGGGGGGGGGGGGGTCCTGTAGAGGGGATATGACCTGTAAGGACTCTGCGCGGGGGAGGGTCCTGTAGAGGGGATATTACCTGTAAGGACTCTGCGGTGGGGGGGGGTCCTGTAGAGGGGATATGACCTGTAAGGTCTCTGCGGGGGGGGGGGGGTCCTGTAGAGGGGATATGACCTGTAAGGACTCTGCGCGGGGGAGGGTCCTGTAGAGGGGATATGACCTGTAAGGTCTCTGCGGGGGGTGGGGAGGGTCCTGTAGAGGGGATATGACCTGTAAGGTCTCTGCGGGGGGTGGGGAGGGTCCTGTAGAGGGGATATGACCTGTAAGGACTCTGCGGGGGGGGGGTCCTGTAGAGGGGATATGACCTGTAAGGACTCTGCGGGGGGGTCCTGTAGAGGGGATATGACCTGTAAGGACTCTGCGGGGGGGGTCCTGTAGAGGGGATATGACCTGTAAGGACTCTGCGGGGGGTGGGGAGGGTCCTGTAGAGGGGATATGACCTGTAAGGACTCTGCGGGGGGGGGTCCTGTAGAGGGGATATGACCTGTAAGGACTCTGCGGGGGGGTCCTGTAGAGGGGATATGACCTGTAAGGACTCTGCGGGGGGGGGGTCCTGTAGAGGGGATATGACCTGTAAGGGCCCTGCGAGGGGGGAGTCCTGTAGAGGGGATATGACCTGTAAGGACTCTGCGGGGGGTGGGGAGGGTCCTGTAGAGGGGATATGACCGGTAAGGACTCTGCGGGGGGGTGGGGAGGGTCCTGTAGAGGGGATATGACCTGTAAGGACTCTGCGGGGGGGGGGGTCCTGTAGAGGGGATATGACCTGTAAGGACTCTGCGGGGGGGGTCCTGTAGAGGGGATATGACCTGTAAGGACTCTGCGGGGGGGGTCCTGTAGAGGGGATATGACCTGTAAGGACTCTGCGGGGGGGGGGGTCCTGTAGAGGGGATATGACCAGTAAGGGTCCTGCGGGGGGGGGGGGTCCTGTAGAGGGGATATGACCTGTAAGGACTCTGCGGGGGGGGGTCCTGTAGAGGGGATATGACCAGTAAGGACTCTGCGGGGGGGTCCTGTAGAGGGGATATGACCTGTAAGGACTCTACGGGGGGGGTCCTGTAGAGGGGATATGACCTGTAAGGACTCTGCGGGGGGGGTCCTGTAGAGGGGATATGACCTGTAAGGACTCTGCGGGGGAGGGTCCTGTAGAGGGGATATGACCTGTAAGGACTCTGCGGGGGGGTCCTGTAGAGGGGATATGACCTGTAAGGACTCTGCGGGGGGGGGGGGGGTCCTGTAGAGGGGATATGACCTGTAAGGACTCTGCACGGGGGGGGTCCTGTAGAGGGGATATGACCTGTAAGGACTCTGCACGGGGGGGTCCTGTAGAGGGGATATGACCAGTAAGGGTCCTGCGGGGGGGGTCCTGTAGAGGGGATATGACCTGTAAGGACTCTGCGGGGGGGGGGGGGTCATGTAGAGGGGATATGACCAGTAAGGACTCTGCGGGGGGGTCCTGTAGAGGGGATATGACCTGTAAGGACTCTACGGGGGGGGGGGTCCTGTAGAGGGGATATGACCTGTAAGGACTCTGCGGGGGGGGGGTCCTGTAGAGGGGATATGACCTGTAAGGACTCTGCGGGGGAGGGTCCTGTAGAGGGGATATGACCTGTAAGGACTCTGCGGGGGGGGTCCTGTAGAGGGGATATGACCTGTAAGGACTCTGCGGGGGGGTCCTGTAGAGGGGATATGACCTGTAAGGACTCTGCGGGGGGGGGGATCCTGTAGAGGGGATATGACCTGTAAGGACTCTGCGGGGGAGGGTCCTGTAGAGGGGATATGACCTGTAAGGACTCTACGGGGGGGTCCTGTAGAGGGGATATGACCAGTAAGGGCTCTGCGGGGGGGGTCCTGTAGAGGGGATATGACCAGTAAGGACTCTGTGGGGGGGTCCTGTAGAGGGGATATGACCTGTAAGGACTCTGCGGGGGGGTCCTGTAGAGGGGATATGACCAGTAAGGACTCTGCGGGGGGGTCCTGTAGAGGGGATATGACCAGTAAGGGCTCTGCGGGGGGGGGGGTAGGGTCCTGTAGAGGGGATATGACCAGTAAGGGCTCTGCGGGGGGGGGGGTAGGGTCCTGTAGAGGGGGATATGACCAGTAAGGGCTCTGCGGGGGGGTCCTGTAGAGGGGATATTACCTGTAAGGACTCTGCGCGGGGGAGGGTCCTGTAGAGGGGATATTACCTGTAAGGACTCTGCGGTGGGGGGGGGTCCTGTAGAGGGGATATGACCTGTAAGGTCTCTGCGGGGGGGGGGGGGTCCTGTAGAGGGGATATGACCTGTAAGGACTCTGCGGGGGGGGTCCTGTAGAGGGGATACGACCTGTGAGGACTCTGCGGGGGAGGGTCCTGTAGATAGGATATGACCTGTAAGGACTCTGCGGGGGGGGGGGTCCTGTAGAGGGGATATGACCCGTAAGGGCTCTGCGGGGGGGGGGGTCCTGTAGAGGGGATATGACCTGTAAGGACTCTGCGGGGGAGGGTCCTGTAGAGGGGATATGACCCGTAAGGGCTCTGCGGGGGGGGGGGTCCTGTAGAGGGGATATGACCTGTAAGGGCTCTGCGGGGGAGGGTCCTATAGAGGGGATATGACCAGTCAGGACTCTGCGGGGGAGGGTCCTGTAGAGGGGATATGACCTGTAAGGACTCTGCGGGGGAGGGTCCTGTAGAGGGGATATGACCCGTAAGGGCTCTGCGGGGGGGAGGGTCCTGTAGCGGGGATATGATCTGTAAGGACTCTGCGGGGGAGGGTCCTGTAGAGGGGATATGACCTGTAAGGACTCTGCGGGGGAGGGTCCTGTAGAGGGGATATAACCAGTAAGGGCTCTGCGGGGGGAGGGTCCTGTAGAGGGGATATGACCTGTAAGGGCTCTGCGGGGGAGGGTAGGGTCCTGTAGAGGGGGATATGACCTGTAAGGACTCTGCGGAGGAGGGTCCTGTAGAGGGGATATGACCAGTAAGGGCTCTGCGGGGGGGGAGGGTCCTGTAGAGGGGATATGACCTGTAAGGGCTCTTCGGGGGAGGGTAGGGTCCTGTAGAGGGGGATATGACCTGTAAGGACTCTGCGGGGGAGGGTCCTGTAGAGGGGATATGACCTGTAAGGACTCTGCGGGGGGGTCCTGTAGAGGGGATATGACCTGTAAGGGCCCTGCGGGGGGGGGGGGTCCTGTAGAGGGGATATGACCAGTAAGGGCTCTGCGGGGGGAGGGTCCTGTAGAGGGGATATGACCTGTAAGGGCTCTGCGGGGGAGGGTCCTGTAGAGGGGATATGACCAGTAAGGGCTTTGCGGGGGGGAGGGTCCTGTAGACGGGATATGACCTGTAAGGGGTCTGCGGGGGGGGGAGGGTCCTGTTGAGGGGATATGACCTGTAAGGGCTCTGCGGGGGGGGGGGGGAACTGTAGAGGGGATATGACCTGTAAGGGCCCTGCGGGGGGGGGGTCCTGTAGAGGGGATATGACCTGTAAGGGCTCTGCGGGGGAGGGGAGGGTCCTGTAGAGGGGATATGACCTGTAAGGGCTCTGCGGGGGGGGGGTCCTGTAGAGGGGATATGACCTGTAAGGGCTCTGCGGGGGGGGGGGGTCCTGTAGAGGGGATATGACCTGTAAGGGCTCTGCGGGGGGGGGGGTCCTGTAGAGGGGATATGACCGGTAAGGGCTCTGCGGGGGGGGGTCCTGTTGAGGGGATATGACCTGTAAGGGCTCTGCGGGGGAGGGGAGGGTCCTGTAGAGGGGATATGACCTGTAAGGGCTCTGCGGGGGGGTCCTGTAGAGGGGATATGACCAGTAAGGGCTCTGCGGGGGGGGGGGGGTCCTGTAGAGGGGATATGACCTGTAAGGGCTCTGCGGGGGGGGGGGGGGTCCTGTAGAGGGGATATGACCTGTAAGGGCTCTGCGGGGGGGGGGTCCTGTAGAGGGGATATGACCTGTAAGGGCTCTGCGGGGGAGGGGAGGGTCCTGTAGAGGGGATATGACCTGTAAGGGCTCTGCGGGGGGGGGGGGAGTCCTGTAGAGGGGATATGACCTGTAAGGGCTCTGCGGGGGGGGGGGGGGGTCCTGTAGAGGGGATATGACCTGTAAGGGCTCTGCGGGGGAGGGGAGGGTCCTGTAGAGGGGATATGACCTGTAAGGGCTCTGCGGGGGAGGGGAGGGTCCTGTAGAGGGGATATGACCTGTAAGGGCTCTGCGGGGGGGGGGGGGGGTCCTGTAGAGGGGATATGACCTGTAAGGGCTCTGTGGGGGGGGGGTCCTGTAGAGGGGATATGACCTGTAAGGGCTCTGCGGGGGAGGGGAGGGTCCTGTAGAGGGGATATGACCTGTAAGGGCTCTGCGGGGGAGGGGAGGGTCCTGTAGAGGGGATATGACCTGTAAGGGCTCTGCGGGGGAGGGGAGGGTCCTGTAGAGGGGGATATGACCAGTAAGGGCTCCGCAGGGGCCGGCCTGGAATCTCTGTGATTTCATATTTATAAACAATCATTCTGTCATTTAAATCCTTTTGTTACTTTGTAATAAAGTTTTTTTCTGCAGAGTTTGCGCCGAGCACACCGACCGCGTCCGACACAAATTACCAACCCGTTCTTAGAAATATGACTTCTAGGATCGGGAACGATTGTCTGGACTGTTCTAGATTATCACAGAATCGATCCCCCCCCTTGTGCTCAGACCGTGAATGGCGTTCGGTCGCTGTGAACTCTGACCTCGGTGACATCATCATATCTCAGTTCTTCAGAAAAGTGAAGCGAAGATTCTCACTGATCTCAAGGAGTGGGCTCCCCTCCCCCTTCACCAACATGCCAATGACAACTTTTCAATTTCCATTACATTATTTTACACCCAGTGACATCATCACTGGGTCTCTGTGCTTCTCTATGGATGCAATGCAGATCATGGCTGGTGGGAGGGGCCGGCAGGGGGCGGTACATAACTTCCTGAAAACATCCCAGCCCCCGGCCTCAGTACTCCTCACAGGAGCCCTCAGTCCCAAAGAAAACAGTGGGAGGAGTTATGTAAATATCAAAATGCCTGGATTGGGTGGGTGTCAGTCCGGAGGAGTGGGCGTTCCTAGGTGGGCTTTATTTGCATAGGTAACGCCCACATGTGATGTTGAGCCTCCATGATTGAAAGAACTGAAATCCAATGAAAAAAATGGGCAGGACCAGGGACAGTCAGGCTGAGGAGGAAAGGGCTCAATGATGCCGGACGTCCTCCAGCCAGGAAAGGAGGCGGGGCTCTGTCTTCTAATGCACATGGTGAGAAGCTCACAGTGTGCGGTGAAATCAGAGGAAGCCGTTTCAGTCCAGAAGAGGACGGAGATGGGGAGGTGTTGTGGGTGGAGCAATCAATCATCATAATATTCGATCGGTGGATTATAATCAGTGGGGGATGTGCGGCTTGCTGACACTTTACTGACATCTGGGCGAAATAACGGAAAAGGGACAAAATCACTCCGGAGTCGCTTCACGCTTCGTGTCTTCCGTTATACCGCCGTCCTGACTCCGCACTTTCCTCTGATTGGCGTCTCGCGGGAGAGGAACGTATTACTGGGCGGTGAAGGGCGAGAGAACCGTCTATAGCGAGGACCTCGCGTCACGCCCGCCGCAACGCAATACGTAACACCTGCCGGCCAGGAGCCAATCCTACCGATTATAAATGACACCCCAAACTTTGTATAAATATTCCCGACCATCACTCCCGTCAGATGACGACACGCGCGGGCGGGGCAAAGAATCTGGTGCGGCTCTGCATGGGAGCCAATCAGCTTTGACAATAAGCCCCCCGTTCACATCAGACCGTTCCTTTTCACATCTCAATTTGCCGGCAATGGCACCGTCTGAATTGGTGTGACGCCGACCTTGAGGCGCGGCGCCGATCCCCAAAAGTAGTTCCTGTACTACTTTTCCCAACTTTGGGGGGCGATTTGAATTGACATCTGAGAAGGGCCCCCAAAGAGATGGCTGGAAAATCGCCCCCCGAAGTCGGACTGCATTGCCGGGAGGAACCCGCCCTCAATGTGAACCTGCAAGCTGATTGGCTGCCATGCAGAGCTGCACCAGATTCTTTCTGTGCTCCAGTTTTAGTAAATCGCTCCTCCATTCACACACACGGATACATTGTGTCTCTCCTCCATTCACACACACGGATACATTGTGTCTCTCCTCCATTCACACACACGGATACATTGTGTCTCTCCTCCATTCACACACACGGATACATTGTGTCTCTCCTCCATTCACACACACGGATACATTGTGTCTCTCCTCCATTCACACACACGGATACATTGTGTCTCTCCTCCATTCACACACACGGATACATTGTGTCTCTCCTCCATTCACACACACGGATACATTGTGTCTCTCCTCCATTCACACACACGGATACATTGTGTCTCTCCTCCATTCACACACACGGATACATCGCATCGCTCCTCCATTCACACACAAGGATACATCGCATCGCTCCTCCATTCACACACACGGATACATTGTATCGCTCCTCCATTCACACACACGGATACATTGTATCGCTCCTCCATTCACACACACGGATACATTGTATCGCTCCTCCATTCACACACACTGAGACATCGCATCGCTCCTCCATTCACACACACGGATACATTGTATCGCTCCTCCATTCACACACACGGATACATTGTGTCTCTCCTCCATTCACACACACGGATACATTGTGTCTCTCCTCCATTCACACACACGGATACATTGTATCGCTCCTCCATTCACACACACGGATACATTGTATCGCTCCTCCATTCACACACACGGATACATTGTGTCTCTCCTCCATTCACACACACGGATACATTGTGTCTCTCCTCCATTCACACACACGGATACATTGTGTCTCTCCTCCATTCACACACATGGATACATTGTGTCTCTCCTCCATTCACACACACGGATACATTGTGTCTCTCCTCCATTCACACACACGGATACATTGTGTCTCTCCTCCATTCACACACACACGGATACATTGTGTCTCTCCTCCATTCACACACACGGATACATTGTATCGCTCCTCCATTCACACACACGGATACATTGTATCGCTCCTCCATTCACACACACGGATACATTGTATTGCTCCTCCATTCACACACACGGATACATTGTGTCTCTCCTCCATTCACACACACGGATACATTGTCTCTCCTCCATTCACACACACAGATACATCGCATCGCTCCTCCATTCACACACACGGATACATCGTGTCTCTCCTCCATTCACACACACGGATACATTGTGTCTCTCCTCCATTCACACACACGGATACATTGTGTCTCTCCTCCATTCACACACACAGATACATCGCATCGCTCCTCCATTCACACACACGGATACATTGTGTCTCTCCTCCATTCACACACACGGATACATTGTATCGCTCCTCCATTCACACACACGGATACATCGCATCGCTCCTCCATTCACACACACGGATACATTGTGTCTCTCCTCCATTCACACACACAGATACATCGCATCGCTCCTCCATTCACACACACGGATACATTGTGTCTCTCCTCCATTCACACACACGGATACATTGTATCGCTCCTCCATTCACACACACGGATACATCGCATCGCTCCTCCATTCACACACACTGAGACATTGTATCGCTCCTCCATTCACACACACGGATACATTGTATCGCTCCTCCATTCACACACACGGATACATCGCATCGCTCCTCCATTCACACACACTGAGACATTGTATCGCTCCTCCATTCACACACACTGAGACATTGTATCGCTCCTCCATTCACACACACGGATACATCGCATCGCTCCTCCATTCACACACACGGAGACATTGTATCGCTCCTCCATTCACACACACGGAGACATCGCATCGCTCCTCCATTCACACACACGGAGACATTGTATCGCTCCTCCATTCACACACACGGATACATCGCATCGCTCCTCCATTCACACACACGGATACATTGTATCGCTCCTCCATTCACACACACAGAGACATTGTATCGCTCCTCCATTCACACACACAGAGACATCGCATCGCTCCTCCATTCACACACACGGATACATCGCATCGCTCCTCCATTCACACACACAGAGACATCGCATCGCTCCTCCATTCACACACACGGATACATCGCATCGCTCCTCCATTCACACACACAGAGACATCGCATCGCTCCTCCATTCACACACACGGATACATCGCATCGCTCCTCCATTCACACACACGGATACATCGCATCGCTCCTCCATTCACACACACGGATACATCGCATCGCTCCTCCATTCACACACACAGAGACATCGCATCGCTCCTCCATTCACACACACGGATACATCGCATCGCTCCTCCATTCACACACACAGAGACATCGCATCGCTCCTCCATTCACACACACGGATACATCGCATCGCTCCTCCATTCACACACACAGAGACATCGCATCGCTCCTCCATTCACACACACTGAGACATTGTATCGCTCCTCCATTCACACACACGGATACATCGCATCGCTCCTCCATTCACACACACAGAGACATCGCATCGCTCCTCCATTCACACACACAGAGACATCGCATCGCTCCTCCATTCACACACACGGATACATCGCATCGCTCCTCCATTCACACACACAGAGACATCGCATCGCTCCTCCATTCACACACACGGATACATCGCTCCTCCATTCACACACACAGAGACATTGTATCGCTCCTCCATTCACACACACGGATACATCGCATCGCTCCTCCATTCACACACACGGATACATCGCATCGCTCCTCCATTCACACACACAGAGGCATCGCTCCTCCATTCACACACACGGATACATCGCATCGCTCCTCCATTCACACACACGGATACATCGCATCGCTCCTCCATTCACACACACAGAGACATCGCATCGCTCCTCCATTCACACACACTGAGACATTGTATCGCTCCTCCATTCACACACACATCGCATCGCTCCTCCATTCACACACACTGAGACATTGTATCGCTCCTCCATTCACACACACTGAGACATTGTATCGCTCCTCCATTCACACACACGGATACATCGCATCGCTCCTCCATTCACACACACTGAGACATTGTATCGCTCCTCCATTCACACACACTGAGACATTGTATCGCTCCTCCATTCACACACACTGAGACATTGTATCGCTCCTCCATTCACACACACGGATACATCGCATCGCTCCTCCATTCACACACACTGAGACATTGTATCGCTCCTCCATTCACACACACTGAGACATTGTATCGCTCCTCCATTCACACACACGGATACATCGCATCGCTCCTCCATTCACACACACACGGAGACATCGCATCGCTCCTCCATTCACACACACGGAGACATCGCATCGCTCCTCCATTCACACACACTGAGACATTGTATCGCTCCTCCATTTACACACACTGAGACATTGTATCGCTCCTCCATTCACACACACGGATACATCGCATCGCTCCTCCATTCACACACACGGATACATCACATCGCTCCTCCATTCACACACACAGAGACATCGCATCGCTCCTCCATTCACACACACTGAGACATTGTATCGCTCCTCCATTCACACACACATCGCATCGCTCCTCCATTCACACACACTGAGACATTGTATCGCTCCTCCATTCACACACACTGAGACATTGTATCGCTCCTCCATTCACACACACGGATACATCGCATCGCTCCTCCATTCACACACACTGAGACATTGTATCGCTCCTCCATTCACACACACTGAGACATTGTATCGCTCCTCCATTCACACACACTGAGACATTGTATCGCTCCTCCATTCACACACACGGATACATCGCATCGCTCCTCCATTCACACACACTGAGACATTGTATCGCTCCTCCATTCACACACACTGAGACATCGCATCGCTCCTCCATTCACACACACGGAGACATTGTATCGCTCCTCCATTCACACACACGGAGACATCGCATCGCTCCTCCATTCACACACACTGAGACATTGTATCGCTCCTCCATTCACACACACGGATACATCGCATCGCTCCTCCATTCACACACACGGATACATCGCATCGCTCCTCCATTCACACACACGGATACATCGCATCGCTCCTCCATTCACACACACGGATATATCGCATCGCTCCTCCATTCACACACACGGAGACATTGTATCGCTCCTCCATTCACACACACGGAGACATTGTATCGCTCCTCCATTCACACACACAGAGACATTGTATCGCTCCTCCATTCACACACACTGAGACATTGTATCACTCCTCCATTCACACACACGGAGACATTGTATCACTCCTCCATTCACACACATGGATACATCGCATCGCTCCTCCATTCACACACACGGATACATCGCATCGCTCCTCCATTCACACACACGGATACATCGCATCGCTCCTCCATTCACACACACGGATATATCGCATCGCTCCTCCATTCACACACACGGAGACATTGTATCGCTCCTCCATTCACACACACGGAGACATTGTATCGCTCCTCCATTCACACACACAGAGACATTGTATCGCTCCTCCATTCACACACACGGAGACATTGTATCGCTCCTCCATTCACACACACAGAGACATTGTATCGCTCCTCCATTCACACACACTGAGACATTGTATCACTCCTCCATTCACACACACGGAGACATTGTATCACTCCTCCATTCACACACATGGATACATCGCATCGCTCCTCCATTCACACACACGGATACATCGCATCGCTCCTCCATTCACACACACACAGAGACATTGTATCACTCCTCCATTCACACACACTGAGACATTGTATCGCTCCTCCATTCACACACACTGAGACATTGTATCGCTCCTCCATTCACACACAGAGACATTGTATCACTCCTCCATTCACACACACGGATACATCGCATCGCTCCTCCATTCACACACACGGATACATCGCATCGCTCCTCCATTCACACACACTGAGACATTGTATCGCTCCTCCATTCACACACACGGAGACATCGCATCGCTCCTCCATTCACACACACTGAGACATTGTATCGCTCCTCCATTCACACACACGGAGACATTGTATCGCTCCTCCATTCACACACACGGATACATCGCATCGCTCCTCCATTCACACACACTGAGACATTGTATCGCTCCTCCATTCACACACACGGAGACATCGCATCGCTCCTCCATTCACACACACGGATACATCGCATCGCTCCTCCATTCACACACACTGAGACATTGTATCGCTCCTCCATTCACACACACAGAGACATTGTATCGCTCCTCCATTCACACACACTGAGACATTGTATCACTCCTCCATTCACACACATGGAGACATTGTATCGCTCCTCCATTCACACACACGGAGACATTGTATCGCTCCTCCATTCACACACATGGATACATCGCATCGCTCCTCCATTCACACACACGGATACTTCGCATCGCTCCTCCATTCACACACACAGAGACATTGTATCACTCCTCCATTCACACACACTGAGACATTGTATCGCTCCTCCATTCACACACACTGAGACATTGTATCGCTCCTCCATTCACACACACTGAGACATTGTATCGCTCCTCCATTCACACACACTGAGACATTGTATCACTCCTCCATTCACACACACGGATACATTGCATCGCTCCTCCATTCACACACACTGAGACATTGTATCGCTCCTCCATTCACACACACGGAGACATCACATCGCTCCTCCATTCACACACACGGATACATCGCATCGCTCCTCCATTCACACACACGGAGACATCACATCGCTCCTCCATTCACACACACGGATACATCGCATCGCTCCTCCATTCACACACACAGAGACATTGTATCGCTCCTCCATTCACACACACAGAGACATTGTATCACTCCTCCATTCACACACGGATACATCGCATCGCTCCTCCATTCACACACACGGAGACATTGTATCGCTCCTCCATTCACACACACGGATACATCGCATCGCTCCTCCATTCACACACACGGATACATCGCATCGCTCCTCCATTCACACACACGGAGACATTGCATCGCTCCTCCATTCACACACACGGATACATCGCATCGCTCCTCCATTCACACACACGGAGACATTGTATCGCTCCTCCATTCACACACACTGAGACATTGTATCACTCCCCCATTCACACACGGAGACATTGTATCACTCCTCCATTCACACACACGGAGACATCGCATCGCTCCTCCATTCACACACACAGAGACATTGCGTCGCTCCTCCATTCACACACACGGATACATTGTGTCTCTCATCCATTCACACACACGGATACATTGTGTCTCTCCTCCATTCACACACACTGAGACATTGTATCGCTCCTCCATTCACACATACAGAGACATTGTATCGCTCCTCCATTCACACACACTGAGACATTGTATCGCTCCTCCATTCACACACACTGAGACATTGTATCGCTCCTCCATTCACACACACGGAGACATTGTATCACTCCTCCATTCACACATACGGAGACATGGTATCGCTCCTCCATTCACACACACAGAGACATTGTATCGCTCCTCCATTCACACACACTGAGACATTGTATCGCTCCTCCATTCACACACACGGAGACATTGTATCGCTCCTCCATTCACACACACGGAGACATTGTATCGCTCCTCCATTCACACACACGGAGACATTGTATCGCTCCTCCATTCACACACACGGAGACATTGTGTCTCTCCTCCATTCACACACACACGGAGACATCGTATCACTCCTCCATTCACACACACGGAGACATTGTATCGCTCCTCCATTCACACACACGGAGACATTGTGTCTCTCCTCCATTCACACACACATGGAGACATCGCATCGCTCCTCCATTCACACACACGGATACATCGCGTCGCTCCTCCATTCACACACACGGAGACATTGTATCGCTCCTCCATTCACACACACAGAGACATTGTATCGCTCCTCCATTCACACACACTGAGACATTGTATTGCTCCTCCATTCACACACACGGAGACATTGTATCACTCCTCCATTCACACACACGGAGACATTGTATCGCTCCTCCATTCACACACACAAAGACATTGTATCGCTCCTCCATTCACACATACGGAGACATTGTATCGCTCCTCCATTCACACACACGGAGACATTGTGTCTCTCCTCCATTCACACACACAGAGACATTGTATCACTCCTCCATTCACACACACTGAGACATTGCATCGCTCCTCCATTCACACACACGGAGACATTGTATCACTCCTCCATTCACACACACGGAGACATCGCATCGCTCCTCCATTCACACACACGGAGACATCGCATCGCTCCTCCATTCACACACACGGAGACATTGTATCGCTCCTCCATTCACACACACGGAGACATTGTGTCTCTCCTCCGTTCACACACACGGAGACATTGTATCACTCCTCCATTCACACACACGGAGACATTGTATCGCTCCTCCATTCACACACACAGAGACATTGTGTCTCTCCTCCATTCACACACACGGATACATCGCGTCGCTCCTCCATTCACACACACGAATACATTGTGTCGCTCCTCCATTCACACACACGGAGACATTGTATCGCTCCTCCATTCACACACACGGAGACATTGTGTCTCTCCTCCATTCACACACACACGGAGACATTGTATCGCTCCTCCATTCACACACACGGAGACATCGCATCGCTCCTCCATTCACACACACGGATACATCGCGTCGCTCCTCCATTCACACACACAAATACATCGTGTCGCTCCTCCATTCACACACACGGAGACATTGTATCGCTCCTCCATTCACACACACGGAGACATTGTATCGCTCCTCCATTCACACACACGGAGACATTGTATCGCTCCGCCATTCACACACACGGAGACATTGTATCACTCCTCCATTCACACACACGGATACATTGCATCGCTCCTCCATTCACACACACACGGAGATATTGTATCACTCCTCCATTCACACACACGGAGACATTGTATCGCTCCTCCATTCACACACACGGAGACATTGTATCGCTCCTCCATTCACACACACGGAGACATTGTACCGCTCCTCCATTCACACACACGGAGACATTGTACCGCTCCTCCATTCACACACACGGAGACATTGTATCGCTCCTCCATTCACACACACGGATAAATTGCATCGCTCCTCCATTCACACACACACGGAGACATCGCATCGCTCCTCCATTCACACACACTGAGACATTGTATCGCTCCTCCATTCACACACACGGAGACATTGTATCACTCCTCCATTCACACACACTGAGACATTGTATCGCTCCTCCATTCACACACACTGAGACATTGTATCGCTCCTCCATTCACACACACGGAGACATTGTATCGCTCCTCCATTCACACACACTGAGACATTGTATCGCTCCTCCATTCACACACACTGAGACATTGTATCGCTCCTCCATTCACACACACTGAGACATTGTATCGCTCCTCCATTCACACACACTGAGACATTGTATCGCTCCTCCATTCACACACACGGAGACATTGTATCGCTCCTCCATTCACACACACGGAGACATTGTATCGCTCCTCCATTCACACACACGGAGACATTGTGTCTCTCCTCCATTCACACACACAGAGACATTGTATCACTCCTCCATTCACACACACTGAGACATTGCATCGCTCCTCCATTCACACACACGGAGACATTGTATCACTCCTCCATTCACACACACGGAGACATCGCATCGCTCCTCCATTCACACACACGGAGACATCGCATCGCTCCTCCATTCACACACACGGAGACATTGTATCGCTCCTCCATTCACACACACGGAGACATTGTGTCTCTCCTCCGTTCACACACACGGAGACATTGTATCACTCCTCCATTCACACACACGGAGACATTGTATCGCTCCTCCATTCACACACACAGAGACATTGTGTCTCTCCTCCATTCACACACACGGATACATCGCGTCGCTCCTCCATTCACACACACGAATACATTGTGTCGCTCCTCCATTCACACACACGGAGACATTGTATCGCTCCTCCATTCACACACACGGAGACATTGTGTCTCTCCTCCATTCACACACACACGGAGACATTGTATCGCTCCTCCATTCACACACACGGAGACATCGCATCGCTCCTCCATTCACACACACGGATACATCGCGTCGCTCCTCCATTCACACACACAAATACATCGTGTCGCTCCTCCATTCACACACACGGAGACATTGTATCGCTCCTCCATTCACACACACGGAGACATTGTATCGCTCCTCCATTCACACACACGGAGACATTGTATCGCTCCGCCATTCACACACACGGAGACATTGTATCACTCCTCCATTCACACACACGGATACATTGCATCGCTCCTCCATTCACACACACACGGAGATATTGTATCACTCCTCCATTCACACACACGGAGACATTGTATCGCTCCTCCATTCACACACACGGAGACATTGTATCGCTCCTCCATTCACACACACGGAGACATTGTACCGCTCCTCCATTCACACACACGGAGACATTGTACCGCTCCTCCATTCACACACACGGAGACATTGTATCGCTCCTCCATTCACACACACGGATAAATTGCATCGCTCCTCCATTCACACACACACGGAGACATCGCATCGCTCCTCCATTCACACACACTGAGACATTGTATCGCTCCTCCATTCACACACACGGAGACATTGTATCACTCCTCCATTCACACACACTGAGACATTGTATCGCTCCTCCATTCACACACACTGAGACATTGTATCGCTCCTCCATTCACACACACGGAGACATTGTATCGCTCCTCCATTCACACACACTGAGACATTGTATCGCTCCTCCATTCACACACACTGAGACATTGTATCGCTCCTCCATTCACACACACTGAGACATTGTATCGCTCCTCCATTCACACACACTGAGACATTGTATCGCTCCTCCATTCACACACACGGAGACATTGTATCGCTCCTCCATTCACACACACGGAGACATTGTATCGCTCCTCCATTCACACACACGGAGACATTGTATCGCTCCTCCATTCACACACGGAGACATTGTACCGCTCCTCCATTCACACACTGAGACATTGTATCGCTCCTCCATTCACACACACGGAGACATTGTATCGCTCCTCCATTCACACACACACGGAGACATTGTATCGCTCCTCCATTCACACACACAGAGACATTGTATCACTCCTCCATTCACACACACGGATACATCGCATCGCTCCTCCATTCACACACACAGAGACATTGTATCGCTCCTCCATTCACACACACGGAGACATTGTATCACTCCTCCATTCACACACACGGAGACATTGTATCACTCCTCCATTCACACACACAGAGACATTGTATCGCTCCTCCATTCACACACACGGAGACATTGTACCGCTCCTCCATTCACACACACGGATACATTGTGTCTCTCCTCCATTCACACACACGGATACATTGTGTCTCTCCTCCATTCACACACACGGAGACATCGCATCGCTCCTCCATTCACACACACAGAGACATTGTATCGCTCCTCCATTCACACACACAGAGACATCGCATCGCTCCTCCATTCACACACACAGAGACATTGTATCGCTCCTCCATTCACACACACGGATACATCGCATCGCTCCTCCATTCACACACACAGAGACATTGTATCGCTCCTCCATTCACACACACACAGAGACATTGTATCGCTCCTCCATTCACACACACAGAGACATTGTATCGGTTCTTTATTCACAGATTCCGGTAATATTATCCGAATTCTTAAATAAAAACAAACATTCAAAATCTTCCTCCACTACAACGAAGGAGAAATCATCTCTGAACTTCTCTGGCCTGACAGAAATATTAAACACTTTTATCTGTATATAGAAGACGACCGGATATATATATATACTCTATACTATGTCTGCAGACCGCACTGTCCTCCGATCCAAGAGTCATCCATTTATTATTGGAGAAATAATTCCATAATAAATCTTTTTTTATTATTATTTATTTAGGAACCCGACCGATACCGGAATCTCTGTGAAGTATTGATACAATGGAGCGATATTCCTGAATAATAATAATGATAATAATAATATAAATTCTGAATAATAATAATATAAATTCTGAAAAATAACAATATAAATCCTGAAAAATAATAATAATAATAGAAATCCTGACTAATAATAATGATAATAATAATATAAATTCTGAATAATAATAATAACAATACAAATCCTTAAAAATAATAATAATAGAAATCCTGAATAATAAAGAATAATAATAGAAATCCTGAATAATAATAATATTAATAATAATAATATAAATCCTGAATAATAAAGAATAATAAGATAAATCCTGAATAATAATAATATTAATAATAATAATAATAATAATAATAATAATATAAATCCTGAATAATAAAGAATAATACTACAATGTAACAAATTATAAAAAATAGTTTTGCATGGATTGTGGAAGACTAATCTCTTCCTATGGCGGCGATGCAGGTTTTTAGCGTCGGTTGCGTCGTGCTGAGGAGTGAAATCTCGGGGATGGCGAGCAGCGAAGCCGCACAGCGCAGCCCCTGTAGACATTTTCTTAATTGACCCAATGAGGCGATCTCCGGGGATGGCCGGCGGTGCCGGTTCACGGGGGTCAGGTGAGAAAATAAACAGGTTCCAGTATTTTCCTGAATTCATTTCTCCGGAAAATCAAAGTATTATAAGAAGGTCTTTGTGCAATCAGTGGCGCGCCGCTGAGTCGTGACGGGAAGTTGCTGGACGCAGCGATTTTCTCCCGTTCAGCTGATCTAGACGACTTTCTCGCTGTAATAGACCGACGTTCGCGCTCCTCCGACATACATTTGTTTCTTCATCTTTCCGGAAGCAAAGCTTACTTACATTCTGAAGCCGCGCCATTCCAGGTCACCTCCGAAATAATGAGGAATACGGATCTCTTTTGGTTTTGGGGCTCATTCACATTTTTGTGGTTTAGTAACGCTCAGAGATGACGCAATCATGTAAATCCTGGTGCCTGTGCAGTTCTTGGCTGTGTTCAAATGTCTGACACAAATCAGCCCTGCTGCAGCCTCTCACCTTGTGACTTGCTACAAAGTTACAATGTAAAGTCTGATCACTGGGGGAGGGGAGACTGAGGAAATGCCTCCTGCCTGCAGCAAACTGATGATATCATCTCAGCTTAGGCAAAGTCACTGATGGGAACTGAAAGATGACTCTTTAATGATAAAAGGCGGAGCTTTCCTGAAATATGATCCCGGTGCTGTATACAGGGCCGGCGCTCCCACTAGGCGAACTAGGCAGCTGCCTAGGGCGAGCAGCCACGGCCTGGTGACTTTCCCATTAGCCTGGCGGGGGAACACGAAGCAGGGGAGGGGAGGCGGAAGAAACCCAGGCATGAGGTCAGCGGAGAAGGTGGACACAGCTGGGGAGGAGGAGGAGGAGGCGCCAGGCATGAGGTCAGCAGAGGAGGCGGGCACAGCTGGGAAGGTGGAGGAGGCACCATGCATGAGATCAGCGGAGGAGGCGGGCACAGCTGGGGAGGAGGAGGAGGCGCCAGACATGAGGTCAGCGGAGGAGGCGGGCACAGCTGGAGAGGCGGAGGAGGCGCCAGGCATGAGGTCAGCGGAGGAGGCGGGCACAGCTGGGGAGGCGGAGCAGGCATGAGGTCAGCGGAGGAGGCGGGCACAGCTGGGGAGGCAGAGGAGGCGCCAGGCATGAGGTCAGCGGAGGAGGTGGGCACAGCTGGGGAGGCGGAGGAGGCGCCAAGCATGAGGTCAGCGGAGGAGGCAGGCACAGCTGGGGAGGCGGAGGAGACGCCAGGCATGAGGTCAGCGGAGGAGGTGGGCACAGCTGGGGAGGCGGAGGAGGCGCCAAGCATGAGGTCAGCGGAGGAGGCAGGCACAGCTGGGGAGGCGGAGCAGGCATGAGGTCAGCGGAGGAGGCGGGCACAGCTGGGGAGGCAGAGGAGGCGCCAGGCATGAGGTCAGCAGAGGAGGCGGGCACAGCTGGGAAGGTGGAGGAGGCGCCAGGCATGAGATCAGCGGAGGAGGCGGGCACAGCTGGGGAGGAGGAGGAGGTGCCAGGCATGAGGTCAGCGGAGGAGGCAGGCACAGCTGGGGAGGCGGAGGAGGCGCCAGGCATGAGGTCAGCGGAGGAGGTGGGCACAGCTGGGGAGGCGGAGGAGGCGCCAAGCATGAGGTCAGCGGAGGAGGCAGGCACAGCTGGGGAGGCGGAGGAGACGCCAGGCATGAGGTCAGCGGAGGAGGTGGGCACAGCTGGGGAGGCGGAGGAGGCGCCAAGCATGAGGTCAGCGGAGGAGGCAGGCACAGCTGGGGAGGCAGAGGAGGCGCCAGGCATGAGGTCAGCGGAGGAGGTGGGCACAGCTGGGGAGGAGGAGGAGGCGCCAGGCATGAGGTCAGCGGAGGAGGCGGGCACAGCTGGGAAGGTGGAGGAGGCGCCAGGCATGAGATCAGCAGAGGAGGCGGGCACAGCTGGGGAGGCGGAGGAGGCGCCAGGCATGAGGTCAGCGGAGGAGGCGGGCACAGCTGGGGAGGAGGAGGAGGTGCCAGGCATGAGGTCAGCGGAGGAGGCAGGCACAGCTGGGGAGGCGGAGGAGGCGCCAGGCATGAGGTCAGCGGAGGAGGTGGGCACAGCTGGGGAGGCGGAGGAGGCGCCAAGCATGAGGTCAGCGGAGGAGGCAGGCACAGCTGGGGAGGCGGAGGAGGCGCCAGGCATGAGGTCAGCGGAGGAGGTGGGCACAGCTGGGGAGGCGGAGGAGGCGCCAGGCATGAGGTCAGCGGAGGAGGCGGGCACAGCTGGGGAGGCGGAGGAGGCGCCAAGCATGAGGTCAGCGGAGGAGGCAGGCACAGCTGGGGAGGCAGAGGAGGCGCCAGGCATGAGGTCAGCGGAGGAGGTGGGCACAGCTGGGGAGGAGGAGGAGGCGCCAGGCATGAGGTCAGCGGAGGAGGCGGGCACAGCTGGGAAGGTGGAGGAGGCGCCAGGCATGAGATCAGCAGAGGAGGCGGGCACAGCTGGGGAGGCGGAGGAGGCGCCAGGCATGAGGTCAGCGGAGGAGGCGGGCACAGCTGGGGAGGTGGAGGAGCCAGGACTCTGAACATAGCTGGTGAGTCCGCTCTCTGATCCTGTCACTTGCAGAGCCCTACATATATATATATATATATATATATATATATATATATATATATTATATATATATATTTTTTTTTATTATTGTATTTTATTTATTTACTGTGCAGAGTAAAACATTTTCGGAAAACCTAATAATATTCTGACAATATGACACAGTGTGGGGAAAGGACACTGCAATGTCCTCGGAGTTCCCCTTTAATCGGGAGTCTTGGGGGTCAGCGGCGCCCCGGCTGGCGGCCATATTGGACCTGGCTGGACAATGACACAACAACTGCACATTGTCACTCCAATCTGCTCTCCGAGGCGGCGGAGGAGTTTTTTTTTCTGGCAGCGTTGGGCCGGCTGCCCAGAAATGTTAATTGCGGGATGTTCCTCGGGTTCTGAGTGCCGGGAGAGACAGCAGCAGATGCACCCAAAACTCTTCATCTCCGTCTCGCCTTCCCTGTAAAAATAGAGTATTGTTGCGGAGAGGAGAGGAGATGCCATGTCTGTGCCATCTGCCCGGGCACTTCATTAAACACACACCAACGGTCGGGCTGGCCGGGTGTCTTGTGAGGAACAGGTGCCATTGTCTGTCCCCGAAGACTCCGCACCGAACACTTAACTCGGCATACTTGAGAGGAGGCATCTGCGTCAGTCAATCAGCGAGCGGCTTGGCAGAGAGCACACGGCGTGCCAGGAGAGGGGGAGGGGGGGTCCAAGGAGCTCAGAAATAGACCTTCCATCATCCCAGAACCACCACCGACAATTCACCGCCTGATCCTCGCCTGGAAGGACCAGCCAGTGTGCCAAACAGGACACCCAGGATTTAGGTGGCATAATAGATGCCAATCATGGGAAGATCTGATCTACCTCTTTGCCCACGGCGCTGTAATAATGGATGCCCAAAGGCTCGGGTGGGTGGTCTTCATTGCCTGCAAAATCCCACAGCAAAGTCTCTGTCCTGTAAATACCGGATTCCTTGGAGGTTTGGGTTTCTCACGCCCACATTGGGGCGTTCTGACACCTTTCTCTCACCCACCTTGGGCCCTTGACAATTCCTGCCCACGATGGGGTTTTACAAACCACCTTCAGATGTCCTTGCTGCCTTTCTCCCACCAGATGTGGCCACGTTGACTTTTTCCGACCCCCCTAAGAGTATTCTCCCCCACCTTGGGGGTTGTGGTGTTTTTACCCTCCTTGTTTTTTTTATTACATCCACCCTGGGGTATCCTTGTCCGCCGTGGGTTTCCGCACCCACTTTGCAGTGTTGTTGCCCACATTGGGTTTTTCCAGCCCCCTTAGGATGTTCTTGCACACCTTAGGGCACAGGTGTCAAACACAAGGCCCGCCGGCCGAATCCGGCCCTCCAGGCTATTTCATGTGGCCCTCGCACCTCATCTGAGAGCCCCAGCCCTCCTCTGGTCCTCCTCCAGACCCTGTACTTTCTACTTTCAAGCAATGCATCCATCTTCTTCCCAGCAGCAGTATAAGGAAAGGGGGGGCACTGTGATGTAAGGGAGAGTGGGGGACTCAACTTCTGATGGTGGGGGGGGGCCCTTGACATCTAATGTAAGGGGAGGGGGATGGGCTGGACTTCTAATCTTACAGATACATCCGGCCCCTTTGAGGGCAATCATAATGCTGATGCGGCCCGCAATGAAATTGAGTTTGACTCCCCTGCCTTAGGGTATTCTTACCCACTTTGAGGTGTTCTTGCCGCCTTAGGTTTCTCCAAAGTGAGGTGGAGTTTTGTGGGGTGTTCTCGCCCATGTGAGTTTTTCCTACCCGCCCTAAGAGTATTCTCCCCCAGCTTGGGGCGTTCTCACCCACCTTGTTTTATTGTTTTTGGGTTTCTTACATCCACCCTGGGGAATTCTTACCCACATTGGGGCGTTCTCACCCACCTTTGGGTGTTCTTTCCAACGTTAGGATGTTCTTGCACACCTTGGGGTTTACCCCACCCACCCACCGAAGAGTGTAGTCACCCACCTACCCACTTTGAGGTGTTCTCACGCAACATTTTTCTGTCCACCCCAAGGTCCTAATAACCATCAGTGTTCCTCCCATCCATCTAGAAGTATTCTCGCCCACCTTTGGGTTCTCTCGCCCACCTTGTTATTGTGTAACTTCCACTCTTGGGTATTCTTGGCAACTGTTGGCTGTGGGGTCGGGAGTGGTCAGTGGTGTTACTGTATTTTAATTAAATTTTATTATGTTTATATATATACTGTATATATACACACACTATATTACCAAAAGTATTGGGACGCCTGCCTTTACACGCACATGAAATTTAATGTTATCCCAGTCTTAGTCCAGAGGGTTCAATATTGAGTTGGCCCCGCTATTTGCAGCTATAACAGCTTCACCTCTCCTGAGAAGGCCGTCCACAAGGTTTAGGGGTGTGTCTATGGGAAGGCCGCCCACAAGGTTTAGGGGTGTGTCTATGGGAAGGCGGTCCATAGGGGTGTGTCTATGGGAAGGCCGTCCACAAGGTTTAGGGGTGTGTCTATGGGAAGACCGCCCACAAGGTTTACAGGTATGTCTATGGGAAGGCCGCCCACAAGGTTTAGGGGTGTGTCTATGGGAAGGCGGTCCACAAGGTTTAGGGGTATGTCTATGTGAAGGCTGTCCACAAGGTTTAGGGGTGTGTCTATGGGAAGGCGGTCCACAAGGTTTAGGGGTATGTCTATGTGAAGGCCGTCCACAAGGTTTAGGGGTGTGTCTATGGGAAGGCGGTCCACAAGGTTTAGGGGTGTGTCTATGGGAAGGCCGTCCACAAGGTTTAGGGGTGTGTCTATAGGAAGGCCATCCACAAGGTTTAGGGGTGTGTCTATGGGAAGGAGGTCCACATGGTTTAGGGGTGTGTCTATGGGAAGGCGGTCCACAAGGTATAGGGGTGTGTCTATGGGAAGGCAGTCCACAAGGTTTAGGGGTGTGTCTATGGGAAGACCGCCCACAAGGTTTACAGGTATGTCTATGGGAAGGCCGCCCACAAGGTTTAGGGGTGTGTCTATGGGAAGGCGGTCCACAAGGTTTAGGGGTGTGTCTATGGGAAGGCCGTCCACAAGGTTTAGGGGTGTGTCTATGGGAAGGCTGTCCACAAGGTTTAGGGGTGTGTCTATGGGAAGGCGGTCCACAAGGTTTAGGGGTGTGTCTATGGGAAGGCGGTCCACAAGGTTTAGGGGTGTGTCTATGTGAAGGCTGTCCACAAGGTTTAGGGGTGTGTCTATGGGAAGGCCGTCCACAAGGTTTAGGGGTGTGTCTATGGTAAGGCCGTCCACAAGGTTTAGGGGTGTGTCTATGGGAAGGCTGTCCACAAGGTTTAGGGGTGTGTCTATGTGAAGGCTGTCCACAAGGTTTAGGAGTGTGTCTATGGGAAGGCCGTCCACAAGGTTTAGGGGTGTGTCTATGGGAAGGCGGCCCACAAGGTTTAGGGGTGTGTCTATGGGAAGGCCGTCAACAAGATTTAGGGGTGTGTCTATAGGAAGGCCGTCCACAAGGTTTAGGGGTGTGTCTATGGGAAGGCGGTCCACAAGGTTTAGGGGTGTGTCTATGGGAAGGCCGTCCACAAGGTTTAGGGGTGTGTCTATAGAAAGGCCGTCCACAAGGTTTAGGGGTGTGTCTATGGGAAGGAGGTCCACATGGTTTAGGGGCGTGTCTATGGGAAGGCCGTCCACAAGGTTTAGGGGTGTGTCTATGGAAATGTTTGACCATTCTTCCAGAAGAGCATTTGTGAGGTCAGGCACTGATGTTGGATGAGAAGGCCTGTCTACTGAAACTGGAGAGTGCAGAATCTGGTGCAGCTCTGCATGGGAGCCAATCAGCTTCCAGGTTTTATTGTCAAAGCTTCATTGAACAAGCTGAAAGTAGAAGCTGATTGGCTCCCCCAATGCATCTTTTTCTCTTTAGTATACAATGTATTTGTACAAAATAACCTATTAGATTGTAAGCTCTTCAGACCCTCTTGTGTTTTATTGTATTGTCTCCCTTGTATGTTGTAAAGCGCTGAGCAAACTGTTGGCACCTCATGAATCCTGAAGAATAATAATAATATATAATAAGGAGAATTTTCATACAATATTGGCATTGCGTTCTTTTATCTCCGGCGCTCTTTGATGATTCGTTCTCCTCGGCTCGCTCGCACACTCGGAGCCGGTTTGTTCTTTTGATACTTTTGTGTTATTTTTATTGCTCGTCACTCGGCGACTCGCTCACATTGTGGCGGCGGGGGGGGGGGGGGGGGGTGACTTGCGTGAGATTTTGCAGAAGTTTTGTTGGCAGAGCGGGTGAGGGGCAGGTCTTATCAGGCGATCTGCACAGATGGGGAGATAAGAGCCGGGCGATTGTCCTCCTCACACTTCTGTGCCTCTAAAATTAAACCCGGCGCTGGAGGAGACCTGACCGCCAACGCGTCACCGCGATCGTGTGACTGATATCCATGGAGAGGAAATAGACTCAAATAAGCTCAGCTCTGATCTGAGCCGACCCCGTGATTGTCCGTGTCCCCCATCCCCCTCATAGAGATCCCAGGACTCCCCCTGACAATGTCTTCATCTGATCTCCTCTCCAGAAGGGCAGCGCCATCTTTGTTCAGGCATCATCCACCGTCACCGTCTACTTCCTGGACTGAGATGACACAATCCTGTAAATTCTGGTGCCTGTGCAGTTTATTAGTGTTCACAAATGTCTGACACAGACCAGCCCTTACTGCAGCCTCTCACCTTGTGACTGGCTGCAAAGTTACAATGTACAGTCTGATCACTGTGGGAGGGGAGACTGAGGAAATGCCTCCTCCTCCTTCTACAAAGTTACAATGTACAGTCTGATCACTGGGGGAGGGGAGACTGAGGAAATGCTTCC
Organism: Rana muscosa; assembly: GCA_029206835.1. NCBI lineage: Eukaryota > Metazoa > Chordata > Amphibia > Anura > Ranidae > Rana > Rana muscosa. The sequence goes on from CM055119.1 coordinate 213,471,357, forward strand.
TCCTGCCTGCAGCAGACTGATGACATCATCTCTGCCTAGGCTTTGTAATGATAGGAGGCGGAGCTTGTCTGGTCAGTGATCTGGTTGCTGTACACGATGACATGTCCGGGATTTCTTCATGGAGAATTACTGACAGGTCCTCTTTGACTTGGACAGGTTAGGAAATGAAATGTATTATTAGATAAATCACGGGGGGGGGGGGTGTAACATAAATAATACGGAGTAATGAATGGATGTCAATATGCTGTGCAGAATCCCTCATCTCTGACAGTGTCGTGTTTCAGGCAGTGATAAAGTTCTTATCAGGAAATGGAGAAAATACTTTTTTTATTTCCGAGATTCGGGAAGGCAGAAGAGTGGAAGATATCGGAGGATTCAGTTATCACGGATCTGCCCCATAAAGTGAGGCGCCCTCGTCAGCTGCCCAGTTTGGCGGTCGGGTGAGGGGAGTCTGCGCACAGTTTGAAAGTCGGGTGAGGGGAGTCTGCGCACAGTTTGGAGGTCGGGTGAGGGGAGTCTGCGCACAGTTTGGAGGTCGGGTGAGGGGAGTCTGCACACAGTTTGGAGGTCAGGTGAGGGGAGTCTGTGCACAGTTTGGAGGTCAGGTGAGGGTAGTCTGCGCACAGTTTGGAGGTCGGGTGAGGGGAGTCTGCGCACAGTTTAGAGGTCGGGTGAGGGGAGTCTGCGCACAGTTTGGAGGTCAGGTGAGGGGAGTCTGTGCACAGTTTGAAAGTCGGGTGAGGGGACTCTGCGCACAGTTTGGCGGTCGGGTGAGGGGAGTCTGCGCACAGTTTGGAGGTCAGGTGAGGGGAGTCTGCGCACAGTTTGGAGGTCAGGTGAGGGGAGTCTGTGCACAGTTTGGCGGTCGGGTGAGGGGAGTCTGTGCACAGTTTGGCGGTCGGGTGAGGGGAGTCTGCGCACAGTTTGGAGGTCAGGTGAGGGGAGTCTGTGCACAGTTTGGAGGTCAGGTGAGGGGAGTCTGTGCACAGTTTGGAGGTCAGGTGAGGGGAGTCTGTGCACAGTTTGGAGGTCGGGTGAGGGGAGTCTGCGCACAGTTTGGAGGTCGGGTGAGGGGAGTCTGCGCACAGTTTGGAGGTCGGGTGAGGGGAGTCTGCGCACAGTTTGGCGGTCGGGTGAGGGGAGTCTGCGCACAGTTTGGAGGTTGGGTGAGGGGAGTCGGCGCACAGTTTGAAAGTCGGGTGAGGGGAGTCGGCGCACAGTTTGAAAGTCGGGTGAGGGGAGTCTGCGCACAGTTTGGCGGTCGGGTGAGGGGAGTCTGCGCACAGTTTGGCGGTCGGGTGAGGGGAGTCTGCGCACAGTTTGGCGGTCGGGTGAGGGGAGTCTGCGCACAGTTTGGAGGTCGGGTGAGGGGAGTCTGCGCACAGTTTGGAGGTCGGGTGAGGGGAGTCTGCGCACAGTTTGGAGGTCGGGTGAGGGGAGTCTGCGCACAGTTTGGCGGTCGGGTGAGGGGAGTCTGCGCACAGTTTGGCGGTCGGGTGAGGGGAGTCTGTGCACAGTTTGGCGGTCGGGTGAGGGGAGTCTGCGCACAGTTTGAAAGTCGGGTGAGGGGAGTCTGCGCACAGTTTGGCAGTCGGGTGAGGGGAGTCTGCGCACAGTTTGTCAGTCGGGTGAGGGGAGTCTGCACACAGTTTGGAGGTCAGGTGAGGGGAGTCTGTGCACAGTTTGGAGGTCAGGTGAGGGGAGTCTGTGAACAGTTTGGAGGTCGGGTGAGGGGAGTCTGCGCATAGTTTGGAGGTCGGGTGAGGGGAGTCGGCGCACAGTTTGAAAGTCGGGTGAGGGGAGTCTGCGCACAGTTTGGCGGTCGGGTGAGGGGAGTCTGCGCACAGTTTGGCGGTTGGGTGAGGGGAGTCTGTGAACAGTTTGGAGGTCGGGTGAGGGGAGTCTGCGCATAGTTTGGAGGTCGGGTGAGGGGAGTCGGCACACAGTTTGAAAGTCGGGTGAGGGGAGTCTGCGCACAGTTTGGCGGTCGGGTGAGGGGAGTCTGCACACAGTTTGGAGGTCGCGTGAGGGGAGTGGGGAGTCTGCGCACAGTTTTCGGGTCGGGTGAGGGAAGTCTGCGCACAGTTTGGAGGTCGGGTGAGGGGAGTCTGCGCAGTTTGGAGGTCGGGTGAGGGGAGTCTGCGCACAGTTTGGAGGTCGGGTGAGGGGAGTCTGCGCACAGTGAAGGACGCCTCGTCATCACTCAGCATGCGTGGAAGGAGCGGATGGCGAGAGATTCGCCTTAATGAAAAATAGAAGTTAATATCTCAATAAAACCGGCTGCAATAACTATTAACTGCCGCAATAAAATGCGTTTTATAATCCCGCCACATGCAGGCGTTTATCTGGACGCCTTTTAGCAGTAAAACACCAAAACTCTGAAGATTGGAGAGTAGCAGTGGAATTCTTCTACTGAATGATTTTCAGGCCGATCGTCTGACAATAATCCCGGAACCGGGAGAGGGGGGAGGGGGGTTCATTTCCAGGGGCAATTCTTGGGGAAGACGGAGATGTGAGGGATAATTGTGGATTAATTACCCCCCCATGGAATCAGAGTCAGTGCAATGTGTGCCCCCCCCCCATATGGAATCAGAGTCAGTGCAATGTGTGCCCCCCCCCATATGGAATCAGAGTCAGTGCAATGTGTGCCGCCCCCCCCATATGGAATCAGAGTCAGTGCAATGTGTGCCGTCTCCCCCCATGGAATCAGTGCCAGTGCAATGTGTGCCGCCTCCCCCCATAGAATCAGTGCCAGTGCAATGTGTGCCGTCTCCCCCATGGAATCAGTGCCAGTGCAATGTGTGCCGCCCCCCCTCCATGGAATCAGAGTCAGTGCAATGTGTGCCGTCTCCCCCCATGGAATCAGTGTCAGTGCAATGTGTGCCGCCCCCCCCATGGAATCAGAGTCAGTGCAATGTGTGCCATCCCCCCATGGAATCAGAGTCAGTGCAATGTGTGCCATCCCCCCCCCCATGGAATCAGAGTCAGAGTCAGTGCAATGTGTGCCCCCCCATGGAATCAGAGTCAGTGCAATGTGTGCCCCTCCCCCCATGGAATCAGAGTCAGTGCAATGTGTGCCCCCCCATGGAATCAGAGTCAGTGCAATGTGTGCCCCTCCATGGAATTAGAGTCAGTGCAATGTGTGCCCCCCCCATGGAATTAGAGTCAGTGCAATGTGTGCCCCCCCCCATGGAAATCATGGATTCGGTGCTTTAAAGCCACATAAAAAAAAGTTGCATTGCTTCTGCCTAAAGGCTTCTTGGTGAACTGGAGTAAAAAGTCCCCGCCGGTGTCCTACCGGGTGCAGGATAAGGATCAGGACAGAGCGCAGGCTGCCCGCTCTCCTTCCTGGCATGGATGGTGTCTAAGCAGAGGCTCTGTGCCCCACCGGAGGCTCTCCCCCCCCTCCCAGCCAGCCCCGACTAAGCCACCCCGGTTCCCCCCTGCAGCCCCCTGATGGCCAGTTCCGGAATCCAGAGTCGGTGCAACAGGCGCCCAACCCACCCGGTGGGCAGAGAGTACCTGAAGCAGGGGCACCGCCCCCCTAATCTACATGCAGGGTGACGGACGCATGGATTCCTATATTATTGTTTTTTTAGAAGCACATGATTAGAGCCCGTGGCTCTAATTGGCTTAAAAAAAAGGGTGGGCACGGGGGTGCAGAGCACTGTGCCCCGAGCCCACCCAGTTGTGTGACAATAGCAAATGATTATTTGAGATTGTCTTCCTGATTCTCCTCCCGTCCAATCAGGAAGCAGGTCCTGAGACCTAATTGGCCAATAGGAGAAGCGATTGTATTGCCCCCCCCCCCCCCCCCGAGGGAAGCCGCCACCATGGAGGTGGAGATGTAAGAAGGAGCAGAAGCTGCAAGATGGGGTAAGCGCAGGGCTGGTGGGACGATGGGTGAGTGACCGACGGACCGACCAACCGGGAGGGGGGGTTGTGGTTACGGGGGTCTTGTTTGCCGCCCCCTTTAAATATACAGCACCAGCCGCCACTTACCTGAAGAGGAGCTTCAGGCAGCCTGGGGTGGGGGGTTGGGAGGCGGCGGGTAAGAGGGGGTCGAGTCGCTGCACCACGGGCCTCATGAGGGTACATTCAGGACAGTCCAGTTTTTCTTGAAAAGTTGGGAAAGAATGTAAATGGTGTGAAGTTTATAAAGCAGATTTCTCCATCTTTCCCGCCACAGACATGAGATGATCGTCTGAAGAAATAATATGGAACTGAAACATCTCACCAGAGAAATGATGTCCAGTCCTCAGGAATCCACTTCCACGTTTACCCTTACATCGCCCTATATCGAATTATTGGACATTTTGTCACCAACCGCCGCCGTTCGCCATTAGTTTGCGCTGACGGTTGACGTAACAATACTGTCTGTCCACAAGCCGTCCATCACGGCTTCATTACAGCTGACAAACGACGTTTTACGAGTGTGAAAATTGTCTGGCTGTGACTCGGGGGGCTCCCGTCGGAGCCGATCGATTTCCCCGCGCAGACATGAATAAAGTGCGTTTTGCAAGGAGAAGGTGTTTGTCAGCGGCGCGGCGCACAAATGCGTAATCTTGTCAATTAAGTATTATTGTTAAGATCTAGTGGTGTGTTCGAATCACTTTAGAGTGCAACTAAGGAAGAGCCGAGTGCGTTTACGACTCCTGCAGGAACTATTAGCGCGTATTTTATTCAGATTTGTGCCGTAAAATCTGCATAAACTCAGCATATTGTGATCCCCCAGCGAGCATTTGTTTGGATAGAGCCGAGGAGGAGAAGAAAAAAATTCCTCAATTTCTGCAACTTCGGGGAAAGTCTGGAGAGCGGCGCGGCCGGATGTTAATCAGGTGCGGACGGCGATCACCGGAGAGGGGCGCCAACGATTATGCAAATGGTCGCAGTCAGTGGTCACCGAACGCCGAGCGAGACGCGACTAGTCAATTATCTCCGACCCTTCAACACATCCTAGTGAAGATATATGGCGGTAATTCCCGGCCTCCTCCGATTTATTGTGAAATATGGCGCAAATTACTGCTTAATGATGGTGGTTTTTGGAACAAGAATGTCATTAACCGAGTGCGCTGTACTTCGCGGCGTATTTCCCGCAGTCGTGTGCATCAGATCGAGTCATTACGCTCCTTAAAAGAACTCTAACGGAATTAAGCACCTTTCTGGCACCACATGGGTTAATAACACACCTGACTATGTCCCTGGCACCACATGGGTTAATAACACACCTGATTATGTCCTGGCATCAAATGGGTTAATAATGCGCCTGACTATGTCCTGGCAACAAATGGGTTAATAATGCGCCTATGTCCTGGCAACAAATGGGTTAATAATGCGCCTGACTATGTCCTGGCATCAAATGGGTTAATAACACACCTGACTATGTCCCTGGCACCGCATGGGTTAATAATGCGCCTGACTATGTCCCTGGCACCACATGGGTTAATAACACGCCTGACTATGTCCCTGGCATCACGTGGGTTAATAACACACCTGACTATGTCCCTGGCATTAAAGGGGTTAATAACACACCTGACTATGTCTCTGGCATCACATGGGTTAATAATGTGCCTGACTATGTCCCTGGCATCAAATGGGTTAATAACACACCTGACTATGTCCCACTCCCTGGCACCACATGGGTTAATAACACACCTGACTATGCACTGGCATCAAATGGGTTAATAACACACCTGACTATGTCCCACTCCCTGGCACCACATGGGTTAATAACACACCTGACTATGCACTGGCATCAAATGGGTTAATAACACACCTGACTATGTCCCTGGCATCACATCTGTTAATAACACACCTGACTATGTCCCTGGCATTAAAGGGGTTAATAACACACCTGACTAAATGTCCCTGGCATCACATGGGTTATTAATACACCCGATTATGTTGCCTGACATCACATTGGTTAATAACACACTAGACTAGACTATACGTCACTGGCATAACATGGGTTAATAATGCACCTGACTCGGTCCCTGGCATCACATGAATTAATAACATACCATGTCCTGGGCATTTCATGGGTTAAAAAGCACACTTGACTATGTCCCTGGCATCCCATGGGTTAACAATGCACCTGACTGTGTTACTGGTATCACATGGGTTAATACCGCACCTATGTCCCTGGCATCTCATGGGTTAATTAAGCACCCGACCTATATATCGCCGGCATCACATGGGTTAGTAACACATTTTACGATCTGTAGTTTGGGACCTCGTTAGTTAATAATACACCTGGCTATATGCCTCTTGCACAGCGTGGGTTACAAATACACCCAGCTATATATGTCTCTGGCATCACATGGGTTAAAAATTCATCCAATTGCATTTAAGTGACATCATAAGGGTTAATTTTGCACCCAACTGCTATTCTCCGGTGCCAGATGGGTTACTAACGCACCCAACTGTCTGTCCCTGGCATCAGAAGGGTTAATAAAGGACCTGATTGCATGTCTCCAGCATGAGAAGGGTTACAAAGGGGGGCAGGTGACTTGCCTGGCAGTGTATGGGTTAATGAAAGACCCATGACATTCTCTATCTGCGGACACATCTCTGGTGTCTGATGGGTTACCTCTGGTATTAGAGGAGTTAGTGGAATTATTAGGAATAAGTTTGGGGCTGTAAAGGGTTAATGGCAGCCCTTTACACCTCTCTGGCACTGGAAGGGTTAATAAAGCATACGGTTGCATGTCTGTGGCACACAATGCGTTAACAGAGGCCTCGCACAGGAGGAGAAGTGGACACCCCTGGCATTGTATGGGTTAATGGATAATGCCTTTGCTGTGATTACTGGCACTCAATGGGTTAATAGGTATCACAATGACTGCCTCCCCTGCTCTGATCCTGTGTGATAGAAGCTGATTGGGTGTTATGGGTAATATAGAGAGAACTTGTCACCCCCCCCCCCCCCCCTCCAATGATTGGATATCATGAAATTTGAAGGCTAGGCGCCCTCTCTGTGCTACTGACATTAGGGGGCGCCATTCCAAAAACTTGGACATTTACTGACTGCTGAGACCATTTACAACAAAATGACGAATCTAAAAGGCGCCGAGCCAAAATGATGTCATACATCCCAGGAGCCCTCATGGGAGGAGGAGCTTTCTCAGCTAAGCACGCCCCTCCTGCCTGCATGCCTGAGCTTAGGGCAGATGGATTCCAGGAAGTAAATGCTGCGTTTATCATCTGCCCTTACTCAAGATGGCCACAGCTAGAAATGCTAGGGGGGTGTTTTTTCTTTTTTTTTTATAACAAATTTAAGCACGGGGACATGGATGGATGGGGGGAGGGGGAGGGGGTTTGCTTTGAATAAACAAAAATGAAATATACATTTAAGTTTCGCTTTAAAAAGTTAACCACTTCAGCCCTGGACCATTTTGTTGCTAAAGGACCAGGCCCCTTTTTGCGATTCGGCACTGCGTCGCTTTAACTGACAATTGCGCGGTCGTGCAACAAAATTTACGTCCTTTTTTTTCCCCACAATCATAACTTTCTTTTGGTGGTATTTGATCACCTCTGCGGTTTTTATTTTTTTGCGCTATAAACAAAAATAGAGCGACAATTTTGAAAAAAATGCAATATTTTTTACTTTTTGCTATAATAAATATCCCCAAAAAATATATAAAAAAACATTTTTTTTCCTCAGTTTAGTCCGATACGTATTCTTCTACATACTTTTGGTAAAAAAAAAAAAAAAAATCGCAATAAGCGTTTATTGATTTGTTTGCCCAAAAGTTATAGCTTCTACAAAATAGGGGAAAGATTTATGGCATTTTTATTAATATTTTTTTTTTACTAGTAATGGCGGCGATCAGTGATTTTTACCGTGACTGCGACATTATGGCGGACACATCGGACACTTTTGACACTATTTTGGGACCATTATCATTTATACAGCGATCAGTGCTATAAAAATGCACTGATAACTGTAAAAATGACACTGGCAGTGAATGGGTTAACCAGTAGGGGGGCGCTAAAGGGGTTAAGTGTGCCCCAATGTGTGATTCTAACTGTAGGGGGGCGTGGCTTGGCGTGTGACATCACTGATCGTCGTTCCCTATGACAGAGAACAGACGATCGGTGACAGGCTCACTAGGAACAAACTAGTGAATTGTTTGTTTACACGTATCTCTCCCCGTTCTTCAGCTCTGTGACCCGATCGCGGGACACCGGCGGCGATCGGGTCCGCGGGACCTGCAGGCACGGTCACGGAGTACCCGACCGGGTCGCGAGTGCGACCCACGGCTGTGCATATTAAAGGGGACATACCTGTACGCCAATATGCCCAGCCGTGCCATCCTGCCGACGTACATCGGCGTGCGGCGGTCGGCAAGTGGTTAAAAGATCAGACAAACATCCAACGCACTTCTTCATCGGGGCTTCAGAAATGGGTGTGAATATAAAAACGAAGTATGAAAAATATAAATGTGGGGGAAAAAAAAGAAAGAAACATTCACTAAAAATAATAACGGCGCCAAAAAACAAATCAGTGAATACAAAAGTTGAGAGTTTAGAAGACAAAACTAATCAATCCAATCTAAATGATCTGATCAGATAAAATAATATCGGCTTACAATCGAACGATGGACTTTTGCGAGCCTGCGGTCTGTCTGTGCGTTGCGTCCCCCAGAAGAAGGACGCTCGGGACGGGAACATTGTTGCAGATAAAAATGTTACAAAATTCCAATATTTAGATCTGCAACAAAGTCTCAATCCTCACCGTTCTAATCCAAAGAATGGAACACAAATCCCCGACGTATGGAAGACAAGATGAGGTTTATTGTTATTGCAAATAAAAATTAACAACAACATTTTAAAATGGTAAAAAAAGAAAAGAAAAGGAAAGGAAAGGGGGCGCTCAGATAGAGATCATTAGATTGTAAGCTGTTATTTGGATTGATTGGGGCTGTAATATAATATTTCTGTTTTATAAATGCTCCATTTTCTGATTGCTTTTTAAGTCATCATTTGAAAAAAACGTTTTACTTCCTCTTTACACTTTTAATTCTTATTTTTCATTTTATCATTTTTTATATTATACAATTTTGTTCTGTTGCCCCGATGAAGGCGAGCGTTGGCCATTTTGTGTGATTCTGAAAAAGAATTTTTAACCACTAAAGACTCCCCCCCCCCCCCCCTCTTCTGGCCCCAGGCCGTGTTTTGCTGTTCAGCACTGCACTACTTTAACTGGTCATTATTTCCCCACAAATAGAGATTTCTTTTCGTGGTATTTGATCACCTCTGCATTTTTTTTTGTTTTTTTTTTATCTTTTGGTATAGAATCAAAAACATCAAATAATAAAAATAAAAAAAAATGTCTTCATAAATTTTGGCCAGGCTGTATTCTGCTAAATGTCTTTAATAATAAAAATCCCAATAAGTGCGTACTGATTGGTTTGCATGAAAGTTATAGCGCCTATAAACTATGGCAGAGACACTGTCATTTTTTCTTTCTACTACTAATGGCGATGATCAGCAACTTATAATGGGACTGCGATAGTGCGGCGGGCAATCTGACAGTAACTGACGCTGGGGGGGACTGACTAACTGCCACTGACATCACCAGTGACACTAATCCAGTGATCAGTGATAATACTATTCACTGTACTAATGACACTGGCTGGGAAGGGGTTAGCGTCTAGGCACGATCAAGGGGTTAACTGTGTGCCTAACTATGTGTAATGTGTGCGGATTTTACTAATAGATCTCGGTTTCTCATCCCTGCTTTGCTTTCACTCCATCTGTACAGAGCTCTGGGCTGTGATTGGACATTGCAGGTGGGGGGGCGGGGTCACCAATTGGTTAAATAATACTCCTCTTACCTGCCCCCTGAAGATGTCCGATTGTCGATGAAATGCGATGTAGGGGCGGGGCTTACGGCCTGTGATGTCATCCCGCCCACCGGTGTACAACGGCAGAGCGTTTTACGCTTTTTATCTTGCGATGTTTGCGGGTACCTCTTTCTATCCATAATAAAATAAAGGAGTTTTAGCGATATTACGTTGATAGCGGTTTGTTCTGCTCCTTCCTGAAGGGGGTGCCGTTCATTGGACGTGATTGGAGGAGATGTATGTGGAGAGGTGCGGCGTCCCCGGAGGGGTTCATTGCATTTGATCTCTTATTAATAAAAAGATCAAATACGTTTGGTTGGCAGTTGGCGGTTCGGTGTCCCGGGAGCGCGGCACGCTGACCTGTATATTCACAGCTTTATAGATTGGGTGGCCCCCGAGGGCCCTGATTGGACGCCGGGAGTGGACTATAGATGCACGTTTCTCATTATTTGTCTTTATTGGTGGTTTATATTTTCTAAGATCGTTTCTTGTCTTTTTCGCTGTCGTGTTTCCAATTTTTTGATTGACTGTCACAATTTTATATATTGTTTACGATTTATTAAAAAAAAAAAAAAAAAGTAACCAATGAAGTATTTTTTATTTTTTTTTGGTTACACATTTATGATTATTGATATTCTTCATATGGGATTGCACACCTTTTCAGTAATATTTTCTCTTTTTCCTGTATGCGGAGCCACTGAGCGCTGCGTTCTCTTAGTACACGAAGCGCATTAGACGATTCCATTTACCAAAGACGCGTTGTGGACTTCCTCATCCTTTCACCTCTCCGGGCGGATTCCTTTACTTTGACAAACGTCACCCAGAGCTGGAAGCGGACGCTGGCACTGCGATTCCAGACACGTCCAGTACTTCCTAGCGCACCACAAATCTAGACGCAACACCACCGACCAATAGAAGTGACATTTACTTTGTATCAACTAGAAAACCAAAAGAAGAGAAGTGTGGGGGAATTATTGGGGATGTGGTGCGTTTCATGCCAAACGACATCTTCATGAAATTATTTTGTATCGAATATAAAAAAAGAAAACGTCTGATAGTGTCATGAATTCAGAGCGATCCTGCTTCCTCTGCACACTTCCTGCATCCTTTGCGCACTTCCTGCATCTCCTGCAACTTCCTGCATCCTCCATGCACTTCCTGCGTCCCCTGCAACTACCTGCATCCTCCATACACTTCCTGCGTCCTCCGTGCACTTCCTGCGTCTCCTGCAACTTCCTGCGTCCTCCATACACTTCCTGCGTCCTCCATACACTTCCTGCGTCCTCCATACACTTCCTGTGTCCTACGTGCACTTTAGGGTGACGACATTTCCAAAGTACCATTCAGGGACACCCCTCCCTTCCCAAAAATCAGCTTGTCCTGTAACGAATCACAGCACAGTGATTGGACACAAGAGGCGGGATTTATGATTTCTCCAATCACAGGCAAGGGGCGGGAATGTGCTCCTTCAGGCATTCCCGGCCAGGACAAGTACTGTCAGTGAGTAAAGCGCTGATGTGGCGGCCTTTTTTGGGGGTATTAGTATGGCGGTTGGTGGTTGTGTCAGTTTCATTCCGGGACACTGTATTGTCCTGGAATGAAGATGCCTGGGACAGACCTACAAAATCCGGGACTGTCCCGGGCAATCCGGGACACGTGGTCACCCTAGTGCACTTCCTGCATCCTCCGTGCACTTCCTGCGTCTTCTGCGCACTTCCTGCGTCCTCTGTGCACTTCCTGTGTCCTCCATACACTTCCTGCGTCTCCTGCAACTTCCTGCGTCCTCCATACACTTCCTGTGTCTCCTGCACACTTCCTGCGCCCTCTGTGCACTTCCTGCGTCTCCTGCAACTTCCTGCATCCTCCATACACTTCCTGCATCTCCTGCAAACTTCCTGCATCCTCTGTGCACTTCCTGCATCCTCCGTGCACTTCCTGCATCTTCTGCGCACTTCCTGCGTCCTCCGTGCACTTCTTACGTCCTCCGTGCACTTCCTGCGTCTCCTGCAACTTCCTGCGTCCTCCATACACTTCCTGCATCCTCCGCACACTTCCTGCGTCCTCATAGAATTGTAGGACTTATTCTCGGATCATCACAGAATTGTATGATGTATTCTCAGATCATCATAGAGTTGTAGGACATGCTCAGATCACCATTGAATAGTGGATCATCTTCTCGGAACATCATGAAATTGTGAGATGTCTTCCCGGATCACCATAGAATTGTAGGATGGATTCTCGGATCATCATTGGATTGTAGGACGCATTCCCAGATTATCATAGACTTGTGGAACGTCTTTCCGGATCACCATAGAATTGTGTGACGTCTTCCCGGATCATCATAGAATTGTAGGATGTATTCTTGGATCATCATTGGATTGTAGGACGTCTTCCCGGATCACCATAGATTTGTAGGATGTATTCCCAGATTATCATAGACTTGTGGGATGTCTTCTCGGATCATCATAGAATTGTGAGATGTCTTCTCGGATCATCATAGAATTGTGAGATGTCTTCTCGGATCATCATTGGATTGTAGGACGTATTCTCGGATCATCATAGAATTTGGAGCTGTCTTCTCGGATCATCATTGGATTGTAGGACGCATTCCTGGATCACCATAGAATTGTGGGATGTATTCTCGGATCATCATAGAATTGTAGGATGTATTCTCGGATCATCATAGATTTGTAGGATGTATTCCCAGATTATCATAGACTTGTGGGACGTCTTCTCGGATCACCATAGAATTGTGGGACGTCTTCTCGGATCACCATAGAATTGTAGGATGTATTCTCGGATCATCATAGATTTGTAGGATGTATTCCCAGATTATCATAGACTTGTGGGACGTCTTCTCGGATCACCATAGACTTGTGGGTCGTATTCTCAGCAGTAACTTTGTATAATTTGAAGCTTCTTGTATCTGGTGAGTGATGGAGTAACAAGTGATCCCATATAATATATATATATATACAGATTCTTATAAGGAAACGTTGTCTCCCTCCGATCCGGCAATGCCGGGTTTTACGTCTGCAGCTGATTAGCTGAAAACATATTTTGTAATCTTAATGGTAACAAATCCTGCGCACTTTCAGCGGGCGAGGAGCGCGGGGAGCTCGTGCAGGCGCAGCGATTTTCATACATTGTGTTTGGCATAAAATTAAAAAAAATCCGCGGGGAATCCCTCAAACAGCATTCCTAATGAGGGGAAACCATGGCAGACACAAACACGGGCCGCAGGAAGAACGTCCCGATATCCCCCGATGTATACTCCAGATATACGGGAATCACGTCCGGCCGCTCGCTTTTCAACTCCGGACAAAGCCAAATTGATTCAACCCCAGCATGGGGGCGGGCCTAATAAACCAACCAAACTGCCGGCGGAAGGTTCGGGACTCAGAAAGGTGATCAGGCTCCCGCCGTCCGGACCGCGCGCCCCTCCCCCCACTCCTTAACTTTAATTCACTCACTTCGGAGGCAGAGAGATTTGCTCGGCGCGTTGCAATCAACACACCAACTCCGCATAAAAGAGCGACTCGGAGCATCGCTCTAATGTGGCAGTTTATTCATGGCTGACCTGACGCTGCATAACTCGCCCCCAACGCCGCGGCTGACACTCAAACGCTGTTTAGCAATACTCCCCCTCTCCCCCTCTCCCCAACTTACTTGTGAAATCGAGACTTTTCTGGAGCTTTAAGGCATTTGGGCGACATGTGAAATCGCCGTCCTCGCCGAGAATCCTGTACCCCCCCTCCCCCCGACACATTACAAATAAACAACAAAAGCAATTACTGAATGTAACGAAAGAAAGACGCAGAAAAGAGCAACGAGCACAAAAAAGAAGAAAGGAGCGAGGAGCGAGGAGCGAGGAGCGAGGATTGTTTATTCTGCAACAACTCAATTACTTTATCAAAAGTGTTAAAGAGGTGAAGCGCGGCTTTGTGAGATCGTTCTACCGTGGGAAATGTGGCGGCACGCCGCAAGGAGAGCTTTGTAAGTCAGCGTGCAAATCCGATCATCGCCACAATCATCGCCAGGGTCAGATACAAAGAGGACAGAGATCATCGCCACAATCGTCGCCACAATCATCGCCACAATCATCGCCACAATCATCGCCAGGGTCAGATACAAAGAGGACAGAGATCGTCGCCACAATCGTCGCCACAAACATCGCCACAATCATCGCCACAATCGTCGCCAGGGTCAGATACAAAGAGGACAGAGATCATCGCCACAATCGTCGCCACAATCGTCGCCACAAACATCGCCGCCACAATCGTCGCCAGGGTCAGATACAAAGAGGACAGAGATCATCGCCACAATCATCGCCACCACAAACATTGCCACAATCGTCGCCAGGGTCAGATACAAAGAGGACAGAGATCATCGCCACCACAAACATTGCCACAATCGTCGTCAGGGTCAGATACAAGGAGAACACAGATCATCGCCACAATCGTCGCCACAAACGTCGTCACAAACGTCGCCAGGGTCAGATACAAAGAGCACAGAGATCATCGCCACAAATGTCGCCACAAACGTCGCCACAATCGTCACCACAAACGTCGCCACACTCATCGCCACAAACAACGCCACAATCGTCGCCACAAACGTCGCCACAATCGTCGCCACAATCATCGCCACAAACATCGCCACAATCGTCACCAGGGTCAGATACAAAGAGGACAGAGATCATCGCCACAATCGTCGCCAGGGTCAGATACAAAGTTACCACTCCAAGACCCGCCACTTTTCTGGCACTTTTTGTTTTGAAAATCATTTTTTTTGCTAGAAAATGACTTGGGAACCCCAAACATTATATATTTTTTTTAAAGCAGAGGACCTGGAGAATAAATTGGTGGGTTTTGCAATATTTTATGCCACGCGATATTTGCGCAGTGGATTTTCAAATGCAGTTTTTTTGGGGGGGGGAAATTACTTTTTTTTTTATTTTAATAAAAAAAAAAAAAAAAAAAAGAAGAAAACCACAATACAAAACCCAAGACTTTTGTAAAATATAAAAGATGATGTCATGCCGGCTAAATAGATACGCTCTAAAATTGCACGCGCCCGCACAGCCGCGACAAGCGACGTAAATTGTACTATCCACAGGTCACCACTATAGATGTACAGAGGAGGAGTGGCGGCCGGTCCATAGGGGGACTTTCACACTGGGGTGGTGCCGGGCGTTAGCGGTAAAGCGGCACTAGTTTTAGCGGCGCCTTACGGCTGTTATAGCGGTGCTTTCCAGGTTAAAAGCGCCCCGCTAGCGGCTGAGGAAAGGGTTAAAAGCGCCCGCGTTGCTTTGCAGGAGCTTCAGCAGCGCTGCCCATTCATTTCAGTGGGCGGGGCGTTTTGGGAGCGCTCCGGCACCGCCCCAAAGATGCTGATTGGAAGCGCACGCCCCAGTGTGGGGGAGCACTCGGGTTTTCACACTGGAGAGGCGCTTTTCAGGTGCTATTTTTAGCGCTAAAACGCCTGAAATGCGTCGGTCCCAGTGTGAAGGGGGTCTTGGGGGCGCCTATTTTGCATAATCTAATCACAGAACGATTTATTTTTAAATAATTGATAATATGACTAACATCTTAAAGTTACAGAATCTTATCATTTATCTAAAAATCAATCGTTCTGCGGGGTGCCGGAATAATAATAGGTTTCTATGGCGATTAGAGCCCGAGCCTCTAACTGGCTTGTTTTATGTTGTCCTCGGGAGCGCCGCGCCCCGAACCCTCCCACTTTGTGACTTTAGCGAATCGATATTTGCCATCGGTTTCTGGCTTCTCGTCCCGGCCAATAAGGACTGGGGGCTAAAGATTTGGAACCCGGTAAGAAGACCAGTTTGACATGGAAGCCGGGGGGGGGGGGGCGGCGGATAACGGGGGAGCCGTGACTGCTGGGGGGGGGGGGGGCGGCGGCTCCATTTGGAGGTGGAGCTGCACCATTCTGGCTAAAATGAGAATCGCAATTTTTTTGCTTAGAATAAAGATCGCGATTCTCGCGGCGTGAAATCTTCTTTCACATTATACAAAAAAAATTGGGCTAAATTTACTGTTTTTCGTTCTTTTTTTAATTCATTAAAGTGTATTTTTTCCCCAAAAAATTGCGTTTGAAAGACTGCGCAAATACAGTGTGACATAAAGTATTGCAACAATCGCCATTTTATTCTCTAGGGTCTCTGCTAAAATAAATATAATGTTTGGGCGTTTTCTAGAAAAAAATACAGATTTTAACTTGTAAACAACAAGTGTCAGAAAAAGGTTTAGTCTTTAAGTAGTTAAACTGACCTCCTTTACACCCCCTTCACACTGGGGCCGCGGCCGCCTTGGCGCCGCTCGTTTTGGCGGTGCTTTTCAGCCGCTAGCGGGGCGCTTTTAACCCCAAAGAAGGGGTTAAAAGCACCTGTGTTACAGCGCCTCCGAATCGCTTTTCAGGCACTTTGGAAGCGCTGTCCATTCATTTCAATGGGCAGGGCGTTTAGGGAGCGCAAAACACGGCGCAATCCCAAACCGCCCCAAAGATGCTGCTTGCAGGACTTTTCCTGAAGTCCCGCAATCCCAGCGCCCCCCTGCAATCCCAGCGCCCACCCCCTGCAATCCCAGCGCCCCCCCCCTGCAATCCCAGCGCGCCCCCCAACCCAGTGTGAAAAGTCACATTGTAATGAATGGGAAGCGCTAAATGCCTGAAAACACCTCAGTGTGAAAAGGGGTCTTACAGACCGAAGTTCATTCCTTTAATCTAAAAGAACAGAAGATACAATGTTTCTCTTTATCTACTATGACGTACCCGCTACATCCACCTGAAGTCACACGACGTACCCGCTACATCCCCCTGAAGTCACACGACGTACCCGCTACATCCACCTGAAGTCACACGACGTACCCGCTACATCCCCCTGAAGTCACATGACGTACCCGCTACATCCACCTGAAGTCACACGACGTACCCGCTACATCCCCCTGAAGTCACATGACGTACCCGCTACATCCACCTGAAGTCACACGACGTACCCGCTACATCCACCTGAAGTCACATGACGTACCCGCTACATCCACCTGAAGTCACACGACGTACCCGCTACATCCACCTGAAGTCACACGACGTACCCGCTACATCCACCTGAAGTCACACGACGTACCCGCTACATCCACCTGAAGTCACACGACGTACCCGCTACATCCACCTGAAGTCACACGACGTACCCGCTACATCCACCTGAAGTCACACGACGTACCCGCTACATCCACCTGAAGTCACACGACGTACCCGCTACATCCACCTGAAGTCACACGACGTACCCGCTACATCCACCTGAAGTCACACGACGTACCCGCTACATCCACCTGAAGTCACATGACGTACCCGCTACATCCACCTGAAGTCACATGACGTACCCGCTACATCCACCTGAAGTCACACGACGTACCCGCTACATCCCCCTGAAGTCACATGACGTACCCGCTACATCCACCTGAAGTCACACGACGTACCCGCTACATCCACCTGAAGTCACACGACGTACCCGCTACATCCACCTGAAGTCACACGACGTACCCGCTACATCCCCCTGAAGTCACACGACGTACCCGCTACATCCACCTGAAGTCACACGACGTACCCGCTACATCCACCTGAAGTCACACGACGTACCCGCTACATCCACCTGAAGTCACACGACGTACCCGCTACATCCACCTGAAGTCACATGACGTACCCGCTACATCCACCTGAAGTCACACGACGTACCCGCTACATCCACCTGAAGTCACACGACGTACCCGCTACATCCACCTGAAGTCACACGACGTACCCGCTACATCCACCTGAAGTCACACGACGTACCCGCTACATCCACCTGAAGTCACACGACGTACCCGCTACATCCCCCTGAAGTCACATGACGTACCCGCTACATCCACCTGAAGTCACACGACGTACCCGCTACATCCACCTGAAGTCACACGACGTACCCGCTACATCCACCTGAAGTCACACGACGTACCCGCTACATCCCCCTGAAGTCACATGACGTACCCGCTACATCCACCTGAAGTCACACGACGTACCCGCTACATCCACCTGAAGTCACACGACGTACCCGCTACATCCACCTGAAGTCACACGACGTACCCGCTACATCCCCCTGAAGTCACACGACGTACCCGCTACATCCACCTGAAGTCACACGACGTACCCGCTACATCCACCTGAAGTCACACGACGTACCCGCTACATCCACCTGAAGTCACACGACGTACCCGCTACATCCCCCTGAAGTCACATGACGTACCCGCTACATCCACCTGAAGTCACACGACGTACCCGCTACATCCCCCTGAAGTCACACGACGTACCCGCTACATCCACCTGAAGTCACACGACGTACCCGCTACATCCACCTGAAGTCACACGACGTACCCGCTACATCCCCCTGAAGTCACATGACGTACCCGCTACATCCACCTGAAGTCACACGACGTACCCGCTACATCCCCCTGAAGTCACACGACGTACCCGCTACATCCACCTGAAGTCACATGACGTACCCGCTACATCCACCTGAAGTCACACGACGTACCCGCTATATCCACCTGAAGTCACACGACGTACCCGCTACATCCACCTGAAGTCACACGACGTACCCGCTACATCCACCTGAAGTCACACGACGTACCCGCTACATCCACCTGAAGTCACATGACGTACCCGCTACATCCACCTGAAGTCACACGACGTACCCGCTACATCCACCTGAAGTCACACGACGTACCCGCTACATCCACCTGAAGTCACATGACGTACCCGCTACATCCACCTGAAGTCACATGACGTACCCGCTACATCCCCCTGAAGTCACACGACGTACCCGCTACATCCACCTGAAGTCACACGACGTACCCGCTACATCCACCTGAAGTCACACGACGTACCCGCTACATCCACCTGAAGTCACAAGACGTACCCGCTACATCCACCTGAAGTCACACGACGTACCCGCTACATCCACCTGAAGTCACACGACGTACCCGCTACATCCACCTGAAGTCACACGACGTACCCGCTACATCCACCTGAAGTCACACGACGTACCCGCTACATCCCCCTGAAGTCACACGACGTACCCGCTACATCCCCCTGAAGTCACACGACGTACCCGCTACATCCACCTGAAGTCACACGACGTACCCGCTACATCCACCTGAAGTCACACGACGTACCCGCTACATCCACCTGAAGTCACACGACGTACCCGCTACATCCCCCTGAAGTCACACGACGTACCCGCTACATCCACCTGAAGTCACACGACGTACCCGCTACATCCACCTGAAGTCACACGACGTACCCGCTACATCCACCTGAAGTCACACGACGTACCCGCTACATCCCCCTGAAGTCACACGACGTACCCGCTACATCCACCTGAAGTCACATGACGTACCCGCTACATCCACCTGAAGTCACATGACGTACCCGCTACATCCCCCTGAAGTCACACGACGTACCCGCTACATCCACCTGAAGTCACACGACGTACCCGCTACATCCACCTGAAGTCACACGACGTACCCGCTACATCCCCCTGAAGTCACATGACGTACCCGCTACATCCACCTGAAGTCACACGACGTACCCGCTACATCCCCCTGAAGTCACACGACGTACCCGCTACATCCCCCTGAAGTCACACGACGTACCCGCTACATCCACCTGAAGTCACACGACGTACCCGCTACATCCCCCTGAAGTCACACGACGTACCCGCTACATCCACCTGAAGTCACACGACGTACCCGCTACATCCACCTGAAGTCACACGACGTACCCGCTACATCCACCTGAAGTCACAAGACGTACCCGCTACATCCACCTGAAGTCACAAGACGTACCCGCTACATCCACCTGAAGTCACACGACGTACCCGCTACATCCACCTGAAGTCACACGACGTACCCGCTACATCCACCTGAAGTCACACGACGTACCCGCTACATCCACCTGAAGTCACACGACGTACCCGCTACATCCCCCTGAAGTCACACGACGTACCCGCTACATCCCCCTGAAGTCACACGACGTACCCGCTACATCCACCTGAAGTCACACGACGTACCCGCTACATCCACCTGAAGTCACACGACGTACCCGCTACATCCACCTGAAGTCACACGACGTACCCGCTACATCCCCCTGAAGTCACACGACGTACCCGCTACATCCACCTGAAGTCACACGACGTACCCGCTACATCCACCTGAAGTCACACGACGTACCCGCTACATCCACCTGAAGTCACACGACGTACCCGCTACATCCACCTGAAGTCACACGACGTACCCGCTACATCCACCTGAAGTCACACGACGTACCCGCTACATCCCCCTGAAGTCACACGACGTACCCGCTACATCCCCCTGAAGTCACACGACGTACCCGCTACATCCACCTGAAGTCACACGACGTACCCGCTACATCCACCTGAAGTCACACGACGTACCCGCTACATCCACCTGAAGTCACAAGACGTACCCGCTACATCCACCTGAAGTCACACGACGTACCCGCTACATCCACCTGAAGTCACACGACGTACCCGCTACATCCACCTGAAGTCACACGACGTACCCGCTACATCCCCCTGAAGTCACACGACGTACCCGCTACATCCCCCTGAAGTCACACGACGTACCCGCTACATCCACCTGAAGTCACACGACGTACCCGCTACATCCACCTGAAGTCACACGACGTACCCGCTACATCCACCTGAAGTCACACGACGTACCCGCTACATCCCCCTGAAGTCACACGACGTACCCGCTACATCCACCTGAAGTCACACGACGTACCCGCTACATCCACCTGAAGTCACACGACGTACCCGCTACATCCACCTGAAGTCACACGACGTACCCGCTACATCCCCCTGAAGTCACACGACGTACCCGCTACATCCACCTGAAGTCACATGACGTACCCGCTACATCCACCTGAAGTCACATGACGTACCCGCTACATCCACCTGAAGTCACATGACGTACCCGCTACATCCACCTGAAGTCACACGACGTACCCGCTACATCCACCTGAAGTCACACGACGTACCCGCTACATCCACCTGAAGTCACATGACGTACCCGCTACATCCCCCTGAAGTCACACGACGTACCCGCTACATCCCCCTGAAGTCACACGACGTACCCGCTACATCCACCTGAAGTCACACGACGTACCCGCTACATCCACCTGAAGTCACATGACGTACCCGCTACATCCACCTGAAGTCACATGACGTACCCGCTACATCCACCTGAAGTCACATGACGTACCCGCTACATCCACCTGAAGTCACACGACGTACCCGCTACATCCACCTGAAGTCACACGACGTACCCGCTACATCCACCTGAAGTCACATGACGTACCCGCTACATCCACCTGAAGTCACACGACGTACCCGCTACATCCCCCTGAAGTCACACGACGTACCCGCTACATCCACCTGAAGTCACACGACGTACCCGCTACATCCACCTGAAGTCACATGACGTACCCGCTACATCCACCTGAAGTCACACGACGTACCCGCTACATCCACCTGAAGTCACACGACGTACCCGCTACATCCACCTGAAGTCACACGACGTACCCGCTACATCCACCTGAAGTCACACGACGTACCCGCTACATCCACCTGAAGTCACATGACGTACCCGCTACATCCACCTGAAGTCACACGACGTACCCGCTACATCCCCCTGAAGTCACACGACGTACCCGCTACATCCACCTGAAGTCACACGACGTACCCGCTACATCCACCTGAAGTCACATGACGTACCCGCTACATCCACCTGAAGTCACATGACGTACCCGCTACATCCACCTGAAGTCACACGACGTACCCGCTACATCCCCCTGAAGTCACACGACGTACCCGCTACATCCACCTGAAGTCACACGACGTACCCGCTACATCCACCTGAAGTCACATGACGTACCCGCTACATCCACCTGAAGTCACATGACGTACCCGCTACATCCACCTGAAGTCACACGACGTACCCGCTACATCCACCTGAAGTCACACGACGTACCCGCTACATCCACCTGAAGTCACATGACGTACCCGCTACATCCACCTGAAGTCACACGACGTACCCGCTACATCCACCTGAAGTCACACGACGTACCCGCTACATCCACCTGAAGTCACACGACGTACCCGCTACATCCACCTGAAGTCACACGACGTACCCGCTACATCCACCTGAAGTCACATGACGTACCCGCTACATCCACCTGAAGTCACACGACGTACCCGCTACATCCCCCTGAAGTCACACGACGTACCCGCTACATCCACCTGAAGTCACACGACGTACCCGCTACATCCACCTGAAGTCACATGACGTACCCGCTACATCCACCTGAAGTCACATGACGTACCCGCTACATCCACCTGAAGTCACACGACGTACCCGCTACATCCCCCTGAAGTCACACGACGTACCCGCTACATCCACCTGAAGTCACATGACGTACCCGCTACATCCACCTGAAGTCACATGACGTACCCGCTACATCCACCTGAAGTCACACGACGTACCCGCTACATCCACCTGAAGTCACATGACGTAAAGAATCGATTCTTGTTAGGAAATCGAGAGATGAAGGTTTCCGTCTTTATAGATCGCTAGATGAAGACGCAGAAAACGCGATTCTTGTTGTTTGTGTTTTTGCTATTTTTTCCGACTAATATAAAAGGTGAGACGCCGTGAAAATCAACTTATTACCATATTCACACATACAGCGATTATCTGCGTCCGGGGGACACCTGACATGACGGCATCAACGTCACACAACACAGAGATAGAGTGTAAGCTCCTCTGTACAGAGACTGATGTGATGTGGGGGGGGAGGGGACATTAGAGTGTAAGCTCCTCTGTATAGAGACTGATGTGATGTGGGGGGAGGGGACATTAGAGTGTAAGCTCCTCTGGTACAGAGACTGATGTGGGGGGGAGGGGACATTAGAGTGTAAGCTCCTCTGTATAGAGACTGATGTGATGTGGGGGGGAGGGGACATTAGAGTGTAAGCTCCTCTGTATAGAGACTGATGTGATGTGGGGGGGAGGGGACATTAGAGTGTAAGCTCCTCTGTACAGAGACTGATGTGATGTGGGGGGAGGGGACATTAGAGTGTAAGCTCCTCTGTATAGAGACTGATGTGATATGGGGGGAGGGGACATTAGAGTGTAAGCTCCTCTGTACAGAGACTGATGTGACTGTGGGGGAGGGGACATTAGAGTGTAAGCTCCTCTGTACAGAGACTGATGTGACTGTGGGGGGAGGGGACATTAGAGTGTAAGCTCCTCTGTACAGAGACTGATGTGATGTGGGGGGAGGGGACATTAGAGTGTAAGCTCCTCTGTACAGAGACTGATGTGATGTGGGGGAGGGGACATTAGAGTGTAAGCTCCTCTGTACAGAGACTGATGTGACTGTGGGGGGAGGGGACATTAGAGTGTAAGCTCCTCTGTACAGAGACTAATGTGATGTGGGGGGAGGGGACATTAGAGTGTAAGCTCCTCTGTATAGAGACTGATGTGATGTGGGGGGGGGGGAGGGGACATTAGAGTGTAAGCTCCTCTGTACAGAGACTGATGTGATGTGGGGGGAGGGGACATTAGAGTGTAAGCTCCTCTGTATAGAGACTGATGTGATGTGGGGGGAGGGGACATTAGAGTGTAAGCTCCTCTGTACAGAGACTGATGTGATGGGGGGGGAGGGGACATTAGAGTGTAAGCTCCTCTGTACAGAGACTGATGTGATGTGGGGGGGGAGGGGACATTAGAGTGTAAGCTCCTCTGTATAGAGACTGATGTGATGTGGGGGGGAGGGGACATTAGAGTGTAAGCTCCTCTGTATAGAGACTGATGTGATGTGTGGGGGAGGGGACATTAGAGTGTAAGCTCCTCTGTACAGAGACTGATGTGATGTGGGGGGGGGAGGGGACATTAGAGTGTAAGCTCCTCTGTATAGAGACTGATGTGATGTGGGGGGAGGGGACATTAGAGTGTAAGCTCCTCTGTATAGAGACTGATGTGATGTGGGGGGGAGGGGACATTAGAGTGTAAGCTCCTCTGTATAGAGACTGATGTGATGTGGGGGGGAGGGGACATTAGAGTGTAAGCTCCTCTGTACAGAGACTGATGTGATGTGGGGGGAGGGGACATTAGAGTGTAAGCTCCTCTGTATAGAGACTGATGTGATGTGGGGGGAGGGGACATTAGAGTGTAAGCTCCTCTGTATAAAGACTGATGTGATGTGGGAGGGGGAGGGGACATTAGAGTGTAAGCTCCTCTGTACAGAGACTGATGTGATGTGGGGGAGGGGACATTAGAGTGTAAGCTCCTCTGTATAGAGACTGATGTGATGTGGGGGAGGGGACATTAGAGTGTAAGCTCCTCTGTACAGAGACTGATGTGATGTGGGGGGAGGGGACATTAGAGTGTAAGCTCCTCTGTATAGAGAATGATGTGATGGGGGGGAGGGGACATTAGAGTGTAAGCTCCTCTGTACAGAGACTGATGTGATGTGGGGGAGGGGACATTAGAGTGTAAGCTCCTCTGTACAGAGACTGATGTGGGGGGGGGAGGGGACATTAGAGTGTAAGCTCCTCTGTACAGAGACTGATGTGATGTGGGGGAGGGGACATTAGAGTGTAAGCTCCTCTGTACAGAGACTGATGTGATGTGGGGGAGGGGACATTAGAGTGTAAGCTCCTCTGTACAGAGACTGATGTGATGGGGGGGGAGGGGACATTAGAGTGTAAGCTCCTCTGTACAGAGACTGATGTGACTGTGGGGGAGGGGACATTAGAGTGTAAGCTCCTCTGGTACAGAGACTGATGTGATGTGGGGGGAGGGGACATTAGAGTGTAAGCTCCTCTGTATAGAGACTGATGTGATGTGGGGGGGGAGGGGACATTAGAGTGTAAGCTCCTCTGTACAGAGACTGATGTGATGTGGGGGGGAGGGGACATTAGAGTGTAAGCTCCTCTGTACAGAGACTGATGTGACTATGGGGGAGGGGGCATTAGAGTGTAAGCTCCTCTGTACAGAGACTGATGTGACTGTGGGGGAGGGGACATTAGAGTGTAAGCTCCTCTGTACAGAGACTGATGTGATGTGGGGGAGGGGACATTAGAGTGTAAGCTCCTCTGTACAGAGACTGATGTGATGTGGGGGGGAGGGGACATTAGAGTGTAAGCTCCTCTGTACAGAGACTGATGTGATTGGCTCAGTGATCTCTGTACAGCGCTGTGGTATATGTCAGAGCTCTATAAATATATAATGATAATAGTGTGTAGAGTTTCGTCCTGCGGTTGGTAATCAGAAGTCACGTGACGCCATCGGCGAGCTCCTTTAATATTCTCTCTGACGGATCTCTAAGTTTCCCCTTTAATAAGAAGGAATGTGCAGAGCGACGGTCTTTGTTCCGGATGATTTGGGAGATAATTGGGGATATTCTGCTCTTCCTGCGCTCTTCTTGTCACAATCGCCTCGCAGCTGGCGTGACGCGGGGCAAACAACAGGCGTCCTGTGTTGGTGCTCAGAAAGCTGCGATTGTCATGAGCGCCTTTATTGCAGCACATGAGTGTGCTGAGGCTCTCCGACACGCTCTCCTGTCATGTGCGCGCCCGCTGACGGCCAGGAATAATTATGAGAAAACAAGAATTCAATGTCGATGAAGCGCGTCGGACAAAATGCCCATTCATTGTGTCCCTCTGGGAACGATCGCACTCCGCAGTCAGAAAACAAAAAAGCCAGTTTTCTTCTCGCCGTGGGCTGCGCGCTTAGCCATGCCATCTGAGCCCTAAAAAAACAGCGGCCCCCTCTCGCGCGGCGGCCTGGCCCGCACACACTAACCCGTATTAATAGCCTCTGTTTTTCCAGGACCCCCCCTCCCCCTGCGTAGGTTGCAGCCGATGTAAAGTCAATGCAAAGACAAAACATTTGCTGAGTCGCAGAACAACGAAACCCACAGGAAAAAAAACTGCGCTGACCTCCCTGCCCTCCGGGGGCATCGTCCCGATTTACACCATAGGAGTGTCCGGCCCGAGCTACAGACACTCCCACCGCTTACATATTCACTGCCTACCTACCCTCCTACCTACCTATCCACCATATACCTACCCTCCTACCTATCCACCATGGACCGACCTACCCTCCGGGGGCATCGTCCCGATTTACACCATAGGAGTGTCCGGCCCGAGCTACAGACACTCCCACCGCTTACATATTCACTGCCTACCTACCCTCCTACCTACCTATCCACCATATACCTACCCTCCTACCTACCTATCCACCATGGACCGACCTACCCTCCGGGGGCATCGTCCCGATTTACACCATATGAGTGTCCGGCCCGGGCTACAATCACTCCCACCGCTTACATATTCACTGCCTACCTACCTATCCACCATATACCTACCCTCCTACCTACCTATCCACCATGGACCGACCTACCCTCCGGGGGCATTGTCCCGATTTACACCATATGAGTGTCCGGCCCGGGCTACAGACACTCCCACCGCTTACATATTCACTGCCTACCTACCCTCCTACCTACCTATCCACCATATACCTACCCTCCTACCTACCTATCCACCATGGACCCACCTACCCTCCGGGGGCATCGTCCCGATTTACACCATAGGAGTGTCCGGCCCGGGCTACAACCACTCCCACCGCTTAGATATTCACTGCCTACCTACCTATCCACCATATACCTACCCTCCTACCTACCCACCATGGACTGACCTACCCTCCTACCTACCTATCCACCATGGACCGACCTACCCTCCTATCTACCTATCTCCACCATGGACCTACCTACCCACCTACCTCTCTATCCACCATATACCTACCCGTCTACCTACCTATCCACCATATACCTACCCTCCTACCTACCTATCCACCATGGACTGACCTACCCTCCTACCTACCTATCCACCATGGACCGACCTATCCTACCTACCTATCCACCATATACCTACCCGTCTACCTCTCTATCCACCATGGACAACCTACCTACCCTCCTACCTCTCTATCCACCATGGACCGACCTACCCTCCTACCTATCCACCATGGACCGACCTACCCTCCTACCTACCTATCCACCATGGACCGACCTACCCTCCTACCTACCTATCCACCATATACCCACCCTCCTACCTCTCTATCCACCATGGACCGACCTACCCTCCTACCTACCTATCCACCATATACCTACCCTCCTACCTCTCTATCCACCATGGAAAACCTACCTACCCTCCTACCTACCTATCCACCATGGACCGACCTACCCTCCTACCTACCTACCATATACCTACCATCCACCATGGATGACCTACCTACCCTCATACCTCTCTATCCACCATGGACCTACCTACCCTCCTACCTACCTATCCACCATATACCTACCTACCCTCTTACCTCTCTATCCACCATGGACCTACCTACCCTCCTACCTCTTTATCCACCATGGACCTACCTACCCTCCTACCTACCTATCCTACCACCCTAACCGCCATAAACATACCCTTCTACCTCTCTATCCACCATGGACCTACCTACCCTTCTACCTACCTATCCTACCACCCTAACCGCCATAAACATACCCTTCTACCTCTCTATCCACCATGGACTTACCTACCCTCCTACCTCTCTATCCACCATATACCTACCTATCTATCCACCATATACCTACCTATCCTACCAATCCTACCACCCTATCCACCATATACCTGCCCTTCTACCTCTCTATCCCACATATACCTACATACCCTCCTACCTACCTATCCTACCTCTCTATCCACCATGATTGATCTGTCACACAGTTCCCCCAAGCAGCAGGTGGCTTGTCATATGAGAAGGTCCCCCATAATGGTGATAATGTAGACCCTCTTTTCCCTGCAATGATACATATATCTATCTACAGTGCCTTGACAAAGTATTCATACCCCTTGACATTTTTTACATTTTCTCATGTTACAACCAAAAACGTAAATGTATTTTATTGGGATTTTATGTGATAGACCAACACAAAGTGGAAGGAAAATGATAAATGATACAAATAAATATGTGAAAAGTGGGGGGGGGGGGGGCATTTGTATTCAGCCCCCTTTACTCTGATAACTAAAATCTAGAGGAACCAATTGCCTCCAGAAGTCACCTAATTAGTAAATGGAGTCCACCTGTGTGTCATTTAATTTCAGTAGAAATACAGCTGTTCTGTGAAGTCCTCAGAGGTTTGTTAGAGAACCTTAGTGAACAAACAGCATCATGAAGGCCAAGGAACACACCAGACAGGTCAGGGATAAAGTTGTGGAGAAGTATAAAGCAGGGTTTAGGTTATACAAAAATCTCCCAAGCTTTGACCATCTCACGGAGCTCTGTTCAATCCATCATCGGAAAATGGAAAGAGTATGGCACAACTGCAAACCTACCAAAACATGGCCGTCCACCTAAACTGACCGGGCCGGGCAAGGAGAGCATTCATCAGAGAAGCAGCCAAGAGGCCCCATGGTAACTCTGGAGGAGCTGCAGAGATCCACAGCTCAGGGGGGAGAATCTGTCCACAGGGCAACTATTAGTCGTGTACACACGATCGTTTTTTAATGTCATTGAAAAAAACTGCATTTTTCTTGATGTGATTCTTCTCAAGCCTGACTTGCCTACACACTATCGAGGAAAAAAATGTTTGAGCAAAGCGCGGTGACATACAACACGTATGACGTCACTATAAAGGGGAAGTTCCCTTCAGATGGCGCCACCCTTCATGTTAGTAAAGTTTGGTGAGAGACGATTCGTGCTTTTCAGTCCAGTGTTACAGCGTGACGAATGTGCTATCTCCATTCTGAACACTAGTTTTACCAGGACGAGCGCTCCCGTCTCATCACTTGATTCTGAGCATGCGCGTTTTTTTTTCACGTCATTAAAGCCCACACACGGCCGTTTTTCATGACGAGAAAAACGACGATGTAAAAAAACGATGTGAAAAATTAGAGCATGTTCCAATTTTTCTCGTCGTGATTCTCTGCGTTTTTCTTGTCAGGAAAACTGCTGGAAAGCCCCACACATCATCATTTTTAATGACCCTTTTTAAAAATGTAATTTTTCTCGTCATTAAAAACGGTCGTGTGTACGCGGCATAAGTCGTGCTCTCCACAAATCTGCCCTTTATGGAAGAGTGACAAGAAGAAAGACATTGGGGAAAGAAAGTCATAAGAAGTCCTGTTTGCAGTTTGTGAGAAGCCATGTGGGGGACACAGCAAACATGTGGGGGACACAGCAATCATGTGGGGGACACAGCAATCATGTGGGGGACACAGCAAACATGTGGGGGACACAGCAAACATGTGGGGGACACAGCAATCATGTGGGGACACAGCAAACATGTGGGGGACACAGCAATCATGTGGGGGACACAGCAATCATGTGGGGGACACAGCAAACATGTGGGGGACACAGCAATCATGTGGGGGACACAGCAATCATGTGGGGGACACAGCAAACATGTGGGGGACACAGCAATCATGTGGGGGACACAGCAAACATGTGGGGGACACAGCAAACATGTGGGGGACACAGCAAACATGTGGAAGAAGGTGCTCTGGTCACATGACACCAAAATTCAACTTTGTGGCCTAAAAGTAAAGTGCTTTGTGGGCGGAAAACTAACACTGCACATCACCCTGAACACACCATCCCCACCGTGAAACATGGTGGTGGCAGTATCATGTGGTGGGGATGCTTTTCTTCAGCAGGGACAGGGAAGCTGCTCAGAGTTGATGGGAAGATGGATGGAGACAAATACAGGACAATCTTAGAAGAAAAGACTTGAGACTGGGGGGCGGTTCACCTTCCAGCAGGACAACGACCCTAAAGTACAGCCAGAGCTACAATGGAATGGTTTAGATCAAAGC
The DNA here is from genome assembly GCA_029206835.1 of Rana muscosa. NCBI lineage: Eukaryota > Metazoa > Chordata > Amphibia > Anura > Ranidae > Rana > Rana muscosa. The sequence continues at coordinate 213,501,201 of CM055119.1, forward strand.
ACATTCATGTGTTAGAATGGCCCAGTCACAGTCCAGACCTAAATCCCATTGAGAATCTGTGGCAAGACTTGAAAATTGCTGATCACAGACGCTCTCCATCCAATCTGACAGAGCTTGAGATATTTTACAAAGAAGAATGGGCAGAAATGTCCCTCTCTAGATGTGCAAAGCTGGTAGAGACACCCCCAAAAAGACTTGCAGAGAAAGGGGGTTCTACAAAGTATTGACTCCGGGGGGCGCCATACAAATGCCCCCCCCCCCCACACTTTTCACAGATTTATTTGTATAATTTTCCTTCCACTTCACAATTATGTGACACTTTGTGTTGGTCCATCACATAAAATCCCAATAAAATACATTTACGTTTTTGGTTGTAGCATCAGAAAATGTGGAGAACTTCAAGGGGTATGAATACTTTTTCATGGCACTGTGTATATATATATATATATATATATATATATATATATGAGAACACCCACAGCCGCTCCTCGCACGTCCTCCTCCGATGGGCCTCATCCATCCACTTAGTTTAATGTTGGTCTCCATCCCGCTCATTGCTGAGGTCGTCTCTATTAGGCTATTTTTTGTGCATCATTAACTTTTAAGCAGAGGCCTCGATGGCTTTATTGTTGGAATTGCGAAACGCCTTTATTTAACGTCAGCACTTCTCCCGGCACTTCTCCCGGCTCCGGCGACGAGTCACATTTTATATCTAATTAAATTGATCCCTGGAAAAGGCAAAGCCACTCGATGGAATTATTCCTCGCAAAGTGTCAATATATTAAATCACGGGGCTAATGAGCGGGGTCACCGCCTCTTTTATCTCCGCAGACGGCCAGAACACCACGTCTTCCCACTCAGGCCATTTAAAGACGCCGCGCCATGCGGCCCCCCGGGACAAAAAAAAAAAAACACGACCCTGCGGGGTCCAAATGTCCTATTAGAATTCACTGAGGTTTTGTGACGGTATTTATTAAATTGGGCGACTAGAGATGGAGAAACCCAACTAAGCGCCACAGGTGTGCAGAATGGACGACATAAAGTCTTCACCAGCCGGGAAAATACATTTCATGTCCTCCTCCTCCTCCTTCATCACACCGAATGGTACAACGATCGACCAAAATGGATCTTTTCCCTTCAATTTCCCCAATTTTACTCTAAAACTTTTAAACCAATTTTGCAGATTTTTTTATTTTACTTTTGACCTTTATCACTATATGAGTGTATGGGCCGCACTGCAAACATTCCCACCGCCTACCTACCTACCCTCCTACCTCCCTATCTACCATGGACCTACCCTCCCAGCATATACCTACCTATCTACCATGGACCTACCCACCCAGCATATACCTACCTACCCCCCTATCTACCATGGACCTACCCACCCAGCATATACCTACCTACCTACCCCCATACCTCCCTATCTATCATGGATCTACCTACCCTCCTACCTCCCTATCCACCATGGATCTACCTACCCTCCTACCTCCCTATACACCATGGACTTACCTACCTACCCTCCTACCTCTCTATCTAGCATGGATCTACCTACCCTCCTACTGCCCTTTCCACCATTGACCTACCTACCTACCCTCCTACCTCTTTATCCACCATGGACCTACCCTCCTACCTCCCTATCCATCATGGACCTATCTAAGTACCCTCATACCTCTCTAACCACCATGGACTTACCTACCTACCTACCCTCCTACCACCCTATCCACCATGGACTTACCTACCCTCCTACCTCTCTATCCATGGACCTACCTACCTTCCTACCTCCCTATCCACCATGGACTTACCTACCCTCCTACCACCCTATCCCCCATGGACCTACCTACCCTCCTACCGCCCTATCCACCATGGACCTACCTACCTACCCTCCTACCTCCCTATCCACCATGGGCTTACCTACCTACCCTCCTACCTCTCTATCCACCATGGACTTACCTACCTACCCTCCTACCTCTCTATCCACCATGGACTTGCCTACCTACCTTCCTACCTCCCTATCCACCATGGACTTACCTACCCTCCTACCTCTCTATCCACCATGAACTTATATACCTACCCTCCTACCTCCCTATCCACCATGGACTTACCCACCTACCCTCCTACCTCCCTATCCACCATGGACTTACCTACCTACCCTCCTACTTCTCTATCCACCATAAATCTACCTACCCTCCTACTGCCCTTTCCACCATGGACCTACCTACCCTCCTACCTCCCTATCCATCATGGACCTATCTACCTACCCTCCTTCCTCTCTATCCACCATGGACTTATATACCTACCCTCTTACCTCTCTATCCACCATTGACCTATATACCTACCATCCTACCTCCCTATCCACCATGGACTTACCTACCTACCCTCCTACCTCTCTATTTACCATGGACTTACCTACCTACCCTCCTACTGCCCTTTCCACCATTGACCTACCTACCCTCCTACCTCTCTATCCACCATGGACCTACCTACCCTCCTACCCCCCTATCCATCATGGACCTATCTACCTACCCTCCTTCCTCTCTATCCACCATGGACTTACCTAATTACCCTCCTACCTCCCTATTCACCATGGACCTATATTCCTACCTCTCTATTCACCATGGACCTATATACCTACCCTACTACCTCTCTATCCACCATGGACTTACCTACCTATCCTCCTACCTATATGGTTCATGTAGCATTTACTTCCTGGACTCCATCTGCCCTTAGCTCAGGCATGCAGGAGGTGTGGCTTAGCTGAGAAAGCCCCTCCCCCAATGAAGACTCCTGGGATGTATGACATCATTTTGGCCTAAACCAGAAACCAGAAAGAGGCAACTGAAGAAATGAAAAAAAAAAAAGTATTTTACAAGAAAATCGAATCTTCTCTTCCTATCTATTTACTAATACTGGCAGCGCGAGGATAAAAAATAGTTCATGTTGATTGAGAGAGTGAAGTTCTGCTTTAAATAGAAGTAATTTGTTTACAATATGTGACTATAAAAATAAAACTGAATATAAAAAAATGAAAATCTATAAAACACTCCGAGTTCCGTATAAAATAACATGTAACAATGTAACGTTTATAGAGGACAAGCGGAAAATCCGGATAGGACCCCCTTCACACGGATCAGATGAAAAACTGATCCCTTTAAATCCTATGGAGCTCCTCACACCGGTCTGCTGAGTTTTTGGTGCGGGAAAAAAAAAATATCTCACCAAAAACACCCCTCTCCATTGAAATGAATGGAAACTGCAGCAAAAACACATCAAAAATGCAACTCGCCTCTCAGAAGTACCTTATCCAGTCACATGTCCAGGAAAAAAAAAAAATGCAGCAGAAGTGCATAAAAAATGCAACGCACTGCAGAAAAAACGCAAATGTGTTCCTGATGTTTTTTGCAACTAAACAGTGTGAAGGGTCCTGAGATCAAAGTTCTCATCCTCTTATGTTTTTCCAGCTTTTTATACTTTCTTCTCTTCTAATTTCCTAGGAGGGGGAACGCTGATCCTCTATAGAGGCAGTTGAACATTGTCACCCTAAGACAGGAAGTGGGTTACTGGCAGGATCACCAGGCGAAAAAATAGGTAGCCGTGACATTTGAAGCTCCGCAATATAATCTGCAATATATGACATCTTTATTTTGGGGTTCAGGTACACCTGTTCTTCCGAATGTATTTTATCTATTTATTTATAATATTTTATTTTATTTATTCAGTCTATTTTGAATATTTATTTATGTGTTTTAGCTATTTGTTTATCATATTTTTTTTTATTTTTGTATTATTATAAAATTTCTTATTATTATACAAGATTTCTATAGTGCCAACCGTTTGCACAGCGCTTTACAATATAAAGGGAGATAATACAATTTAATACAAGAGGGATAGAAGGGCCCTGCTCCTAGGAGCTTACAATCTAATAGGGAGGGGCTTGTGGAACAAAAGTTACTAACTGTGAGGGATGAACTGATGGCAGAAATAGAAGATTTTGTTATTATATATAATATTTATTTTATTTATGTATCTATTTATTTTATTTTTATATTTTATTTCATTTTATTTATTATATCTATTTATAATATTAATTTATTATATCTATTTATTTATATTTTTGAAATCTATTTTTTTATAATATTTGTTTATGTATTCGTTTATTTACAATATTTATATTATTTATGTATCGTATCTGTGTATGTATTTATTTATTTACAATATTTATAATATTTATGTGTCGTATTTGTGTATGTATTCATTTATTTACAATATTTATGTGTCATACCTGTGTATGTATTAATTTATTTACAATATTTATAATTATGTATCTTATCTGTGTATGTATTAATTTATTTACAATATTTATAATATTTATGTGTCGTATCTGTGTATGTATTAATTTATTTACAATATTTATAATATTTATGTATCGTATCTGTGTAAGTATTAATTTATTTACAATATTTATAATATTTATGTGTCGTATCTGTGTATGTATTAATTTATTTACAATATTTATAATATTTATGTGTCGTATCTGTGTACGTATTTGTTTATTTACAATATTTATAATATTTATGTGTCGTATCTGTGTATGTTATGTATTAATTTATTTACAATATTTATAATATTTATGTGTCGTATCTGTGTACGTATTTATTTATTTACAATATTTATAATATTTATGTGTCGTATCTGTGTACGTATTTGTTTATTTACAATATTTATAATATTTATGTGTCGTATCTGTGTACGTATTTGTTTATTTACAATATTTATAATATTTATGTGTCGTATCTGTGTACGTATTCATTTATTTACAATATTTATAATATTTATGTGTCGTATCTGTGTACGTATTAATTTATTTACAATATTTATAATATTTATGTGTCGTATCTGTGTACGTATTCATTTATTTACAATATTTATAATATTTATGTGTCGTATCTGTGTACGTATTAATTTATTTACAATATTTATAATATTTATGTGTCGTATCTGTGTACGTATTAATTTATTTACAATATTTATAATATTTATGTGTCGTATCTGTGTACGTATTCATTTATTTACAATATTTATAATATTTATGTGTCGTATCTGTGTACGTATTAATTTATTTACAATATTTATAATATTTATGTATCGTATCTGTGTATGTATTCGTTTATTTACAATTTTTATAATATTTATGTGTCGTATCTGTGTATGTATTCGTTTATTTACAATATACATTGATTCATAATATTTATTTATATAATAAATAATTATTTATGTATTTTAAATGTTTATAAATATTTATTTTAATAAGTAATATAATTATTTTCAGCTGGTTTTTGCACCTTGTAGACATTTATACCTGAACATTGCTCAAAATTAAGAGGCCGTATAAGGGGAATGAAAACATTTTTGTCGGCTATCCGTATAGCAGAGGTCAGGAGGATGGAAATAAGTTTCTTGGTATATTATTGTATTAAAAATGTTTTATCTGAATTTAATTTGTAATAAAATGTGCGCACATCACACACACCAATGCAGGCTCAGTACATCCTCAGGTTGAGCTGATTGGCTGAAATCAATGCACTCCCCGTGCGGCTGATATCGCAGCAGTTGGTAAGCAGGTGGGCTTACAGAATGCAGTGACCTATGCAGCTCCCTCTAGTGGCTGATTCACAAATAAATCTAGAGGAATATGGAAGAGCAAGTATATAGAAATGTGAAAGTCACATGATAAGTCCTATCAGGTAAACCCGCAGAAATAGGGACACTTCCCCTTTAAGTGCAGGCGTTGTGCGATGGTTGCGGCGCTCTCTGCACTCAGGCGACGTATTTTTTCGATGATTTGTGTCGGATCGGCGTGGAGGATAAAGGTGCCTTGTTGTTGGCCGCCATGGCCGGGGGCACACTGGGCTCCCTTTGTACGCGGGCGCCTTCAGCCATTTCTAAAAGTGCGTTCTCGCTGCTCGCCGCCACAAATGTTTTTCTTTATTTCCTCCGGTGAGTCTCGTCTGTATATTCTCCGACCGCAGGCTCTGCGCTACCTGAACTCCGCCAACTTTGTCTAAACACAAATTAGAATATCAAAGGGCGGTTTTCAGCGCACAGGCGTATGTGGAAACATAAAGAGAGGCCGCGCCGGGGCCCCTCCACTCCGCACCCCCCCCCCCCGTCCCCCATTGGAGGTAAATAGACGTTTTCTGCTTTTGTTTGCCTTCTCCTAAATGTACCTGAACCCCCCTCCCCCCTCCATGGAAAGGCGACCATTGCTGGGGGGGGGGGGGCAGTGGAAAGTCAGTTTTGGTCCAGAATGAGAATAAATGTGCGCGGACGTCGCTTGGTGTCCGAAACTGAAGATAATATTCAACTGAGAGAATTCCGTCACATTGTAACAATTTTCCAGCGTGATTTCAGTTACAATGTAACACATATCCAAAACCAATGTAATTACAATGTAACACTTATCCAGAATGATAGTTACATTGTAACCCCTATGAATGTAGTTATATTGTAACACATGTTGAAGTGAAGGTAGTTGCTGTACACACTGTAGCTCTTTTCCAGAGTCATAGTTACATTGTAATAAATATACAGAATGAATTTTTCTTACAATGTAACTATCACTCTGGAAAAGAGATACAGTGTGTACAGCACCTACCTTCACTTCAACATGTGTTACAATGTAACTACATTCATAGGGGTTACAATGTAACTATCACTCTGGATAAGTGTTACATTGTAATTACATTGTGACTGAAATCATTCTGGAACGACCTTCACTCTGGATAATTGTTACGTTGGAACCAAATTCATTCTGTATACTTTTTACATTGTAACACTTATGAATGTAGTTCTATTGTAACCCATATCCAGAGTCGGGGGCCCCGTCACACCAAATGCATCCAATGGCATAGACAGCCCGAGCTCCAGGTTATCCAATCGCTGGAGTTCACATCATTGCAGTGAATAAAAAGTACAGCATGCTGCATTTTTCTGCACTGCAAACGCATCACAACGCACATAAAAGCCCAAAGAAAGACCAAACTTTTCCTGAGTGACATTTCTAAATCCCGTACCGGTGACCCCACAATAGGGAGAAAACGTTTCCATGGAAGGGAGTATAACGAGACACGTGGCCACTCACTAAAATTAGCAGAAAAAAGGTTTAACTTTAAACTACATAGAGGGTTCTTTACTGTAAGAGCGGCAAGGATGTGGAATTCCCTTCCACAGGCGGTGGTCTCAGCAGGGGAAAAAAAACTATTAGATAATCACCTGAAGGAGCACAACATACAGGGAGATACAATGTAACACGGACATCTCATCACACAGAGGGGGGACTTGTGTCTTTTTTCATCCTCACCTCCTATGTAACAATGTGGTATATGTCGGGGTACTTGGCTCCATTGTACTTTTATATGTGTAAGTACTATACAGGGGGTCCCCGAGTTACAAACGGAAGGAGACAACAGGAAGTGAGAGGAAATCTCCCCCTAGGAAGGGAAATTCTCTCCTGTAAAGTCTCGGTACACACGGCCGGTTTTCTCGGCAAGAACCGACAAGGAAAATGCTGGCAGAGCTTTCTTGCCGAGAAAACCGGCCGTGTGTACCGAGGCTTTCAGGTTTCTCATCAGGGAAACTGACCAGAATCTCGACGAGAAAAAAAGAAGACCTGCTCTCTATTTTCTCGTCGGGGTTCTCGTCGGCCTGTTTCCCGACGAGAAACCCGAGAGTGTGTACACTTACCTGTCGCCGTGGAAACCCGCGCATGCTCGAAATGACTTTGACGAATGCGCAGTAGCTTCCTAGGCATAGGTAGGGTGTAGCAAGATGGCGGCGATGGCATCGAATGTGACGAGCGCACGCTCATCGTAGTCAATGACGTCACCGCGTTTGTGCCATTCAAAAGAACGGCGGTTCTTCTGAAAGGTACGTCTGTACACTCAGCCGGGACAAGATTCTTGCCAAGAATCTCGTCAGGAAAAACGACGGGTTTTTTCCTGATGAGATTCTCGGCCGTGTGTACAGGGCTTAAGAGTTATCATGAGAAAAAGGTGTCTACACTGCAGTGGAATTTTTTTTTTGGGGGGGGGGTGGCGGCAAACAGTATGCCGTCACCCCCTCCCCCCAAGTTGGTCAGTCAGTTGATAGCACTTACCCCATCACTGGCGGCTTCCCCTGCTCTCCACGGGCATTGTGGTGGCTTCTGTTTCCTCCCTCCTCCTCAGCGGCCAATCAGGAGTCTTCTCTTTTAAGCCAATTGGAAAATGAGTCTCACACCCGCTTCTGATTGGCCGGATTGAGGATCAGTGTTTTAACAGCAAATATTCATTCACTATTATAACACATCTGGGTGGGATTGGAGCGCAATGCTCTACAACCCGAGTCCCCCCCATATTGAAGCCTAAAAAACACCCCAGCCGCTGTAATTCTCATGCCTGGTGCCCTGAAAGGGGCCGGACGCATGAATAGGGGGTGGCGGCGGTGGCCATGGATAGATTTATGCTATGCATGAATCTATTGCATATAGGGGGGTGGCGTGGATGGGGGGGGCGCCCTGGTGCCTCTAATGGATGGGCCGCCGCTGCTCCACTGAAGCTTTATCCCCAATTTTCAAAATCTAATTGTCACAGAGACAGAGAGAGGTGAAATCTTCTGAATGGGGCCACAGGCAGCAAAACAAACGCTACAGGAGTGTTCCCCTCCCCCCCTTCTCTATACTATCCAAAAAACGTAAAAATATTTTTTGGCTGGAGCCTCAATTCAAAGATGTTCCTCTTCCGACTTACATCCAAATTCCACTTGGAGTTGTTTGTAAAGCCTTCCTTTTCCCTCCAGGTGATCCTATAATAAGGCTTACCTGTACGGTTTAGGAGATATTTACCATATACACTTACGCCAACATCTTCCGCGCATGCGCGCTAAAGAAAGGGCACAATCTATAGGGCCTGGGCCGTGACCATCAGCCCCCACGCGCATGCATGGGAGTGATGTCACATGACTCTGGCCAGTCAGAGAGCCGAAGTCCATGGTCCCGGAAGGAAGAGGGGTGAAGATGGACGCGGCCCCCCAGCAGGGACATCGTTTTCAGGTAAGTGGCACATAATGGGCTAGTATGCGATGCATACTAGCCCATTATGCTTTTACTTTGCAGAGGAATAAAGAGGAAGAAAAACTCATCAGGGTTTACTTCCTCTTTAGGAACAATCCTGCAGAGCCGATCGTGTTTGTTACCCGGGGATCGCCTGTACACGGCTTTGGAACGTTCGTTGTTTTGTGTCATTTTACTTGTTTTTCTTTAATAAAAACTTTTTTGTAGATAAAATAAAAGCCCAAAGAAAGAAGAAGAAGAAGAAGAAGGAGGAAGTGACCTCAGAGTAGGAACGCATCCGATGCATGTCCATGTAGATGACACAAGGCGCAGAAGGTGTGAGGGGCCCTGATGGTTACATTGTAACATTTATCCCATTCCTTCCTATTGATGAGGGTGACAGGTCCTCTTTGCGGACTCTCCGGGAGGGCGCCACGCACTTTCACACGCCGCTCACAAAGTCTCTTCTCCTCTGTCAGCCGCCCAAACACACTTGAGTAGTGAACGCCGCGCTCTGTAATCGGCACCGAATGAACTTTTATTGTCTGATATTTGTTGTGGTTTTGGCTTATTTTTCTTTTGTGATTTTTATTGTTTTGGCCGCCTGTGAGCCGCCCTCTTCCCGTTCCTATTAATGGCGGAGCGAAGGGGCGGCACATTGCGGGTGTTTGAGGACTCGCCCGAAATCCACAGCTTCTAATTTACTCCGCTCTGTTTCCAATTAGGCCCCACATTGTGCCGAGTCTGCAGAGCCGAGAGAGCGGAAAATGTCACTTCATGGGGACACAGCGCCACAGATGTGTCACCGAGAATACTGCGTGTCACCTGATCAGACGAGGGGGGACATGCTGGGGGTTGTAGTACACCACCAATATGGTTGACCCTTCTTTTTTAAGTGGACCTCCAGCTAAAATATTATTTTTCCAGCTTTGGATAAAGAGTAGAGAAGTGAGGACCCCTGTCAGGTTTTTACTGATATTTCTATTGGTGAGATTTCTGCTCACTTCCTGTTTTGGGGACACCTTGTCCCAACCTGAAACAGACATCAAAACAGGAAGTCAGGAAAAATCTCCCCAGTGAGAATAGAGATGGCGATAGAAACCTGAAATGGGATGTAACTCTTCCACACTCTGCACAGAACCTGAAGCTTTGGAGTTCTTCATTCCTATGTCAGTCATTTCCTGAGATGTGCTGATCCTTAATCCTCCCTCCGGCCCCTCCCTCAGTCTTGCACAGGTGTATCAGCTCCTCCCCTTTAGTCTTGCACAGGTGTATCAGCTCCTCCCCTTTAGTCTTGCACAGGTGTATCAGCTCCTCCCCTTTAGTCTTGCACAGGTGTATCAGCTCCTCCCCTTTAGTCTTGCACAAGTGTACCGACTCCTCCCCTTTAGTCTTGCACAGGTTGTATCGGCTCCTCCCCTTTAGTCTTGCACAGGTTGTATCGGCTCCTCTCCCGGACTGAAACGGCTTCCTCTGATTTCACTGCACACTGTGAGCTTCTCACCACGTGCCTTAGAAGGTATGGTAATGGGGGGGAGGAAAGGAGGGTAATAGAGGAGAGGTGTGTGTAAGGGAATTAGGGGGAACACAGTGGGATAATAGAGAGGGATGTAGGGTGGCATAATAAAGGAAAGAGGTCTACATTGGGGTCATGGGGGGGGGGGGGGGTGTACAGTAGGGGTTGGGTCATAGAGGAGAGGGGTGTACAGTAGGGGTGGGGTAATAGAAGAAAGGGGTGTACAGTAGGGGTGGGGTCATAGAGGAGAGGGGTTACAGTAGGGGTGGGGTCATAGAGGAGAGGGGTGTACAGTAGGGGTGGGGTCATAGAGGAGAGGGGTGTACAGTAGGGGTGGGGTCATAGAAGAGAGGGGTGTACAGTAGGGGTTGGGTCATAGAAAAGAGGGGTGTACAGTAGGGGTGGGGTCATAGAAAAGAGGGGTGTACAGTAGGGGTGGGGTCATAGAGGAGAGGGGTGTACAGTAGGGGGTGGGGTCATAGAAGAGAGGGGTGTACAGTAGGGGTGGGGTCATAGAAGAGAGGGGTGTACAGTAGGGGTGGGGTCATAGAGGAGAGGGGTGTACAGTAGGGGTGGGGTCATAGAGGAGAGGGGTGTACAGTAGGGGTGGGGTCATAGAAGAGAGGGGTGTACAGTAGGGGTGGGGTCATAGAAGAGAGGGGTGTACAGTAGGGGTGGGGTCATAAAAGAAAGTAGTGTACAGTAGGGGTGGGGTCATAGAGGAGGGGTGTGTACAGTAGGGGTGGGGTCATAGCGAGGGGTGTACAGTAGGGGTGGGGTCATAGAGGAGAGGGGTGTACAGTAGGGGTGGGGTCATAGAGGAGAGGAGTGTACAGTAGAGGTGGGGTCATAGAGGAGAGGGGTGTACAGTAGGGGTGGGGTCATAGAGGAGAGGGGTGTACAATAGGGGTGGGGTCATAGAGAGGGGTGTACAGTAGGGGTGGGGTCATAGAGGAGAGGGGTGTACCATAGGGGTGGGGTCATAGAGGAGAGGTGTGTACAGTAGGGGTGGGGTCATAGAAGAGAGGGGTGTACAGTAGGGGTGGGGTCATAGAGGAGAGGGGTTACAGTAGGGGTGGGGTCATAGAGGAGAGGGGTGTACAGTAGGGGTGGGGTAATAGAAGAAAGGGGTGTACAGTAGGGGTGGGGTCATAGAGGAGAGGGGTGTACCATAGAGGTGGGGTCATAGAGGAGAGGTGTGTACAGTAGGGGTGGGGTCATAGAAGAGAGGGGTGTACAGTAGGGGTGGGGTCATAGAGGAGAGGGGTGTACAGTAGGGTGGGGTAATAGAAGAAAGGGGTGTACAGTAGGGGTGGGTCATAGAGGAGAGGGGTGTACAGTAGGGGTGGGGTCATAGAGGAGAGGGGTGTACAGTAGGGGTGGGGTCATAGAGAGGGGTGTACAGTAGGGGTGGGGTCATAGAGGAGGTGTGTACAGTAGGGGTGGGGTCATAGAAGAGAGGGGTGTACAGTAGGGGTGGGGTCATAGAGGAGAAGGGTGTACAGTAGGGTTGGGGTCATAGAGGAGAGGTGTGTACAGTAGGGGTGGGGTCAAAGAGGAGAGGGGTGTATAGTAGGGGTGGGGTAATAGAAGAAAGGAGTATACATTGGGGTCATAGGGGGGGGGGTGTACTGGCCGAAGCATAGAAGGACATGACTGAAAAGCACAGAGAGAAGCCGGAATGGAGACCAGCGGTCCCGCCCATTGACTAAGCGTACGCCCTTTTAAAGGTCGCCACCCGCGTTACAATATATCTCCTTACACTGGACGGTTATAACTGACGGATACAAAGAATATAAAAAGTATCCAACCAATAACTTCTATCCATCTGTCAGCGGAGGATTTCTTTAAAACTGGCGATTCGAGATCCGTAATTCAACGAGTCGCAGCATCAGTCACCATTTTCCGTGTCACAATCCGCCGCCTCTAACGATCCTGACACGACGATCAACAATCCCCGGCTGTGGCAGCGTTAAGTCATTTTATCCCGTCTGGTGTACAAATATTTTGCGGATTTCGGATCGTTTGAACTCGTCTCTCCTCGGCGAACGCCGTGCGGCCTTCGGGGAGTCTGTTTTCCTTCAGTTAAAAGGAACCATATTGTCGGAATATTGTGCGCACAGAAAACAAGAACCGGCTAATTAGATTAGATAAGTGAAAAAATTAGATTTGCATTTTCCTCCTTATTTGAAACTTCCAGCGAGATCAGTGGAGAGTGCCCGGGGCGAGAGAGCGCCGCACCAGCCGAACGCCGCCAAAAACACGACTTTATTTGATAGAGATACAATTACACAATATTTGAAGATCTGTCAGACGCTGGAGGCGAGTCAGCTATGTACAGTTCTCTCATGGCAGTCTCCGCATCTCATACCGAGACTAAGCGAGGGGGGGAGGGGCACCCAGGGGCTTTATTCCACCCCGGGACAGTCACTGCCAGGGCAGAAAATCAACCATTGTGTCCAACCTACTCCTCTAATACACCATTGTTCTGGACCCCCAAGTGTCAGGGTGTCATTGTTCTGGACCCCCGAGTGTCAGGGTGTCATTGTTCTGGGACCCCCAAGTGTTAGGGTGTCATTGTTCTGGACCCCCAAGTGTCAGGGTGTCATTGTTCTGGGACCCCCAAGTGTCAGTGTGTCATTGTTCTAGACCCCCCAAGTGTCAGTGTGTCATTGTTCTAGACCCCCCAAGTGTCAGTGTGTCATTGTTCTGGACCCCCAAGTGTCAGTGTGTCATTGTTTTGAGACCCCCAAGTGTCAGTGTGTCATTGTTCTGGACCCCCAAGTGTCAGTGTGTCATTGTTCTGGGACCCCCAAGTGTCAGGGTGTCATTGTTCTGGACCCCAAGTGTCAGGGTGTCATTGTTCTGGACCCCCAAGTGTCAGTGTGTCATTGTTCTGGACCCCCAAGTGTCAGGGTGTCATTGTTCTGAGACCCCCTAGTGTCAGTGTGTCATTGTTCTGGACCCCCAAGTGTCAGTGTGTCATTGTTCTGGACCCCCAAGTGTCAGTGTGTCATTGTTCTGGATCCCCAAGTGTCAGTGTGTCATTGTTCTGGGACCCCCAAGTGTCAGGGTGTCATTGTTCTGGACCCCCAAGTGTCAGTGTTTCATTGTTCTGGACCACCAAGTGTCAGTGTGTCATTGTTCTGGGACCCCCAAGTGTCAGTGTGTCATTGTTCTGGGACCCCAAGTGTCAGTGTGTCATTGTTCTGGGACCCCCAAGTGTCAGTGTGTCATTGTTCTGAGACCCCCAAGTGTCAGGGTGTCATTGTTCTGGACCCCCAAGTGTCAGTGTGTCATTGTTCTGGACCCCCAAGTGTCAGTGTGTCATTGTTCTGGGACCCCCAAGTGTCAGTGTGTCATTGTTCTGGGACCGCCAAGTGTCAAGGTGTCATTGTTCTGGGACCCCCAAGTGTCAGTGTGTCATTGTTCTGGGACCCCAAGTGTCAGTGTGTCATTGTTCTGGGACCCCCAAGTGTCAGTGTGTCATTGTTCTGGGACCCCCAAGTGTCAGTGTGTCATTGTTCTGGGACCCCCAAGTGTCAGTGTGTCATTGTTCTGGGACCCCAAGTGTCAGTGTGTCATTGTTCTGGGACCCCCAAGTGTCAGGGTGTCATTGTTCTGGGACCCCCAAGTGTCAGTGTGTCATTGTTCTGAGACCCCCAAGTGTCAGGGTGTCATTGTTCTGGACCCCCAAGTGTCAGTGTGTCATTGTTCTGGACCCCCAAGTGTCAGTGTGTCATTGTTCTGGGACCCCCAAGTGTCAGTGTGTCATTGTTCTGGGACCGCCAAGTGTCAAGGTGTCATTGTTCTGGGACCCCCAAGTGTCAGTGTGTCATTGTTCTGGGACCCCAAGTGTCAGTGTGTCATTGTTCTGGGACCCCCAAGTGTCAGTGTGTCATTGTTCTGGGACCCCCAAGTGTCAGGGTGTCATTGTTCTGGGACCGCCAAGTGTCAGGGTGTCATTGTTCTGGGGCCCCCAAGTGTCAGTGTGTCATTGTTCTGGACCCCCAAGTGTCAGTGTGTCATTGTTCTGGGGCCCCAAGTGTCAGGGTGTCATTGTTCTGGACCCCAAGTGTCAGGGTGTCATTGTTCTGGGACCCCCAAGTGTCAGGGTGTCATTGTTCTGGGACCCCCAAGTGTCAGTGTGTCATTGTTCTGGGACCCCCAAGTGTCAGGGTGTCATTGTTCTGGACCCCAAGTGTCAGGGTGTCATTGTTCTGGGACCCCCAAGTGTCAGGGTGTCATTGTTCTGGGACCCCCAAGTGTCAGGGTGTCATTGTTCTGGGGCCCCAAGTGTCAGGGTGTCATTGTTCTGGACCCCAAGTGTCAGGGTGTCATTGTTCTGGGACCCCCAAGTGTCAGGGTGTCATTGTTCTGGGACCCCCAAGTGTCAGTGTGTCATTGTTCTGGGACCCCCAAGTGTCAGGGTGTCATTGTTCTGGACCCCAAGTGTCAGGGTGTCATTGTTCTGGGACCCCCAAGTGTCAGGGTGTCATTGTTCTGGACCCCAAGTGTCAGGGTGTCATTGTTCTGGACCCCAAGTGTCAGGGTGTCATTGTTCTGGACCCCCAAGTGTCAGGGTGTCATTGTTCTGGACCCCCAAGTGTCAGTGTGTCATTGTTCTGGGACCCCCAAGTGTCAGGGTGTCATTGTTCTGGACCCCAAGTGTCAGGGTGTCATTGTTCTGGGACCCCCAAGTGTCAGGGTGTCATTGTTCTGGGACCCCCAAGTGTCAGTGTGTCATTGTTCTGGACCCCCAAGTATCAGGGTGTCATTGTTCTCATATTCTGAAGACTTTTCGTTATAATTGAACTCAGTGGATTTGTCACCCACAGAAAGCCCCCGGAATGCACCGTGCGGTGGAGGGGGGGGGGGGGATTTGTGTCGGTTTCATGCGGTTGGTTCTCACGCGGCGCGCACAGCGATGGACGGTCGCTGATTATACATTTACTGCCGTCTGATTGCCGCTTGTCTTTTTTTGCTGACGACTAAAACCAACTCCAAGCAGCAATAAAGGAGAAGGTCTGCCTCTTAAAATTGGAGGTCAATTAGACACTTAATGATAAAGCATATCTTTAAATATATTTCGGCTATTATTATCCCGGCAAAAAATTAATTAAGCAGGTCAAGCAGGACATGAAGGCTAATGTGGAGTATAATTACGGCTGATCTCTCGACATGTTCTCCTGCACAGAAAGCTCCTTGTTCAGCAGCTCTGCTACTTGAATTTCTAGTGTTTAATCACACGAGAAGCGGCGTTTGAACCTCGCGAAGATCTGAGCGCTTTCCTCTCACATCTGAGATGATTTGAATTTGAGGATTTTTTTTTTTTTTTCCTGTTAATATCGGGAGATTGACTTTTTATCTGCGATTAAACGTGATAGATACCCGGGCGTCTACGTGATAGGACGGCGCGTCCTAAAATCGGAGCGCAGCTCTATTTTTTTTCGTGGGGAAAAGTGAAACAAAATCCCAATTTTGTTTTCATTCAATCCAGCGAGCCGAAGAAAAAAAAAACAATGTCAGCCTCGGAGGAGCCGCTGTACTAACTATGCAATGTTCTTCCTCCTCCAGGGATCGGACTTCCTATACAGTACTTTGTATCACTCTACACCAGGGGTCTCCAAACTTTCTAAACAAAGGGCCGGTTTATTGTCCTTCAGACTCTTGGAAGGCCGGACTTTGGCAAGCGGGAGTGAAAATTTACCTGGCATCAGTGGGAGTAAACATCTGGTATTAGGAGGAGGAATAGTGCCCCATTGCTGGTATCATAGGGAGGAATAGTGCCCCATTAGTGGTGTCAGTGGGAGAAATGGCGCTCCATTGTCGGTGTCAGATGGCAGAATAGTGTCTCGTATCATTGGAAGGGATAGTGCTCCAAGGGCCGGATAAAGGCTGGATAAAGGCAAGCAAAGGGCCGCATCCGGCCCTCAGGCTGCAGTTTGGAGACCATTGCTCTATACTATGCCATGCAATACAATACTATATCAGCCCTCACAATTTCCACTTGCCTTCTCACATTAGGCGAGTGGAAATAAGCTGAGGGCGAGTGCGGAGCCGCAATAGAGGGGGGGGGGGGGGGCGTGCATAGTGGTGTAGCATGGGGGGGCAGTCGGGGCGGTCGCCCCGGGTGCAAAACTAAGAGGGACGCAGAAAAGTGTCCCGATCGCCGCTGTTCACTCGGCCTGGCTCGGTGTCAGTGATTGGTGCCCTGTCACGGTGACTGGCCATACCGGCTCCTGCCCAGCCACCCACCTTGCTGTGTGACTGTCCGGGCCACGGCTTGCTCGCTCGTTCTGGATCTCATCCGACCGACATCTGAACTGTCACACCTAGCACAGAAGACAGTCACAGGGTACCAGGTGATGGAGCCTGCTGTATAGATGGACTTGAGCACATAGCATTGCAGACAAGGAAAGGCAGCCCCAGGCCCATGGTGGCTGGGTCCATAGCTGCCAGTGCATGCTCTGGGGGGGGGGGGTGGTAATGTGGTGGAACGAAACGTGGATGGATGGGGCACTATAGAGGAGAGGCTGGCTGCCAGCCCACAGCCACCCACGGCCCACCACAATGCTCTGTAGGGGGGAGGTGTTTGGCAGCACTTGGTGGAGGTTGGATGGATGTGGAGCACTGCAGACGAGGAGAGGCTGGCCCAGGCCATCAGTGGCTGCCAACCATAATGCTGAGTGTATCTGACGGTGCAGCTGTGGGCGGCTTTGTATCTCTATAGCAGCCAACGTTCCATGGAGCCCTGGTGTCTCGGGGTTCCGTGAGCACCTCTATGATGGTGCCTGTATCATTCCTGGGCCAAGGCCACCGGCAAGGATCCCAAGTCACCTCTGGAGCCAGTAGCATGACACCAATGATCTTTATGTTTGTCTAGAAGAGTCGCATTCTGACCCTTAAGGCTGGTACACGCGGGCCGAATATCGGATGGTATCGGCCGCTTCAAAAGAAACCATCCGACATTTGGCCAGTGGCTTCTGTTGAATGGGCATGCTGGAAAAGCAGCTGGTATAGAGACAATGGCTGTCAAGACACTATAGCACAGTGGGGAATATCGCTGTACTAACATCGCTTGTGTTAGTACAGCGACATGTCAGACACTATAGTGTGTGCCCTGCAGTAGGCGGGTAATGGGTAAAATGCCCTCCTACTGCAGGGTGGCATTCTTGGGTGGACAGGAACACAGCCAGGAATGTGAGATCTCGCTGTAGGAGCGTCCAAGACGTGTGCTGCCGATTGGGTGCCCCAGACTCCACCTAGGACTAAAATCTCATCTTTGGGTGGATTGAGTCCTGAAATAAAACAAGAATGGATTTTTCTGTTGAATTCTGTGCCCGGCGGTGAGAAGTAGTAATGGATATTATGGATTTCTGGAAGGCCGTGTCACCATCTTATAGATAAATCTGCAAAAACTGATTACTCACCGAGAACGCGATTCTCCGGCTTTGTCAGGAGGAAGGAAAACACGGAAGAAAGTTCATAAAAGAGAGATGAGGGGGAGCATGGATGAAAAAAAAACGCATCATGTGCCAATAGGATCGCAGCGGGAGGGGTGGGGGAGAGCGGCGACATTTGCAATGTGTAGGGGGATCATTCACACTTAGAGGAACTTCACCCCGGGATTGCTTTAAGAAATAGATCAACTGTTTTCAAGTGATCGGAGCTGAAGATGTAACATTGTTCCCAACAGACGACGCACCATATAGAGACCTCCCTACCGAGGGGCGGGAATTCCCGGGGTTGGTTAACAGCGGCGAATGTCAGAAGCAATGTTACCGGCTGCACTCCACCACGTCATCAGCATCGATAAAACGTTTTTGTTCTGGACAGAAGAATGCAGAGAAAGTCCCCAATACTGACGCGTTTCACCCAAACAAGGTTTCATCGTAGAGATCTGTGCTGATGTCATTGGACTGCAGCAGTCCCTTTGTCTTTGATGTGGGGAGCAAAGTTTTAGGGGCAGGCACCCAAGTCCTCCGATGCGGCAGACTTTGGACCTAGAAGGGGGGGGGGGTGTCTTCATTTGGGTTCAATGGAAAATGTCACTCTATTGGGAGTCAATGGAGACAGCAAATGTGTTTATAATTGTGGCCAATCTTTTGATGGAAAATGATCATCGTGCATTTTTTTTTCTTCTTCGTTATCACATCTCTGTTTACCCAACATATACTTAAAGAGTAACTCTACTTTTGGTAGGAATAAACCCCTCCCCCCTCTGGGTGATCTCTGTACATTGCAGGGATTGTAACAAACTTTGTTGCAGATTCCGACCTTTTGTTATTCTGAAGAAATAGCTGTTTGTTTCTCTGTGTCCATGTGCGAAGTGAATGTGATTGGGAATGACTTTATATTTATCAATCAGCTGCTGCACCTGCAGGGCTCTGAGGAAAGTGGCAGGGACTGCATCCTTTTAGATGTGATTTCCCATTGGAAGGATCTCACCTGAAATGACATTTATGCTGCAGGGGATGCCAAAAATCTGACTTGTATCTTATTGCAGACTTCTGGGAAAATGAGTGAGCCAATCACACAAGCAGGAAATTACATTTCTGGGGGGCGCTCTGTATACCATCTGTGTACAGAGCGCCTCCAGGTGGCCATATTGCATTTTACAGAAAATTACAGCGGCTGCAGATTGAAAAGGAAAGATCATTTTTAATAACATTCAATTACAATGTTACTTGTGTAGCAATTGTATAGCTAGATTATAAAAAATGTTTTGCTAATTTTTTTCCCACGAAAGTGGAGTGACCCTTTAGGAGTCGCTGAGGCTATTCTGAAGGTGCGCTGTCCTTAACCACTTCAATACCGGGGGGGGGGGCACTTATACACCTTCCTGCCCAGGCCAATTTTCAGCTTTCAGCGCTGTCCTAATTTCAATGACAATTGCGCGGTCATGCTACACTGTACCCAAACAAATTTTTTATAATTTTTATTCCACAAATAGAGCTTTCTTTCGGTGGTATTTGATCGCCTCTGCGATTTTTATTTTTTGCACAACAAATAAAAAAAGAGCAAAAATTTTGAAAAAAAATAAGTTTTTCTTTGTTTCTGTAATTTTTTTTGGTAAATAAGTATGTTTTCTTCTTCAATGACGGGCACTGATATGGCTGCACTGACAGGCACTAATAAGGCGGCACTGATGGGCACCCATGAGGTGGCACTAATGATGGGCACTGATAGGTGGCACTGATGGGCACTGATAGGTGGCACTGATGGGCACTCATAGGCGGCACTGATGGGCACTTATGGGTGGCACTGATGGGTACTTATGGGTGGCACTAATAGGTGGCACGGAAGGGCACTGATAGGTGGGCACGGATGGGCATTGATGGACACTGGTGGGTGCCACTGATGACACTGGTGGGTAGCATTGCTGGGCATCACAAAAAAAATTGTGCCAAGATGGTGCCAGTCAGTGCCCATTTGTGGGCACTGATTGGCATAAGTTAGGCATATTTTTATACATGTGGATGGCCATGGGGGACTTACCTGGCCATCCACATGTTAGGTGCTTCCCTGGTGGTCCTGGGCGGCATCCTGGTGGTATAGTGTGGGCATCCAAGGGGGGGCTGCGTTGATAAACAATCAGCACGAACCCCCCGTCAGGAGAGCCGCCGATCGGCTCTCCTCTACTCGCGTCTATCAGAACCACTTCCCGGACGTCAATCTCCTAGAACTGCTTGCAAAGGACAGTGTTGGGTTCCTCTTTTGGCTACATTGTTTTTATATATTGGGAGGAATTCGGTGCGCCCAGCGCTGAGAATCGAAAGGGAGGAATCCGGCGCACCCAACACTGAGAATCGAAAGGGAGGAATCCGGCACACCCAACACTGAGAATCGAAAGGGAGGAATCCGGCGCACCCAACGCTGAGAATCGAAAGGGAGGAATCCGGCGCACCCAACGCTGGAGATCGGAAGTGAGGAATCCGGCGCACCCAACGCTGAGAATCGAAAGGGAGGAATCCGGCGCACCCAACGCTGGAGATCGGAAGTGAGGAATCCGGCGCACCCAACGCTGAGAGTCGAAAGGGAGGAATCCGGCGCACCCAACGCTGGAGATCGGAAGTGAGGAATCCGGCACGCCCAACGCTGGAGATCGGAAGGGAGGAATCCGGCGTGCACAGCGCTGGAGATCGGAAGGGAGGAATCCGGCGCAACCAGCGCTGAAGATCGGAAGTGAGGAATCCGGCGCACCCAACGCTGAGAATCGAAAGGGAGGAATCCGGCGCACCCAACGCTGGAGATCGGAAGTGAGGAATCCGGCACGCCCAACGCTGGAGATCGGAAGGGAGGAATCCGGCGTGCACAGCGCTGGAGATCGGAAGGGAGGAATCTGGCGCAACCAGCGCTGAAGATCGGAAGGGAGGAATCCAGTGCACCCAACGCTGAGGATCGGAAGGGAGGAATCCGGCGCACCCAACGCTGGAGATCGGAAGGGAGGAATCCGGCGCACCCAACGCTGGAGATCGGAAGGGAGGAATCCGGCGCACCCAACGCTGGAGATCGGAAGGGAGGAATCCGGCGCACCCAACGCTGGAGATCGGAAGGGAGGAATCCGGCGCACCCAACGCTGGAGATCGGAAGGGAGGAATCCGGCGCACCCAACGCTGGAGATCGGAAGGGAGGAGTCCGGCGCACCCAACGCTGGAGATCGGAAGGGAGGAATCCAGCGCACCCAGTGCTGAGGATCAGAAGGGAGGAACCTGGTGCACCCAACGCTGAGAATCGGAAGGGAGGAATCCGGCGCACCCAGCGCTGAAGATCGAAAGGGAGGAATCCGGCGCACCCAACGCTGGAGATCGGAAGTGAGGAATCCGGCACGCCCAACGCTGGAGATCGGAAGGGAGGAATCCGGCGTGCACAGCGCTGGAGATCGGAAGGGAGGAATCTGGCGCAACCAGCGCTGAAGATCGGAAGGGAGGAATCCAGTGCACCCAACGCTGAGGATCGGAAGGGAGGAATCCGGCGCACCCAACGCTGGAGATCGGAAGGGAGGAATCCGGCGCACCCAACGCTGGAGATCGGAAGGGAGGAATCCGGCGCACCCAACGCTGGAGATCGGAAGGGAGGAATCCGGCGCACCCAACGCTGGAGATCGGAAGGGAGGAATCCGGCGCACCCAACGCTGGAGATCGGAAGGGAGGAATCCGGCGCACCCAACGCTGGAGATCGGAAGGGAGGAGTCCGGCGCACCCAACGCTGGAGATCGGAAGGGAGGAATCCAGCGCACCCAGTGCTGAGGATCAGAAGGGAGGAACCTGGTGCACCCAACGCTGAGAATCGGAAGGGAGGAATCCGGCGCACCCAGCGCTGAAGATCGGAAGGGAGGAATCCGGCGCACCCAACGCTGAGGATCGGAAGGGAGGAATCCGGGGCACCCAACGCTGAAGATCGGAAGGGAGGAATCCGGCACACCTAACGCTGAGAATCAGAAGGGAGGAATCTGGCGTACCCAACACTGAGAATCGTAAGGGAGGAATCCGGTGCACCCAACGCTGAAGATCGGAAGGAAGGAATCCAGCGCACCCAACGCTGGAGATCAGAAGGGAGGAATCCGGCGCACCCAACGCTGAGAATCAGAAGGAAGGAATCTGGCGCACCCAACGCTGGAGATCAGAAGGGAGGAATCCGGCGCACCCAACGCTGAGAATCAGAAGGAAGGAATCTGGCGCACCCAACACTGGAGATCAGAAGGAAGGAATCTGGCGCATCCAACGCTGAGAATCAGAAGGAAGGAATCCGGCGCACCCAACGCTGAGAATCAGAAGGAAGGAATCTGGCGCACCCAACGCTGGAGATCGGAAGGAAGGAATCCGGCGCACCCAACGCTGAGAATCAGAAGGAAGGAATCCGGCGCACCCAACGCTGAGAATCAGAAGGGAGGAATCCGGCGCACCCAACGCTGAGAATCGTAAGGGAGGAATCCGGTGCACCCAACGCTGAAGATTGGAAGGAAGGAATCCAGCGCACCCAACGCTGGAGATCAGAAGGGAGGAATCCGGCGCACCCAACGCTGGAGATCAGAAGGAAGGAATCCGGCGCACCCAACGCTGAGAATCAGAAGGAAGGAATCCGGCGCACCCAACGCTGAGAATCAGAAGGAAGGAATCTGGCGCACCCAACACTGGAGATCAGAAGGAAGGAATCTGGCGCACCCAACGCTGAGAATCAGAAGGAAGGAATCCGGCGCACCCAACGCTGAGAATCAGAAGGAAGGAATCCGGCGCACCCAACGCTGAGAATCAGAAGGAAGGAATCTGGCGCACTCAACGCTGAAGATCGGAAGGCCGGGACCTTCTCTGTATTTTTCTTCACCATTTGGTCCCCATGCAGGAAGAAAGTCGCTGGTTGCAATATTTTTAGTCTAATCCATGTAACAGACCCCCGTATGCATTAGTCATGTTAAGACCGTTGCTATGGCGATGCCTTTCTATTCAATACCCAGTAATTACCACCATACAAGAGAGGGTAAGTACCGCGCACTCTTCCCATCCTGTCTGGAAGAATTATCGCTAGATAGTAATTTCATATATATATATTTTTTTTCCATTATAACACTTCATGGTTCGATCTTAAGAAACTCGCCATATATATTTATTGTGTCTGGTATATGTCACCGTTACACCGCCGGAGCGAAGGGATCGACGTGTCACCCGCCGCAGCCAGGAGGACGACCGCAATCCCCAGAAATATTCCTCAGAGGAAACATTTCTTCTATTATAGATTTACAGAGGATCCAAACAATTCGGTTTTCTTTTATCTCTGATCTACGAATGGGTCACATGGAGGAAGCCGGGGATCTGGGCCCACTGACTCTTCTGGATGATGATTGGCTGGCTCTGCCAAAGGAGGTCACTGACATCATAATCCAAAATTCCCTCAGGAGGCACCACATGACCCATGCTCTGACATGAACGATCGAGCATTTACCTTATTTAATCATTTATCGTGATTGTAAATTGAAATAGAAATGAAAGGCAAAACATTTGTGTATAGATATAAAAAAAAACATTATAAATACCTTTTCCCCCTTTTTTAAAAGTGATCACATATTCGCTGATCTTATCTGCATAAGAGCTGGGGAGGAGAAACAGCAGAACACTGAGCTTGTCAGTGAATGGCTGTGCAGAGGGGGGGGGGGGGTGTCAGGACAAGTCTGATCATTGGAGGAGAGCAGGCTGAGTTCCCAGCACAGCTAGTGAACTGACCATGCTATGCTTTTATGCCTAGAGTGGTCAGTTCTTAATAGGAAAGCGTGGGAACTGGCAGGATCACCAGTGATTTTACACAGAGGAAGCATTACAAAGATACTTCTTAATAGCAGTACGTAATACAGCAGACACATATCAGGAAGAGGAAGTCTTGGGTTTACATATACTTTAAGTTTCAATAAATTACAAGCAGAGCATGTAGAGTGTATTCTAATAATCTGCTTTAAGGCCCCCAACAGAAGTTCCTGACCCCCAAAAAATCACTGGATCTTCTTTTGGTTTCCATAAACGTCAATCTGCTAATACTGCGGGTCCTCGAGGGCGAACTTGTTAATGAAACTCTGTGGAACAAACATCACAATCCAGAGACTTCAAAGATCTTGCAGGTTTCACAGCGATAATGTAATAAATGTCGCACAATGCCGGTAATCAAAATGATAAAACGTTCCGTGGGAACAGCTATGATACAAGCCACCCGTTCCTCTTCAGATGAACCAACCCTGGAGAGCAAAACCCGAGGCTACAGGATCTTCACCAATAGTCACCCGATCATTACCATCTCTATCAATCATCTACAAGTTCAGCCCATGGATTCCGTAGGGTTGTGATAATCTGCACAATGCAGTAATCTGTAGCTGGTCTGATTCCATTTACCGAAGTCAGACGTGTTCCTCTTCACATCGAGATTTTACCACCAGCAACTGATATCCAATATTTAGCACAGAACTTTGTGCTTTCTAAAGCCATATACAAGACCAATTCCCCCCACTAATCAAACCCACTGCAGATCTCCAGTGTCCTCCACCAGCTACCAGATCTCTAGTGTCCTCCACCAGCTACCAGATCTCTAGTGTCCTCCACCAGCTACCAGATCTCTAGTGTCCTCCACCAGCTACCAGATCTCCAGTGTCCTCCACCAGCTACCAGATCTCTAGTGTCCTCCACCAGCTACCAGATCTCTAGTGTCCTCCACCAGCTACCAGATCTCTAGTGTCCTCCACCAGCTACCAGATCTCTAGTGTCCTCCACCAGCTACCAGATCTCTAGTGTCCTCCACCAGCTACCAGATCTCTAGTGTCCTCCACCAGCTACCAGATCTCTAGTGTCCTCCACCAGCTCCCAGATCTCCAGTGTCCTCCACCAGCTACCAGATCTCTAGTGTCCTCCACCAGCTACCAGATCTCTAGTGTCCTCCACCAGCTACCAGATCTCCAGTGTCCTCCACCAGCTACCAGATCTCTAGTGTCCTCCACCAGCTACCAGATCTCCAGTGTCCTCCACCAGCTACCAGATCTCTAGTGTCCTCCACCAGCTACCAGATCTCTAGTGTCCTCCACCAGCTCCCAGATCTCCAGTGTCCTCCACCAGCTACCAGATCTCCAGTGTCCTCCACCAGCTACCAGATCTCTAGTGTCATCCACCAGCTACCAGATCTCCAGTGTCCTCCACCAGCTACCAGATCTCTAGTGTCCTCCACCAGCTACCAGATCTCCAGTGTCCTCCACCAGCTACCAGATCTCTAGTGTCCTCCACCAGCTACCAGATCTCTAGTGTCCTCCACCAGCTACCAGATCTCCAGTGTCCTCCACTAGCTACCAGATCTCTAGTGTCCTCCACCAGCTACCAGACCTCTAGTGTCCTCCACCGGCTACCAGATCTCTAGTGTCCTCCACCAGCTACCAGATCTCTAGTGTCCTCCACCGGCTACCAGATCTCTAGTGTCCTCCACCAGCTACCAGATCTCTAGTGTCCTCCACCAGCTACCAGATCTTTAGTGTCCTCCACCAGCTACCAGATCTCTAGTGTCCTCCACCAGCTACCAGATTTCTAGTGTCCTCCACCAGCTACCAGATCTCTAGTGTCCTCCACCAGCTACCAGATCTCTAGTGTCCTCCACCAGCTAGCAGATCTCCAGTGTCCTCCACCAGCTAGCAGATCTCTAGTGTCCTCCACCAGCTACCAGATCTCCAGTGTCCTCCACTAGCTACCAGATCTCTAGTGTCCTCCACCAGCTACCAGATCTCTAGTGTCCTCCACCAGCTACCAGATCTCTAGTGTCCTCCACCAGCTACCAGATCTCTAGTGTCCTCCACCAGCTACCAGATCTTTAGTGTCCTCCACCAGCTACCAGATCTCTAGTGTCCTCCACCAGCTACCAGATCTCTAGTGTCCTCCACCAGCTACCAGATCTCTAGTGTCCTCCACCAGCTACCAGATCTCCAGTGTCCTCCACCAGCTACCAGATCTCCAGTGTCCTCCACCAGCTACCAGATCTCTAGTGTCCTCCACCAGCTACCAGATCTCCAGTGTCCTCCACTAGCTACCAGATCTCCAGTGTCCTCCACTAGCTACCAGATCTCCAGTGTCCTCCACCAGCTACCAGATCTCTAGTGTCCTCCACCAGCTACCAGATCTCTAGTGTCCTCCACCAGCTACCAGATCTCTAGTGTCCTCCACCAGCTACCAGATCTCCAGTGTCCTCCACCAGCTACCAGATCTCTAGTGTCCTCCACCAGCTACCAGATCTCCAGTGTCCTCCACTAGCTACCAGATCTCCAGTGTCCTCCACTAGCTACCAGATCTCCAGTGTCCTCCACCAGCTACCAGATCTCTAGTGTCCTCCACCAGCTACCAGATCTCTAGTGTCCTCCACCAGCTACCAGATCTCTAGTGTCCTCCACCAGCTACCAGATCTCTAGTGTCCTCCACCAGCTACCAGATCTCTAGTGTCCTCCACCAGCTACCAGATCTCTAGTGTCCTCCACCAGCTACCAGATCTCTAGTGTCCTCCACCAACTACCAGATCTCTAGTGTCCTCCACCAGCTACCAGATCTCCAGTGTCCTCCACCAGCTACCAGATCTCCAGTGTCCTCCACCAGCTACCAGATCTCTAGTGTCCTCCACCAGCTACCAGATCTCCAGTGTCCTCCACTAGCTACCAGATCTCCAGTGTCCTCCACTAGCTACCAGATCTCCAGTGTCCTCCACCAGCTACCAGATCTCTAGTGTCCTCCACCAGCTACCAGATCTCTAGTGTCCTCCACCAGCTACCAGATCTCTAGTGTCCTCCACCAGCTACCAGATCTCCAGTGTCCTCCACCAGCTACCAGATCTCTAGTGTCCTCCACCAGCTACCAGATCTCCAGTGTCCTCCACTAGCTACCAGATCTCCAGTGTCCTCCACTAGCTACCAGATCTCCAGTGTCCTCCACCAGCTACCAGATCTCTAGTGTCCTCCACCAGCTACCAGATCTCTAGTGTCCTCCACCAGCTACCAGATCTCTAGTGTCCTCCACCAGCTACCAGATCTCTAGTGTCCTCCACCAGCTACCAGATCTCTAGTGTCCTCCACCAGCTACCAGATCTCTAGTGTCCTCCACCAGCTACCAGATCTCTAGTGTCCTCCACCAGCTACCAGATCTCTAGTGTCCTCCACCAGCTACCAGATCTCTAGTGTCCTCCACCAGCTACCAGATCTCTAGTGTCCTCCACCAGCTACCAGATCTCTAGTGTCCTCCACCAGCTACCAGATCTCTAGTGTCCTCCAACAGCTACCAGATCTCTAGTGTCCTCCACCAGCTACCAGATCTCTAGTGTCCTCCACCAGCTACCAGATCTCTAGTGTCCTCCACCAGCTACCAGATCTCCAGTGTCCTCCACCAGCTACCAGATCTCTAGTGTCCTCCACCAGCTACCAGATCTCTAGTGTCCTCCACCAGCTACCAGACCTCTACTATCAAATCTTTAGTGTCCACTACTCTCTACCAGATCTTTTGTGTCCTTCAACAACTACAATCCTGGCAAATGTCAGTTTAAAACACCCCCCACCCCCACCCGCCTCTGTGATTGGCTCGCGGGACTCTTACCTGGATCTGTTGCTGTAAGATGTTGATCTTGTGTTGCTGTTGCAGAAGTTGCTGCTGTTGTCTTGCGATCTGAAAACATGAGCAGGAAATAAATCAAAACGTGCGGAACATGGAAATGTGACGCCGGAAACTTCCCAATCATTCCTTCGCTCCAAACTCATAAACCGGATTTACCAAACCAATGGAAGGAAGAAATCTGGGTTTGTGGTTCATATTATTGGCAGTTCATAACGGACCTAAACATGGAGGACTGAGGACTTAAAGTGAACCTGTCACCAATTTTTAATTCTAAACATAAAAGTTCTGATGAGGCCCAAAAAGACGTCTCGTCACTTCTGGTGGAAAGAAAATCTCTTCTAGAAAATCCACTTAACTTTTTACCTTTCCAACTCGAAATCTACAAACCACCCAAATGGCTAATACCCACCTACCTACAGTCCCCAAACGGCTAACGCCCACCTACCTACAGTTCCCAAACGGCTAATACCCACCTACGTACAGTTCCCAAACGGCTAATGCCCACCTACCTACAGTTCCCAAATGGCTAATTCCCACCTACCTACAGTTCCCAAACGACTAACGCCCACCTACCTACAGTTCCCAAACGGCT
Source organism: Rana muscosa (assembly GCA_029206835.1). Taxonomy (NCBI): domain Eukaryota; kingdom Metazoa; phylum Chordata; class Amphibia; order Anura; family Ranidae; genus Rana; species Rana muscosa. Next base: position 213,529,502 of record CM055119.1, read on the forward strand.
AATGCCCACCTACCTACAGTTCTTAAATGGCTAATGCCCACCTACCTACAGTTCTCAAATGGCTAATGCCCACCTACCTACAGTTCCCAAACGGCTAATGTCCACCTACCTACAGTTCCCAAACGACTAATTCCCACCTACCTACAGTTCCCAAACGGCTAATGCCCACCTACATACAGTTCCCAAACGGCTAATACCCACCCACCTACCGTTCTCAAGCGGCTAATTCCCACCTACCTACAGTTCTAATATTCAATAACAGTGCCTTCATTGCCTACTGAGGGGCTCTCATTGGATGAAAGGGGGTGGGGCTTAGTGGAAGTCAGGAAAGTCAAGGCCTTCGTAACCGACCAGTATCAGATGGAGGCTCACAGGAGGTTTTCTGGGGAGCCGAGGTCACTTTGGGGTCCCAGGCCCGAGGTAGAGTGTCGAGATGTGTGCGACGGGAAAATTTGTTTATTTTCGGATTTGTTTGTTTAGTTAATAATTTAGTTTCGTCATATTTGTTACATTAGAATGATTCGGGTTTGGAAATCAGTTGAAATATTCGTTTTTTTCTAATCACAGGCCGTGGCGCCTCCAATGTGGACGCAAAATCTTCCGAAATGCCCCGAATCCAGCCAACAAATGACTGAGTCCCCCTGAGTGGCGGGCACCCCTGGGGGAGGGGCAGTGTCACCGCGCTCCGTAGACACATCTCAGTCGCAGCGCTGCGAGCCGGCGGATCAGACGACAGATGTGCAGCTTTCTGTGACACCAATTACACAATGAATAATGTACAGATTGCCTCAGGATGTTGTAACAAGTGTCACCGCCACTCAATCCCGCCCGGCGACAACTCGCGATTGGCAGATGGAAATGAGCCGCATCGACAAAATGCCGCGGCTGGACGCAGAGCTCCGCTGGAAGCTGCCGGAGTCCTCTATGGAAAAAGAGGGAGGGAGGGGAAGACAATTCCGCCCAACAGCTGACCAATCCAAATCCAGCTTTATACATATGGAGGGGCCACTCCGCTTCTAAAGGGTGACAACGCTCTGTACCTGTCTCTGGATTGTGCTTCTGCGTTGTCACCCCATCATATGACTTCCAAAGAAGACCACACAGGGATGGTGGGAACCCCTCATAATGGGCACAGCGGGTGTACAGACCCGGGAACTCAGCACAGGGATGGTGGGAACCCCTCATAATGGGCACAGCGGGTGTATAGACCCGGGAACTCAGCACAGGGATGGTGGGAACCCCTCATAATGGGCACAGCGGGTGTACAGACCCGGGAACTCAGCACAGGGATGGTGGGAACCTCTCATAATGGGCACAGCAGGTGTACAGACCCGGGAACTCAGCACAAGGATGGTGGGAACCCCTCATAATGGGCACAGCGGGTGTATAGACCCGGGAACTCAGCACAGGGATGGTGGGAACCCCTCATAATGGGCACAGCGGGTGTACAGACCCGGGAACTCAGCACAGGGATGGTGGGAACCCCTCATAATGGGCACAGCGGGTGTACAGACCCGGGAACTCAGCACAGGGATGGTGGGAACCCCTCATAATGGGCACAGCGGGTGTACAGACCCGGGAACTCAGCACAGGGATGGTGGGAACCCCTCATAATGGGCACAGCGGGTGTACAGACCCGGGAACTCGGCACAGGGATGGTGAGAACCCCTCATAATGGGCACAGCGGGTGTACAGACCCGGGAACTCAGCACAGGGATGGTGGGAACCCCTCATAATGGGCACAGCGGGTGTACAGACCCGGGAACTCAGCACAGGGATGGTGGGAACCTCTCATAATGGGCACAGCGGGTGTACAGACCCGGGAACTCAGCACAGGGATGGTGGGAACCCCTCATAATGGGCACAGCGGGTGTACAGACCCGGGAACTCAGCACAGGGATGGTGGGAACCCCTCATAATGGGCACAGGTTGGGCTGCAGCTCTGCACACGGCTCATAGGACATCACCGGAATTTTGTCCTCGCTGTCCGCACAGCCAACCATAGATGTCGCCGCAGTCACACGCGGGGCTGATGTGCGGCTTTCTATTTGGCAATCGCCTGAGCCGCACGCCCGCTTCATTGAGCGTGACAACCGAGTTTTAAGTGTCATTTAATTTTCATTTTGAAATATAATTACTGAGTGTTCGCTGTAAGATATCACTCGTCTGCAAATGTGTCAGGATTAATTTGTGCCGGCGTATTCACAAGTGTCAATAGTTAATTACAGAATCGTCTCCGGGTGCCGGAATGACATTCCGAATCCACAACTCCCTTTGTGGGATTTTTTTTCCCCTTCCCTTCCCGGGGACCCTCCCCGGTGTCGGGGGGCAAAATGCTCCGAACCCATAAAATATCCGAAATCAGAACTCATTAAAACCAGCGGAGCGTGCGCCGCCGCGGCAAACCCGACCAAAACGGCTTTTTAAATTAAAAGATAATTCCGGTAATCGTGTCAGATTCTTAAAAAATGCAGATTAATTAGAAGTCGGCCCACCGCAGCGCCCAGGGGCCCCAACGATCACCGGCATTGTTGTCGGAAAGGGGAGGGTCCCCGCGGGGCTGCGTGCAAACGCCTCATTGGAGGGGATAAAATTTCTCGTGTGCCGGAAAGTTTCCTGATTTTCTGTCAGCAGGAAGTTCAACGAGATAAAAAGATCGAAGGAAAAAAATGTAAAAGTTGAAGTTTAATTTGCTTATAATTTGCCCTCTCTGGTCCCCCCTCCCCCTCATCAACATAATAATGACATTTGTAAACAAAATATTTCTGCTTTCATTTATTTTAGAATTAATGATATCATCACTGGGTATCTGTGCTTCTCTCCACAATGCAGGCAGATCATGGCTGGTGGGCGGGGCCGGCAGGGGGCTGTACAGAGCTTTCTGAAAACATCCCAGCCCCCGGCCTCAGTACTCCTCTCCAGAGCCCTCAGTCCTGATGCAAGCAGTGGGAGGAGTTATGCAAAATATCAAAATGCCTGGATATGTGGGCGTCAGCCTGGAGGAGAGGGCGTTCCTAAGCAGGCTGTATTTACATAGGTAACGCCCACATGTGATGCAGAGCCTCTGTGATTGAACGAACTGTATGAAAGGGGTGGGCCACAGGTGAGGAAAAATCTAGAGGATGCTGGACGTCCTCCAGCCAGAAAATGGGGCGGGGCTCTATCTGACTTGCTGAAGCTTCTATTGCACATTGTGAGAAGCTCAGAGGGGGCGGGGACATCGGAGGAAGAGCTCAAAAAATAATGAAGCCATTGGATTACTAAGATAGAAATGGAGTAGAGTGTTCTGCCGCCAGTAAGCTCCGCCCCTTCCAACAACCAATAGATGTGAGCCAGGGAGGATCCCGGAGTTCTGCCGCCACTAAGCTCCGCCCCATCCAACAACCAATAGATCTAAGCCAGGGATGATCCCGGAGTTCTGCCGCCACTAAGCTCCGCCCCATCCAACAACCAATAGATCTGAGCCAGGGAGTTAGAGGTGGAATTCTATGAGGCCCCTGAAGAAGGAGAAGACTGACCCTGAAACGTGTCGGGAAATTCATCTCTATGGCCAATAAACTGGATTTCCCCTGAATGTTGCGGAGCTCCTCGCACCAACACACCCCCCCCCTTCCCCGTCACACACATCTAGGAAGCGCCCCCCTCCCCTCCCCCGGGGTCTCACCTGTTCCTGTTGTTGCCGGGCGAGGTCCATTTGTTGTCTCTGTTTCTCTATCTGGGAGGCGGCCAGTTTTTTCTGCTCGTCGTGGGCGGCCAGGAGCTGCTCCCGCAGGCTGATCAGCTGGGAGATCATGGTGGAGAGCTGGCGTTCCTTTTCCGCGAGGCTTTCCGGGGTACCTGCACAGAACGAGAGGAGATGGGTCAGCATTGCTCTACCAATATACAATATATATATTACATCATATATTATTATTACTACAATCAAATTAATATATACATATATACACACACATTATATTCATTGTTTTATTTATTTAATAATATGTAACTTAATACCAATTCATATTTAATATACATAATAGAATGGAAATTAATTACTTTAAGTTAACTGTAATAATACAGAATATATTTTATATTATTAATATTTAATTTAAAATTAATAGATAATTAATATACAATATTTAATTTGAATGAATTTAATGTAATTGTAATAGCAATACCGTATATAATATTTTTAATATTATTTATTACTCTACTTATTAAATACCTAATTTCATTTAATAATTATTATTTAATATACAATAATTAATTGAAAATAATTTCATTGTAATAACAATATATATTTTTGATATTATTATTTTACTTATTTAATAATATTTAAATTTATATTAATTATTATTTAATATACAATATATCATTGAAATTAAATTAATTGCAATAATAATATATCATATATTTAATATTCATTAGTATTTTATTCTTTTTTTTATATATATATTTTTAATATTAATTGATAATTTGTATACAATATTTAATTTTAATGAATTTAATGTAATTGTAATAGCAATACAGTATATATTTGTAATATTATTTATAATTATTATTTAATATACAATAATTAATTGAAAATAATTTAATTGTAATAACAATATATATTTTTGATATTATTATTTTACTTATTTAATAATATTTAAATTTATATTAATTATTATACAATATATCATTGAAATTAAATTAATTGCAATAATAATATATCATATATTTAATATTCATTAGTATTTTATTCTTTTTTTATATATATATATTTTTTTAATATTAATTGATAATTTATATACAATATTTAATTTTAATGAATTTAATGTAATTGTAATAGCAATACAGTATATAATATTTTTAATATTATGTATTACTCTACTTATTAAATACCTAATTTCATTTAATAATTATTATTTAATATACAATAATTAATTGAAAATAATTTAATTGTAATAACAATATATATTTTTGATATTATTATTTTACTTATTTAATAATATTTAAATTTATATTAATTATTATTTAATATACAATATATCATTGAAATTTAATTAATTGCAATAATAATATATCATATATTTAATATTCATTAGTATTTTATTCTTTTTTTATATATATATATTTTTAATATTAATTGATAATTTATATACAATATTTAATTTTAATGAATTTAATGTAATTGTAATAGCAATACAGTATATAATATTTTTAATATTATTTATTACTCTACTTATTAAATACCTAATTTCATTTAATAATTATTATTTAATATACAATAATTAATTGAAAATAATTTAATTGTAATAACAATATATATTTTTGATATTATTTACTTATTTAATAATATTTAAATTTATATTAATTATTATGTAATATACAATATATAATTGAAATTAAATGAATTGTAATAATAATATATCATATATTTAATATTCATTAGTATTTTATTCTTTTTTTATATATATATATATTTTTTAATATTAATTGATAATTAATATACAATATTTAATTTGAATGAATTTAATGTAATTGTAATAGCAATACAGTATATAATATTTTTAATATTATTTATTACTCTACTTATTAAATACTAAATTTCATTTAATAATTATTATTTATTATACAATAATTAATTGAAAATAATTTAATTGTAATAACAATATATATTTTTGATATTATTATTTTACTTATTTAATAATATTTAAATTTATATAAATTATTATTTAATATACAATATATAATTGAAATTAAATTAATTGTAATAATAATATATCATATATTTAATATTCATTAGTATTTTATTCTTTTTTTATATATATATTTTTTTAATATTAATTGATCATTAATATACAATATTTAATTTGAATGAATTTAATGTAATTGTAATAGCAATACAGTATATAATATTTTTTTATATTATTTATTACTCTACTTATTAAATACTAAATTTAATTTAATAATTATTATTTAATATACAATAATTAATTGAAAATAATTTAATTGTAATAACAATATATATTTTTGATATTATTATTTTACTTATTTAATAATATTTAAATTTATATTAATTATTATTTAATATACAATATATAATTGAAATTAAATGAATTGTAATAATAATATATCATATGTTTAATATTCATTAGTATTTTATTCCTTTTTTTTTAAATATTCAATTAAATACTAATTAATATTTAATATACAATTGAAACGAATTACATTTTAAATTAATAATATATTCACTTTTGATTAAAATGATTAATAAACCTCATCTCTATGCATAAAGATTATACATACATGGCGGGCGGTCTAATTTGTATAAATACTCGAGCAAAGCGGCTGCGCAGTGACTGCACTTTACCGTTCCCCTTCTCTCAATACAAGTTTATCAGTCTGATAACAATGCCCCGCCCCCCCAGTGGCTTATCCTGCAATTTATTTTATCTCAGCAGCTGGTCAGCAATGGTGATAAATGGACTTGTCTGGAAGAACCAGGCCAGCTTCAAGAACCTGGAAATAGGCGGCCAGCTCCCCAATGACGCGAAGAAAATGGCGGGCAGGATCTGGAGTGCGGTGGCGTTTTACAGCGGGACAGAAGTGACCCCCTTTTTCTATGACTTCGCAGCCTCTTGTCACACCTTTTCTGAGCCTTTTCCAGATGCACAATTTTTTTTGCCCTTTAAGGGGTGCTGTTTTTATTTTTTTATTTATTTTTATTTATTTTTCTTAACATGGGGGGGTCCCCCTTGACATCTATCATGTCACAGTCCTCTCCTCCTATAGAAGTCCTAATTACTGACTGTGCTGACCCAGCTCCTCTGCTTCTGACTTACACATTGAGAGAGTACCTCTGCAGATCAGATATGTGGACCGAGGATATCAAAGTACAAAAGTTCATTCCTTCAATTCAGTAATTCACAGGAAGATTTCGAGCTGTGGGAGAAGTCCAGTAGGCTCCACCCACTTCAGAAAACTACAGGAGGGGGTGGAGACGAGACCAGTCACCCTGCACAAGGAGAGAGCAGAGCTGTGGGAGGGGCCCAGCAGGCTCCACCCACTTCAGAAAACTACAGGAGGGGGTGGAGACGAGACCAGTCACCCTGCACAAGGAGAGAGCAGAGCTGTGGGAGGGGCCCAGCAGGCTCCACCCACTTCAGAAAACTACAGGAGGGGGTGGAGACGAGACCAGTCACCCTGCACAAGGAGAGAGCAGAGCTGTGGGAGGGGCCCAGCAGGCTCCACCCACTTCAGAAAACTACAGGAGGGGTGGACACAAGACCAGTCACCCTGCACAAGGAGAGAGCAGAGCTGTGGGAGGGGCCCAGCAGGCTCCACCCACTTCAGAAAACTACAGGAGGGGGTGGAGACGAGACCAGTCACCCTGCACAAGGAGAGAGCAGAGCTGTGGGAGGGGCCCAGCAGGCTCCACCCACTTCAGAAAACTACAGGAGGGGTGGACACAAGACCAGTCACCCTGCACAAGGAGAGAGCAGAGCTGTGGGAGGGGCCCAGCAGGCTCCACCCACTTCAGAAAACTACAGGAGGGGGCGGACACAAGACCAGTCACCCTGCACAAGGAGAGAGCAGAGCTGTGGGAGGGGCCCAGCAGGCTCCACCCACTTCAGAAAACTACAGGAGGGGGTGGAGACGAGACCAGTCACCCTGCACAAGGAGAGAGCAGAGCTGTGGGAGGGGCCCAGCAGGCTCCACCCACTTCAGAAAACTACAGGAGGGGGTGGAGACGAGACCAGTCACCCTGCACAAGGAGAGAGCAGAGCTGTGGGAGGGGCCCAGCAGGCTCCATCCACTTCAGGAAAACGTAATGAGGGGCGGAGTCCAGACCAGAGAGCAGCAGTGGGCGGTCTGTATTGCAGGAAGTCTCGCTCTGGATTTTAGATCTGGAGGAATTCTCGTCATTAGAGGATATTTGTTGAGTCCGGAGTTCATCTTTAAAGCGTGGCGGTTCTCTGAGCCTCGCAGAGCACATCACACCGCCTCTGATGTCGGCACTTCACACGCCGCGCTCGCCATTAACGTTCCTTTATTTTATATATAAAGCGATAAACCGATCGCCTTTCAAATGTCACCAAAAAAAAAAGAAGCCGAAGAAAAGTCAACCGGAGAGAGAAAAAAAATATATAAAACAAGAAGCGGCTGGAGGGGGGGGGGGGAGGGGGGGAACAATGGGACGGAAGGTCCGGAGGGGGATAAAAGAATTCTTTGTGATGTCCGGAGATGCCGCTTTACCGCCGCCGCCGCTCTCCAGTCCAAACGGAGGTTAAAACGCTTTCTAGTCCAAAGGGTGGCGAGGGATCATAAGACAGACAACAAACACAAAGATCTCCATTCTTCCTCTGTCTGCGGTGACAACAGCTGGAGAAATATCATCAAGTCCTTCAATGACTTCTGAAGACCACAAAGTGTCCCGGCTTTGTCCGCCATCAGACGGCCATTGTTGGGGCCCCATATGCCGCTCCGCCGAGACCTTCATAAATATCTCCATTATTCTCCATCGCCAAGAACATGCAGAGAGGTGCGAGCTCTGTCCCCCCCACCCAACGTCTCCACCAGGGGAGCCACATCTATTCCCGCCCCACACCCCCCCCCACTCACCTATTGCTTAGACCCCCCCAAATGCCGCAGAGAAGTGAGACTTCCCCATGTAATCATTATCAGGTAAACTGGAACACCTGACCACATATAGGAGACAAGGTTTCCAAACAACGACCTGTGTGCCGAATCTGGGGCGCTGATAAAAGAGGGGGGGGCTCTATTGTACAGGGGACACTGGAGACTCTGATATAAAGGGGGACACTGATGGAAACTCTCATGTAAGGAGGATTCCTATGTAAGGGGGACTTTTATGGGGAACCTGATGTAAGCAGGGATTCTGATATAAGGGGGATTTGTGATGTAAGGGGGGACTCTGATGAGCTGGGGTGTGTTCGGAATTTATTTGTGTTATTAAAGTGTTTCCTCTTCTGTCTCCAAGTAAAACATTTTCATTCATTTATATTTGATTTGTTTATTTAAAAAAAATTGATTTTCCCCGGCAACAAATGTTTATAAATATACAATGTGACCCCCCCCCCTTCTGTACTGAGTCTGAACCCCCTGTACTGAGTCTGGACCCCCCTGTACTGAGTCTGAATGCCCCTTTGTACTGAGTCTGGACCCCCTGTACTGAGTCTGAACCCCCCTTGTACTGAGTCTGAACCCCCCTTGTACTGAGTCTGAACCCCCCTTGTACTGAGTCTGGATCCCCCTTGTACTGAGTCTGGACCCCCCTGTACTGAGTCTGGACCCCACTGTACTGAGTCTGAACCGCCCTGTACTGAGTCTGAACCCCCCTGTACTGAGTCTGGACCCCCCTTGTACTGAGTCTGAACCCCCCCTGTACCGAGTCTGGATCCCCTTTGTACTGAGTCTGGACCCCCCTGTACTGAGTCTGGATCCCCTTCTGTACTGAGTCTGAACCCCCCTGTACTGAGTCTGGACCCCCCTGTACTGAGTCTGGACCCCCCTGTACTGAGTCTGGACCCCCCTTGTACTGAGTCTTGACCCCCCCTGTACTGAGTCTTGACCCCCCCTGTACTGAGTCTGGACCCCCCCTGTACTGAGTCTGGATCCCCCTTGTACTGAGTCTGAACCCCCCTTGTACTGAGTCTGAACCCCCCTTGTACTGAGTCTGGATCCCCCTTGTACTGAGTCTGGACCCCCCCTGTACTGAGTCTGGACCCCCCTGTACTGAGTCTGAACCGCCCTGTACTGAGTCTGAACCCCCCTGTACTGAGTCTGGACCCCCCTTGTACTGAGTCTGAACCCCCCCTGTACCGAGTCTGGATCCCCTTTGTACTGAGTCTGGACCCCCCTGTACTGAGTCTGGATCCCCTTCTGTACTGAGTCTGAACCCCCCTGTACTGAGTCTGGACCCCCCTGTACTGAGTCTGGACCCCCCTGTACTGAGTCTGGACCCCCCTTGTACTGAGTCTTGACCCCCCCTGTACTGAGTCTTGACCCCCCCCCTGTACTGAGTCTGGACGCCCCCTGTACTGAGTCTGGATCCCCTTTGTACTGAGTCTGGATCCCCTTTGTACCGAATCTGGATCCCCTTTGTACTGAGTCTGGACCCCCCTGTACTGAGTCTGGATCCCCTTCTGTACTGAGTCTGAACCCCCCTGTACTGAGTTTGGACCCCCCCTGTACTGAGTCTGGACCCCCCTTGTACTGAGTCTGGACCCCCCTGTACTGAGTCTTGACCCCCCCTGTACTGAGTCTGGACCCCCCTGTACTGAGTCTGGATCCCCTTTGTACTGAATCTGGACCCCCTGTACTGAGTCTTGACCCTCCCTGTACTGAGTCTGGACCCCCCTGTACTGAGTCTGGACCCCCTGTACTGAGTCTGGACCCCCCTGTACTGAGTCTGGACCCCCCCTGTACTGAGTCTGGACCCCCTTTGTACTGAATCTGGACCCCCTGTACTGAGTCTTGACCCTCCCTGTACTGAGTCTGGATTCCCCTGTACTGAGTCTGGTCCCCCCTGTACTGAGTCTGGATCCCCCCTTGTACTGAGTCTGGATCCCCCTTGTACTGAGTCTGGATCCCACTGTACTGAGTCTGGATCCCCCCTTGTACTGAGTCTGGATCCCCCTTGTACTGAGTCTGGATCCCCCCTTGTACTGAGTCTGGATCCCCCTGTACTGAGTCTGGATCCCCCTTGTACTGAGTCTGGACCCCCCTTGTACTGAGTCTGACCCCCCTGTACTGAGTCTGGATCCCCCTTGTACTGAGTCTGGATCCCCCTTGTACTGAGTCTGGATCCCCCCTTGTACTGAGTCTGGATCCCCCTTGTACTGAGTCTGGATCCCCCCTTGTACTGAGTCTGGATCCCCCTTGTACTGAGGCTGGACCCCCTGTACTGAGTCTGGACCCCCCTAATAATAAAGAAAATAATAACATAAACTAAGAATAATAGGGATGAAAATAATAACAACAATATTATTATTCCCCCCCCCCGGCCCCCCCTTTGTAGTAAAGAAGGCCGAACATAAAACTTTATTCAGAAATCAGAAGAAACATACAAATCGATGGGGATGCCGTGCAGAGCTACCAGTGTGCTCTCCTACTCTGACCAATGGGAGTACCGACATTGGGACACAGGGCAACACCCAGAGCCGGGGGGTTCCAGCCGGAGCAACTTATAAAGGACTAACCAAGTAAAACGAATTGAGGAATTTTATAAACTCCCCCCCCCCCCTCATCAGGTGACCCCGTCCTGAACACCGCCATCAAAGAGAGGACCTGTCCCGTTCATCCATGCAGATCCCCCCCCCTGGCATCTCCGCATCACACACCCGCCGTCACCACACCACCGGCCCTTCCCGCCATCTGACCCAGAGATAAAAACCGGCGGCTCGAAAGAACAAAACCCCTCCCCTCCCCACCCCCCCCGGCCAATAAAACAACGACTTGTTTGTAAAGGGACAGAATAAACATTTTACATTTTATTGTACTAAATGCGAAATTTAATTTAAAAATCGTAAAAGTGCCAAACGGCATCCGGAGCGCCATAAAACAGAGTGTTATACGCCGAGCCGGAGAGAGACCTTCACAGAACAATCGGCAATATTTACAGGAAAGAATCGCTGTAATTCTCCCGCGCAGCGCTCAGCGCCCCACACAAATGACGGTAAATGGGGGAATAAAACGTTATTTATTGGAGGCTTCGCCAGAGAGATAAAATATCAGAATGACGGCGACTTTCTGTTTAACATCCGATCCATTATTCCAATAATAGGACTTCAGTGGTACGGCGAAGATACAAAGTCCTCATGTATCTGATCATCGAATATATAATAATATACAATATAGATCCATAAATAATAATATATAATCTATAAAAGTCCTCCTACATCTGATTATATTATATATATATACACTCACCAGCCACTTTATTAGGTGAACCTTGCTAGTAGCGGGTTGCAGGGCCACCATCAGGAATTTTGGGGCCCCTTACACAGCTTCAGGCATGGGCCCCCTGGAGCAGAGGAAAACCGGGGGGGGGGGGGTGGGAGTGCTGCCGCCGCAAAACTGAGCAGCGGGGGGGGGGGGGGGGCTGCCGCAAATTGCGAAGCGGGGGGTGCCAGGAATTGAGAAGCGGGGGGGGTGCGGTCGCCGCAAATTGCTGAGGTCGGGGGGGCTTTGGGTGCTGACGAACAAAAAAAAGAACAAAAAAAAAAGGGGGGTTGCCATCCGGGGCACTGAGGACCTCTGGGCCCCTTACAAAAAAAAGAAATAGAAAAAAAATAATAATAAGTTTATTTAAAAAAAAAAGGGGGGGTTGCCATCCGGGGCCATGGGGACCTCCAGGCGTCTGGGGACCTCTGGGCCCCTTACAAAAAAAAATTATAAACAAACAAAAAATTATTAAAAAAAGGGGGGTTGCCACGAATTGAGAAGCGGGGGAGTGCTGTCCCCGCAAATTGTTGAGGTCAGGGGGGCTTTGGGTGCTGACGAACAAAAAAAATAACAAAAGAACAAAAGAAAAAAGGGGGGTTGCCATCCGGGGCCTCTGGGGACCTTACAAAAAAAAAAGAAAAAAATGAACCAGCCTGAACCAGTGAAATACCATCCCCCACATCATGCGCCAAATTCTGACCCCACCATCTGAATGTCGCAGCTGAAATCCAGACTCATCAGACCCGGCAATGTTTTTCCAATCTTCTATTGTCCAATGTTGGTGATCCTGTGCCAATTGTAGACTCAGTTTCCTGTTCTTATCTGGCAGGAGTGGCATCCGGTGTGGTCTTCTGCTGCTGTAGCCCATCTGCTTCAAGGTTGGATGTGTTGTGTGTTCAGAGATGGTGTTCTGCATACCTTGGGTGTAACAAGGGGTTATTTGAGTTACTGTTGTCTTCCTATCACCTGGAACCAGACTGCCCATTCTCCTCTGACCTCAACAAGGCATTTTCCTCCACACAACTGCCGCTCACTGGATATTTTCTCCTTTTCCCACCATTTTCTGTAATCCCGAGAGATGGTTGTGTGTGAAAATCCCAGAAATACTCAGACCAGCCCGTCTGCCACCAACAACCACGCCATGTTCAAAGTCACCGAGATCCCCTTTCTTCCCCATTCTGATGTTTGGTTTGAACTTCAGCAGGTCGTCTTCACCGCGTCTAGAGGCCTAAATGCATTGAGTTGCTGCCGTGTGATTGGCTGATTAGCAATTTGTGCTACCAAGCAATTGAACGGTGTACCTAATAAAGTGGCCGGTGAGTGTATACTGATACATAAATGATAATATACAATCTACAGATACATACAAAGTCCTCACCTACAGGTGGATATGATATACAATGTAATATTGGAAGTTAGGATTTCACTTGCTGCATGCTTGTTCTTGGTTAGTATTGGAAAATGAGAAGGGGGTCAGGACAACCTTCACAGGCTTCCGCTGAACTAATACTTTATGCGGGATTGATCATGCACACTACAGGGATGGCAGCAGGGGCAGTTGCCCCAGGCGTACAGGAGATAGGGGGCGCAATGCCCACTAGGAGTACAGAGCCAATCCTTAGTCATTGTCATCCAGATTTGGTCAGTTTGCCTTCTCCGGGAGCATTTGCGTCTATGTGCAGAAATTTACGCGTTTCTTCACTCCTGCTCTGATATTTTGTGTTTAAGACACTTTCCAGCTCCCGCTCGTGACTCGGCACCGCCTTCTTCTCAGACTCCGAAAAACAGTAACTTCATCCCGAAAAACATCCCTGCGGGGGAGGGGAGCACTCACCTGACTCGTTTTTATTGTATGCTCCATGTCCAGACCAAAAAGGATCTTCTCAGAGAGACCCTCTATGTGCCCCTCCCCCCACACAGGAGGCACTTCACACCCAGCCAAGTGATTAATTTTAAAGAGCAGGCTATCCAAAAAAGTCATCAGCATTTTGTTCCAAATGTACGGAGTGTGTAATGGATTCCAGAACGTTTACGACCATTTGGCAAACCGTCACCTCCGCACAACCTGATCACATTATACATAGAAAACATCTATTGCTTTCTATCTGTTCAAACCTGCCTTGGTAGTTCAGCCGTGGAACTTTTAGTAATTGAATGGTGGTAGTGCCACTGTTGGTTGGTTGGTACCAGTGGAGGTTGGATGGTGCCAGTGGTGAGTGGATGGAGCGAGTAAAGATCGGTTAGAGCCATTGGTGGGTGGATAGAGGCAGTGGTGGTTCGATAGAGCCAGTAGTGGTTGGATAGAGCCATTAAAGGTTGGATGGAGCCTGTGGTGAGTGGATGGAGCCATTGGTGGGTGGATAGAGGCAGTAGTGGTTGGATAGAGCCATTAAAGGTTGGATGGAGCCTGTAATGAGTGGATGGAGCCATTGGTGGGTGGATAGAGGCAGTGGTAGTAGTAAGGAGCCTGTGGTGGTAGTAAGGAGCCTGTGGTGGTTGGACAGAGCCAGTAAAGGTTGGATGGAGCCAGTGGTGAGTGGATGGAGCGAGTAAAGATTGGTTAGAGACATTGGTGGGTGGATAGAGGCAGTGGTGGTTCGATAGAGCCAGTAGTGGTTGGATAGAGCCATTAAAGGTTGGATGGAGCCTGTGGTGAGTGGATGGAGCCATTGGTGGGTGGATAGAGGCAGTAGTGGTTGGATAGAGCCATTAAAGGTTGGATGGAGCCTGTAATGAGTGGATGGAGCCATTGGTGGGTGGATAGAGGCAGTAGTGGTAGTAAGGAGCCTGTGGTGGTTGGACATAGCCTGTGGTGGTGGTAGTAAGGAGCCTGTGGTGGTTGGACAGAGCCATTAAAGGTTGGATGGAGCCAGTGGTGAGTGGATGAAGCCATTGGTGGGTGGATAGAGGCAGTGGTGGTAGTAAGGAGCCTGTGGTGGTAGTAAGGAGCCTGTGGTGGTTGGACAGAGCCAGTAAAGGTTGGATGGAGCCAGTGGTGAGTGGATGGAGCGAGTAAAGATCGGTTAGAGACATTGGTGGGTGGATAGAGGCAGTAGTGGTAGTAAGGAGCCTGTGGTGGTTGGACATAGCCTGTGGTGGTGGTCGTAAGGAGCATGTGGTGGTTGGACAGAGCCATTAAAGGTTGGATGGAGCCAGTGGTGAGTGGATGGAGCCATTGGTGGGTGGATAGAGGCAGTGGTGGTAGTAAGGAGCCTGTTGTGGTAGTAAGGAGCCTGTGGTGGTAGTAAGGAGCCTGTGGTGGTTGGACAGAGCCTGTGGTGGTGGTCGTAAGGAGCATGTGGTGGTTGGACAGAGCCATTAATGGTTGGATGGAGCCAGTGGTGAGAGGATGGAGCCATTGGTGGGTGGATAGAGGCAGTGGTGGTAGTAAGGAGCCTGTTGTAGTAGTAAGGAGCCTGTGGTGGTAGTAAGGAGCCTGTGGTGGTTGGACAGAGCCATTAAAGGTTGGATGGAGCCAGTGGTGAGTGGATGGAGCGAGTAAAGATCGGGTAGAGACATTGGTGGGTGGATAGAGGCAGTGGTGGTAGTAAGGAGCCTGTGGTGGGTGGATAGAGGCAGTAGTGGTTGGACAGAGCCATTAAGTGGTGAGTGGATGGAGCCAGTAAAGGGTGAATGGGGTTAGTAAAAGTTGACTGTGGCCAATGGTGGTTGGACAAAGCCAGCAAAGGTTGGAAAGAGCCATCAATGGTTTAATAGAGCCAGTGAAGTTTGGTTGGATCCAGTGGTGGGTGGATAGAGCCTATGGCGGTGCCAGCAGGGGTTGGAATGAGCCAATAGAGATTGGATGAAGCATGCAGAAGTTGGATGCAACCAGTGACAGTTGGATGGAGCCAGTAAAGGTTCATTGGAGCCAGTGGTGGGTGGATGGAACCATGGATTGAGTCATTGGTGGGCGAATGGAGCCAGTAGAGATTGGAAGAAGCCAGTGGCAGTTAGATGGAGCTAATGGTGATAGAATAATAACTGGTGGGTGGCAGGTGAAGGGAACAAAATGTGGTTGGCTGGTGCCATCAGCAGTAGGATTAGAACCAGTAAAGGTTGGATGAACCATGTAAAAGTTGGATGCAGGCAGTGGCAGTTAGATGGAGCCAAAAGAGGTTGGATGGAGCCAGTAAAGGATGGATGGAGACAGTGGTGAGTGGATGGAGACAGTGGTGGTTGGATAGTGCCAGTAGAGATTCGAAGGAGCCAGTGGCAGTTAGATGGAGCTAAGGGTGGTAGTATAGGTTCACTGGTGGCAGATGAAAGAACCAAATGGCGGTTGGCTGGTGTCAGCAGCAGTAGGATGGAGCCAGTAGAGGTTGCATGAAGCATGTAGAAGCTGGATGCAGCCAGTGGCTTTTGGATGGAGCTGGTGGGGGTTGGATGGAGTCAGTGCTGGGCGGATGGAGCCAGTGGTGGTTGGATAGTGTCAGTAGAGATTGGAAGGAACCAGTGGCAATTAGGTAGAGTTAATGGGGCCAGTATAGGATCACTGTTGACAGATGAAAAGAGCAAATGGCAGTTGGCTGGTGCCAACAGCAATAGGATGGAGCCAGTTGAGGTTGGATGAAGCATGTAGAAGTTGGATGCAGCCAGTGGCAGCTGAATGGAGCCAGTAAAGGACGGATGGAGCCAGTGGCGGTTGGATAGTGCCAATAGTGATTTGGAAGGAGCCAGTGGCAGTTGGATGGTGTCAGAAGACATCATGAGGTTTTTCCTTTGCTGACTATCATGGGGTTAGCACCTTGTAGGCAATTTATTTGGGACACAATTACATCAAGGCATTGACAGTTGGCAATTGAGAACAAACAGTTAATCTCATACTCCTGAGTGATTAAAGATCTCCAGGATTTAATGGCGGCGATGGCAGGGAACACATAAATATATACGTTCAGCTGGCAGAAGAACAATCAGTTTGCACGGAGTGGAAGAGGCGGTGAGGAGGCATCTTAACCTGCTCTTGATTCCTGCAGGAATGTTAAGTATCAGCGCTGATTATTTAATCAGACGAGCCGCGTCTTGGCCCGGCTAATTTGGGTGGCGGATCATATTGAACTCATAAAATAATTGTGCACCTGTTGTGATAGAAGTCTGCTTAAACAAATGTTCAGAAGACTCGAATTATGAGAGGAAGAATCAGCTCTTCTCATCCGGGAAGCCGGGTGGCGGCGGGGGGATAATTCTTTTTAAAAAAAAAGGAAATACAAAAACATGCCGCGCGTCAGACGCCAAATACAAAAATCACAAAAGTCTTCGTAAACCGGCGACATCCGTCCAACGAAGCCGACTTTTCTGGGTCATTGTCACCTTTGTTGAGAAAATTTAGAAATATGCGGTCGGAATCGATATCGGACATAAAAAAAACAGCCATTTTCCAAACTCTCGCAGGCGCCATATTGTCCTCCAGCAATGTTCTATAGAGACAGAGGGGGGGGGGGGGGGGAGGATTCTATAACATAGGAAATCCCAACGGGATGCGGAGGATCCAGGGACCAGCATGGTGGCTGAGGATTCTACATGCGTTGCCAGCCTATCGGAGGTGTAAAAGTAAACAGAAGGCGACACGGAGGAAAGTGCGCACGGTGCGACACATCGCATGTTATCACCAGTCCCGCCGGGAATGAACCGCGCACACGGATCACCGATATGTGATACGCTGCAGTCGGCGGTCTAACAGATTTCCCGGCAAATGAGCCGACGTCGCAATAACACATCCCGACCTTAACCGTCTGAGCTGTATAATAGGAGAAACACGGCGCCGTATAATACGAGAAACAATGCGCCGTATAATACGAGAAACACGGCGCCGTATAATACAAGAAACACTGCGCCGTATAATACGAGAAACACTGTGCCGTATAATACGAGAAACACGGCGCCGTATAATACGAGAAACACGGCGCCATATAATACAAGAAACACTGCGCCGTATAATACGAGAAACACGGCGCCGTATAATACGAGAAACACGGCGCCATATACTACGAGAAACACTGCGCCGTATAATACGAGAAACACTGCGCCGTATAATACGAGAAACACTGCGCCGTATAATATGGAGAAACACTGCGCCGTACAATACGAGAAACACGGCGCCGTATAATACGAGAAACACTGCGCCGTATAATACGAGAAACACTGCGCCGTATAATACGAGAAACACTGCGCCGTACAATACGAGAAACACTGCGCCGTATAATACGAGAAACACTGCGCCGTATAATACGAGAAACACTGCGCCGTATAATACGAGAAACACTGCGCCGTACAATACGAGAAACACTGCGCCGTATAATACGAGAAACACTGCGCCGTATAATACGAGAAACACTGCGCCGTATAATACGAGAAACACGGTGCCGTATAATGCGAGAAACACTGCGCCGTACAATACGAGAAACACGGCGCCGTATAATGCGAGAAACACTGCGCCGTACAATATGAGAAACACTGCGCCGTACAATACGAGAAACACGGCGCTGTATAATACGAGAAACACTGCGCCGTATAATACGAGAAACACTGCGCCGTATAATACGAGAAACACTGCGCCGTACAATACGAGAAACACTGCGCCGTATAATACGAGAAACACTGCGCCGTATAATACGAGAAACACGGCACCGTATAATACGAGAAACACGGTCTCCGTCAGAGTCCTCCAATACATCAGGATCCCCATCAGAGCCCCTCTTTTTCATCAGGATCCCCATCAGAGTCCCCCAATACATCAGGATCCCAATCAGAGCCCCTCTTTTTCATCAGGATCCCCATCAGAGTCCCCCAATACATCAGGATCCCAATCAGAGTCCCCCAATACATCAGGATCCCAATCAGAGTCCCCCTTTACATCTGGATCCCGATCAGAGTCCCCCTTTACATCTGGACCCCGATCAGAGTCCCCCTTTACATCTGGACCCCGATCAGAGTCCCCCTTTACATCTGGACCCCGATCAGAGTCCCCCTTTAAATCTGGATCCCCATCAGAGTCCCCCTTTACATCTGGATCCCGATCAGAGTCCCCCTTTACATCTGGACCCCGATCAGAGTCCCCCTTTACATCTGGACCCCGATCAGAGTCCCCCTTTACATCTGGACCCCGATCAGTGTCCCCCTTTACATCTGGACCCCGATCAGAGTCCCCCTTTACATCGGGATCCCCATCAGAGTCCCCCTTTACATCGGGATCCCCATCAGAGTCCCCCTTTATATCAGGGTCTCCTTCCCCCAATACTTTAGAAATGGAGACCACACTCAGCCTCTTCTGACATTAAATATGCTACTGCCCATAGTTGTGGTCTGAATGTGGCCCACGGGCCGTAGTTTGGACACCCCTTGTATACATTAACATTTCGATGAGCCACCTTGTCCGAGGGGGGTTCACAATTCATATAAATAAAGGGGTGCCCCTCGCAGAGAGTCGGTTCCTCTGGAGTCCATGAGCAATGGCGCAGCCGAGGTCACAGGAGGTTGGGGGTGTCGCCCGTAATGATATCCATTCTCTTGTGTGCGGCTGAGCGAATCTGCGACATTGGCGCGAGATGTGACAACGTGATAATTGTACTATTAGCGGTGACACGGAGATCATATGGAGGTATCACCCCTCCCCCACCCCGTCTGTCTCTATAATAACCAGCGAGCCTTGTTCTAGTATCTGTCGCACCAGAGCGTCCAAACATGGCACCCATAACGCCGTGACCGTCCGTAGATTGGGGGCGCGGCATGGCGCCTGGGAGGCGGTCACTGCGTTACACCCATATGTAATTTCTTATTATCTATCAAATCTGATAAAATGTATATACAGTATATACCGTCCGCTCCTAAAACCTGAAATATGACAAATCCTAGGAGCGCCCTTCCCCCGATAATGACTTTTATTTCTGTTTTATGACGTTTCTGGTTCCTTCGATTTTTTTTTTTTTTTTTTGCCGTTACGTTTAATGACTTTTTTGATTTGAGTAATAAAATAAAAAAAAATGAATAGACGATAGTTTTCTGCTTCTCAGAGGCCAAAAAATCCACCGCGGCCATCACAGGACGCAAA
Organism: Rana muscosa; assembly: GCA_029206835.1. Lineage (NCBI taxonomy): Eukaryota > Metazoa > Chordata > Amphibia > Anura > Ranidae > Rana > Rana muscosa. The sequence goes on from CM055119.1 coordinate 213,549,483, forward strand.
CCGCCAGGCGTTGAGAACGACCAAGTCGGAAAAACCAAAAACTCCGACATTTTCCACCGCCGCACAAGCAGCGTCGTTCCCTCCATCGTCCGCAGAGGAAGAGCGAATAAATAGAGAGATAAAGAGGAACGTTTTTGTAATTTTGTTTCATTAATGAGAGAAAAGATTCCAAACTGGAACGTTATTGGGGTGCAGAAACACGTGTTCAGGACATGAAACAATACAGATTGGGGAAATAATCTGCTGGGGACGTTCTCTCCGGGACACCTCTGGGGGAGGGGGGGTCTGATCGGGGTACCCACCTGTAAATCAGATAACCTGCCGATTATGGGCGGATCTGGAGAGGATTGCATGTCTGTGGACACACTGTGACCTCTTCAGGCCAACCATCCTAGCTGATCACTACTGTCCCCCCCCCCCCGGAGATCAGGCCAAGATGGAGGTCCCCACATGGGCCATAAACCCCCCAACAAGTCGTGGATATATACTGTACGCTATATGGTCATTCTGGTGAGTCTGCGAACCTTTCACCATCACACCTACCGTATAGGAGCTTGTTGGGCTTCCCATTCCAAAACCATGGCCATTAGAGTTGATTTACCCTCCCATGGTCATTAATATTGAGTTACCCCCCCCCCACTACAGCCAATAATATAGAGTTGCCCCCCCCCCCGGTCATTAATAGGAGTTCTACCACCATGGCCATTATTATGGAGATACACTGCTCTTATGTCCATTATTGAGTTGCTTCTCCCACCCTGTGGCCATTAATATGGAACTGTTACCCCCATCCTAATTATTATGCAGATACCCCCCACTATAGCCATTAATATGGAGTTGTCCCCGCCCATGACCATTAATATGGAGTCGTTCTACCCCACAGCCTTAATTAGGAGTTTCCCCCACCCTCCCAGGGACATTAATTTGGAGTTGATTAACCCTCCCCATGGTCATTAATATTGAGCAACCCCCCCCCCCCCCACTATAGCCAATAATAGGGAGTTCTACCACCATGGCCATTATTATGGAGATACCCTGCTCTTATGTCCATTATTGAGTTGCTTCTCCCACCCTGTGGCCATTATATGGAACTGTTACCCCCATCCTATTATTATGCAGATACCCCCCACTATAGCCATTAATATGGAGTTGTCCCGCCCATGACCATTAATATGGAGTCGTTCTACCCCACAGCCTTAATTAGGGAGTTTCCCCCCACCCTCCCAGGGACATTAATTTGGAGTTGATTAACCCTCCCCATGGTCATTAATATTGAGCAACCCCCCCCCCCCACTATAGCCAATAATAGGGAGTTCTACCACCATGGCCATTATTATGAGATACCCTGCTCTTATGTCCATTATTGAGTTGCTTCTCCCACCCTGTGGCCATTAATATGGAACTGTTACCACCCATCCTAATTATTATGCAGATACCCCCCACTATAGCCATTAATATGGAGTTGTCCCGCCCATGACCATTAATATGGAGTCGTTCTACCCCACGGCCTTAATTAGGGAGTTTCCCCCCACCCTCCCAGGGACATTAATTTGGAGTTGATTAACCCTCCCCATGGTCATTAATATTGAGCAACCCCCCCCCCCCACTATAGCCAATAATAGGGAGTTCTACCACCATGGCCATTATTATGGAGATACCCTGCTCTTATGTCCATTATTGAGTTGCTTCTCCCACCCTGTGGCCATTAATATGGAACTGTTACCCCCATCCTAATTATTATGGAGATACCCCCCACTATAGCCATTAATATGAGTTGTCCCGCCCATGGCTATTAATATGGAGTTGTCCCGCCCATGGCTATTAATATGGAGTTGTCCCGCCCATGACCATTAATATGGAGCTGTTCTACCCCACGGGCATAATTAGGGAGTTTCGCCCCCCTCCACCCTCCCAGGGACATTAATTTGGAGCATCCCACTGTGGCCAATAATATTGAGTTACCCTACTCCTACTGCCATTATCATTGAGTTGTTCCCCACCAATGGTCAATAATATGGAGTTTCTCTACCCCATGGCCATTAATATGGAGCTGACCCCCCCCCCCCCAATCTAAAGTTCAGATTCTCATGGTCATTAATAGTGAGTTGACCTCTGACCTCATGGTCATTGATATGGAATTGCTTTACCCCATGGCCATTATTATAGAGTTGACTCCGGTGGTCATTAATATGAAGTTGTCCCCATTTGTGGCTATAACACCCTCCACTCTTCTGGGAAGACTTTCCACGAGATTTTGGAGGGTGTCTGTGAGAATTTGTACCCATTTCTGAGGTCAGGTTCGATGAGAGGACCTGATGTCTGAGGTCTATGCTGGGCCAGAAAAAAAAACAACAAGGCTCACCATCAGTGTTCCAACTCATCCCAAAGGTGTTCCATAAGGTTGAGAGGGCAGGTGCTGATGTTGGATGAGATCATCTTATATCAAAAGTCTTCCAAAAGTAGGGATGAGGTCAGGGCTCTGTGCAGGACACTGGAGTTCCTCCACATCAAACTGGTCCCACCATGTCTTTATGGAGCTGGCCTTGTACACAGGGGGGGGGGGGGGGGGGGGACGTGACAGTCATGCTTTGTACAGGGGGGGTGACGTGACAGTCGTGCTTTGTACAGGGGGGGGGGTGACGTGACAGTCATGCTTTGTACAGGGGGGGGGTGACGTGACAGTCATGCTTTGTACAGGGGGGGGTGACGTGACAGTCATGCCTTGTACACAGGTGGGGGGCACAGTTTATGATGGAACAGAAAAGGGTCTTCACCAAACTGTTAGCACAAGGTTGGAATACAATGTCTTTGTATGATGGAGGATTACCAGCACCCTCCACAGGTGACCCCTGAACTCATTTGTATTGGTGTCTCATACTTTTACATATATAGGGGACCTCACTGTTATTCTGTAGAAGTTGGATCTTCCGCCCCCCATCTATGGTCGCCCTAAAAACAGAAGGAAGACGGTGGAGTTTGGTTGAGTGACATCTGGCAGTGATGTATATAGAAGTGAGATATAGGAGAGAGTGCTGAGATATTATATATGAATGACAGCTCTATACATCAGAGGAGACGGCACCATCACCCCCCCCCCTCCCCCCCACCCCCCACACATCTCACTCCTGCTGGGAATGTGATAATCTATACATAACGCTGGCGCGTCTCCACCACAAATCAAAAGGAGCAACGCAGATGTCGCCATTAGACAAACACCTCATCATCGCAGTCCCGACAATGGCAGCCGGGTGGCCGGGGATCGCCGAGATCTTATTGGATGAGGCAGAGGTTGTGGGACCACCATCTTCATTTTTTTAGAAAGTGATCTGTTATAAAAGTGATCGGAAAAGGTCACACAATTAATGAACTATTACAGTAGAAGTCAACCCCAATTGGATGATGTTTAGTTTGCTCTGTGTTTGCTACCATTTCCCCCCCTTTTTTTTTTACCCTTTGTCCCATTTCAGTGCTGCTGGTCTCCTGCAATCTCTTTGCAGCCACTTCCTGACTACATGCTCTCTCCAGTGATGGCTGAGTGGCATTTCTCAGGGCAAGGCCTGTTTCAGAAGGAGTGTCCCTTTAAGCAGTGTTGGAATTTGGGGTGAGAGGGCGGAGCAACGCACAGACAGACCGCCAGTCACACAGCGACACAATAGCGGCACAGTTCCTCCGCGGCTCTGCACCACTGATGTTGTTCTTGCTGCTCATTGAACTGAAATCTGTGGAATCCGTCCCTCCCGATCCGAGCGAATTCCACGAGAAACGGAAAAAAAAAAAAAAACGTATTTCAGGTCACCGTGTGCCGTCCTGATATAAAGATATAAAATGTTCTACTGTCCTAAATATAATAAATTCCGCTACCATACTATCAAGATCTGATACAGATTACTATCCAATGTACAAAATGGAAAATACTGTATCTTCCGAATCTCTGATATTACAAATCTGTATCTCCGAATCTCTGATATCACAAATCTGTATCTTCCGAATCTCCTGATATTACAAATCTGTATCTTCCGAATCTCTGATATTACAAATCTGTATCTTCCGAATCTCTGATATTACAAATCTGTATCTTCCGAATCTCTGATATCACAAATCTGTATCTTCCGAATCTCTGATATCACAAATCTGTATCTTCCGAATCTCTGATATTACAAATCTGTATCTTCCGAATCTCTGATATCACAAATCTGTATCTTCCGAATCTCTGATATCACAAATCTGTATCTTCCGAATCTCTGATATCACAAATCTGTATCTTCCGAATCTCTGATATCACAAATCTGTATCTTCCGAATCTCTGATATTACAAATCTGTATCTTCCGAATCTCTGATATTACAAATCTGTATCTTCCGAATCTCTGATATTACAAATCTGTATCTTCCGAATCTCTGATATTACAAATCTGTATCTTCCGAATCTCTGATATTACAAATCTGTATCTTCCGAATCTCTGATATCACAAATCTGTATCTTCCGAATCTCTGATATCACAAATCTGTATCTTCCGAATCTCTGATATCACAAATCTGTATCTTCTGAATCTCTGATATTACAAATCTGTATCCGACGGATTTTTAATTTTTTTTTTTGAAAAGCCCATGGCGTGTGAAAAAAAAGTGCACAGACATAAAGAGTGAGACACAAAACGTGCAACGGGTGTTACACTGTCCTCCACTAGGAAGGACCTTACCCTGATCAGAGGCGGCTCTAGGCTTTGTGAGGCCTTAAGCAAAACGTAGACACGGGGCCCCACAAAAAAAAATCAAGCAACTAAAAATGGCTGCAGAAAGATGCACGGATCTAGCACTCAGTGATTGAGCAGAGGCAAATTAGACAGCCACGAGGCCCCTGTGAGTGCGAGGCCTTAGACGACCACCTAATTTGCCTAATTAAAGAGCCGCCTCTGACCCTGATCCCCCGGGGCGTTAGGCTCCAGACGGGGACTGAGGTACTTCACTTGGTCCATCTGGCCGAAACCAGACGGACCCCTTTCTCTGGAGGGTCTGCCGAAACAGACCCACCCAAGTACTTGGTGGGGCTCCCCCGAAGGGAGACCCCATGAGAGCAGGCGAACTAAGCCAGAAGGCCATGTCCACCCACTCCCAAGACGTTTAGGGCAGGCCCGAGGACCAACGCCCTACTGATCACACAGTGACAAACGTGTACCAACCAACAAAAAAATACAAAAAAGTGACAACACAGGGGATAAATGAAACGAAAGCGGGGAGAAGGAAGGTGGGAGAAGTGAAATTGACCATCGTGCAATACGATGGACGGCCACCCGGCCAGGAATCCAAAATTCCTCTGGTCCTAGCCAAAAGGCTCGGCCCTAGAGGCAGGTGCTAAAAAAGTGTGTATGGTGAAGTGACGTGGTGCCAATACTCATAAGTGCTGAGGGCAACACTTGTGCAGTTATGGCACCCCTGAACTGCCAATCCAGGGGCACATTCACCATAGGCTTTTTGGTTCCTATCCAACCCCCCGACCAGATCAGTGTGGCCCTCTGCTCCTACCAGATCGAGAGCCCTTCTGGGTTTTCTCAGGGAGAGCCACCGGACACTTCAGCGGCCTCCACTGGTACTAACCCTTCCAGGCCCCCTTCAATCCATGGCACACCCCACACTCTAAATAGGGCGTAACCAAGCTCCTCCACGAGACGCCGACAGGAGCAGCACCTACACCAACACCGGCCAGAAAAACCCCCGGCCCTCCGCCTCGACCCGAGGGTTCTTCATCCTCATCAGAAGGCTTCCGCCTTTACACCAGCAGGTTTTGCATACGCCACCGCCATCCCTTTCCACCTCGCCGTGTACTAGGGATGGTTAGCACAGCGCCACCTCCTGGCAACTGATAAGAACAGATACTACACTTGATCTTAGCCAAAAGGCCGAGAAGCGATATCTGTATCCGATGGATGATTGATCTCAGCACTTCCTGTCATTCTATTCCAATATTCAATACACAGAAAAACTGTCACTGTGACCCAATGTAAGATAGATAGATGGCGCTTGGTGAGAAGGAGACAAGTGTTCGGGCGATTATTCACAAATGGAAGAAATACAAAATAACCATCGATCGCCCTCGGTCTGGAGCTCCATGTAATATTTCTCCTCATGGGGTGAGGATGGTCATGAGAAAAGTGAGGGATCCGCCCAGAACTACATGGGAGGGGCTTGTGAAGGATCTCAAGGCAGTTGGGACCACAGTCACCAAACACACCATTGGTGGCACAATACACCGCCATGGATTGAAATCCTGCAGCCCCCGCAAGGCCCCCTCCTGAGGAAGACACAGGTACAGCCCGTCTGAAGTCTCCCAATGAACATCTAAATGATTCAGAGGAGGATCGGGGAGAAAGTTCTGAGGTCAGATGAGACCAAAATTCAGCTCTTTGGCATCAACTCGACTCGCCGTGTTTGGAGGAAGAAAAATGGTGACTATGACCCTAAGAACTCCATCCCTCCAGTCACACGGAGGGGGAAATATGAGGCTTTGGGGTGTTTCTCTGATAAAGGTCCAGGCCGACTTTGCCGCATTGAGGGGCCAATGGGCGGGGCCATGTATTGTAAGATCTTGGATGAGAACCTTCTTCCCCCAGAACACTGAAGATGGGTCATGGATGGATCTTCCAGCATGACAATGACCCAAAACATACCGCCAAGGCAACAAAGGAGTGGCTCAAGAAGAAGCACACGAAGGTCATAGAGTGGCCTAGCCGGTCTCCAGACCTTAATCCTATAGAAAATGTATGGAGGGAGCTGAAACTTCGAGTTGCCAAGAGACGGCCAAGAAACCTTCAGGATTTAGAGAAGATCTGTAAAGAAGAGAGGAGCAAAATCCCTCCTGAGATGTGTGGAAACCTGATCACCACCTACAAGAAACGTCTGACCTCTGTGCTTCCCAACAAGGGTTTCCCCACCAACTACTAAGGGGATCAAATACTTATTTTACTCACTGAACTGCAACTCCATTTATAACATTTGTATTTTTTTTATGGAGTTTTGGTTGATATTCTGTCTCTATCATATAAAATACACCGATGATAAAAATTATAGACCCTTCATTTCTATGTAAGGGGGAGAACTCACACCATCTGCAGGGGAGACAATCAGTATTTTCCCCACTGTATATTCCAGCCATAGGAGTGGGCGGTACCCCCACCCCGCTCATGCAATATTAATAGGGAATACAGAGGTGACTATATACACTATATATGATAGGATACAATATGATATAGATACATATGACATATATCTCTATATACTGGTAGAAGGGGCGGGCGGTGCACCCTCAGCACTCAAGAGATATTAAAAAGGAATATAGGAGTATATGATATGATATACAGTAGATATATATATAGATATGATATAGACAGATATGATATATATTTCTCTATATACTGGTAGAAGGGGTGGGCGGTGCCCCTCGGCGGCGCTCATGCGATATTAATAAGGAATACAGAAGTGACTATCATGGCTGTCAGCAGGATTTGCATGCCGGAGTGCTCGTATGACAGACGGAAATCATCAACAATACTGAAGATAACGACATTATTTTTTATGCTAATTACAGCTGCAGCTAATTTGCATGCTAATTTCCAGTACAAAACCCTCTTTAAGCCGGAGTGCGGCATCGCCAGCTGCACGAGAGTCAAAGGCCTTCGTACAGTCTCCGAAAAAGACAATTTCCCTCCGTGCATCAATCAGCGCATTCGCACGTCCCAGAAAGTGGCGCTGTGACTCGGAGCCCCAGCTGGGGTTTTCGGGGCCCTTGATGGAAATATCGGCTTTTTGTGGAACAATGGAGAACATTGAGATGTCACGTGGCGAAGGGGGGGGGGGAGAATCGCGTCCACGGACGCCCTGCGCCGGATTCTGCTGATTAAGCACAAACCTGAGCCGAACGTTCCCATTTCTTTTCTCTCTGGGCGGTGAACGGGTTTCCGCACTCCCTATTCGCCCTTTAAGGGCCAACTCCACCCAAGCTGGTGTTTACATTTTGGAGGGAGGTGAACCTTACGGTGGATCGGAAATGTCTCCAGAACACATGGTGAGACGTGAGGCCTGCACAGCGGTATAGATTTCATGCCCTGTACATAAGACATGCGCAGGCTCTATAGGTATCCAGATAGCCCTCCGTCCTGATCCAACTAAACAACAGGAGATTTATGTTCAGTGATTCTGGAAGTCCTGTAATTTATCACACGCAATAAAAAAAATTATCATTCCAAAATGTCAAACCCAACCTAACCTCCTAACCCTAATCCCCCAACCTTCCATTGGCTCCCATGAATTAGGACTGCCAGAAAACTGCCACATTGGCCGGTAAGATCAGCACTACCACCAATCACAGGATGTCCTGTACTGGTGCAGAGCCCCCCCCCCCCCCCTCAACAGGCCTCTGTAGTAAACTGGGGAATTGCGGGGATTCCCCTCTTGAGGAAATCATGTGACCTGCATTGTGACATCATCCCCGGGGATTCCCAGGGTGGAGATTCATTGGCATTCACATTCAGGGCTTCTTCACACATGTGTGGTGTGGAAAAATTGTGCGTTTTCCTGCACCGCACAAAAATCCACCACCCTTTGCAACGCACGCAGGTTCTCAATGACGGCCCATCCCCCAAAAAAATGCGGGCGCAAGTTATGCCGGCCAAAACGCAGAGTACTGCAATACCACGGTGTGGAACAATTTTAAAAATCATGCCGGCACCTTTTTCTGAGCGCTTCATGCGCATAGGGCAGCCCATTTAAATGAATAGGATGGCTCTGAAACGCGACGCGCGGGATCATGAAGGAACGCACAAAAAACGTGCGCGTGCGTGGATGCACCCCGAGGTGTGAACGAACACTCGAAGGGAATTTTCTCTTTGTGAACGGCATTTTAAAATGATCTTAGTGAATGCGGTGAAGTTGTGTTACTTCAATCGTCCAATCAGGTGAGCACAAAATTTCTCTTTTTTTTTCTTGCAGGTGATTGGATGGTTTCCCCTCTTTGAAATTTTATATTATCTACTCCTTTAGTAAATCAGAGTCACTGCATCGCCTGTGCTGGCTGTACACAGCACCCAATCACTATTTACATAGCTACATATTGTTATAGTGTTACATAAAGTTACAAATAGTTACCTAGACACATCCAGTTCTATAGTTACATAGAGTTGGTGAGGATGAATAGTCACAGGTCCATCCAGAGGCCCCCATATGTGAGTATTGTATATGTGGTCTCTTTCCTCCTATCAGCAGCCGGAGCCTCGGGCAGACTCATTGAGGTGACATTTAATGAGTATGGGGGGGGGGGGGGGCGGGGGACTCGGCTCTGCACCGACCCCACCATATGCTCTTTTTGGTTTGAATTGAATAGTTCCGGTTTTAAAATGTTGTCTGCGACCCCATAGTGGCCATTTGTTCTCACTTCCTGTTTGGTCACATGTACAGGAAAATAAGAGCAAACCTCCCCAGTGGGGTCACAGACAGTATCACAATCCTTCAAGAGCTTCTAAGCCATCTCCTGTTTCCTGGGCCACGTCCCAGATTGGCTGGGATAGTCCCTGATCTCAGACCAGACCTCAGTCCTGATGATGCCATGTTCTGGGCCATGTCCTGGATTGGCTGGGATAGTCCCTGTTCTCAGACCTCAGTCCTGATGATGCTGTGTCCAGGGCAATGTCCCGGATTGGCTGGGATAGTCCCTGTTCTCAGACCTCAGTCCTGATGATGCCGTGTCCAGGGCCATGTCCCGGATTGGCTGGGATAGTTCCTGTTCTCAGACCTCAGTTCTGATGATGCCGTGTTCTGGGCCATGTCCTGGATTGGCTGGGATAGTCCCTGTTCTCAGACCTCAGTCCTGATGATGCCGTGTCCAGGGCCATGTCCCGGATTGGCTGGGATAGTCCCTGTTCTCAGACCTCAGTCCTGATGATGCCGTGTCCAGGGCCATGTCCCGGATTGGCTGGGATAGTCCCTGTTCTCAGACCTCAGTCCTGATGATGCCGTGTCCAGGGCCATGTCCCGGATTGGCTGGGATAGTTCCTGTTCTCAGACCTCAGTCCTGATGATGCTGTGTTCTGGGCCATGTCCCGGATTGGCTGGGATAGTCCCTATTCTCAGACCTCAGTCCTGATGATGCCGTGTCCTGGGCCATGTCCTGGATTGGCTGGGATAGTTCTGTATCTTGGAGGTCAGTCCCGGCAATGCTGTGCCCTGGGCCATGTCCGGGATCACAGTGTCATTTGAGTTACTGCACATGCTCAGACAATTATTTTAGTGACTGGGGGCTGCAAGTGGGTGGTCCCTGCATAATTAGAGGTCGGGTCTGGGTGATAAGTATGTATGCAGATAATGATAAAATGTTAGCCGGGGATCAAGCTTTCCTAACTATTCCAAAACTGAAATAAAACTTTTTCCGGGGTTGGGTTTTAATTACCAATTTTTGTACTTTTGTACCCCAATAAAGAACACCACAAAACACCGTGACACGGCCGGCTCTGGAGGGAATGACTTTTATCAAATTATTCATCAATAAAACCAATTATCAATAACTTATTATATCTAAAGTCCATAGAGGGAATTGTGAGGACCAGAAACATCAAAACCCAAAACATGATGTAATACCTGCCAGGAGGGGGCGCCCTTCATTCTACTGCTCCCCTCCCCCCATTCTATTGCCTGGTGAATGGGTGCAATGTACTTCCTCAGCCCTGCAGAACATCACACCTGCTTTACATTCCCCACATTGCTGCAAATTATCCGAGCGGAGAGATGTCAGGACACAATATCAGGAAAAAAAAAAGATTGCTAGTCATAAAAAAACGAGAACCTCCTCCAGGACATGTGTGACCCCTTACACCCCCCCGGACATGGGTGACCCCTCACTCCCCCCAGACATGGGTGACCCCTCACTCCCCCCAGACAGGGGTGACCCCTCACTCCCCCCAGACAGGGGTGACCCCTTACTCCCCCCAGACAGGGGTGACCCCTTACTCCCCCCAGACAGGGGTGACCCCTCTCTCCCCCCAGACATGGGTGACCCCTCACTCCCCCCAGACATGGGTGACCCCTCACTCCCCCCAGACATGGGTGACCCCTCACTCCCCCCAGACATGGGTGACCCCTTACTTCCCCCAGACATGGGTGCCCCCTCACTCCCCCCAGACATGGGTGACCCCCTACTCCCCCCAGACATGGGTGACCCCTTACTCCCCCCAGACATGGGTGGCCCCTTACTCCCCCCAGACATGGGTGACCCCTCACTCCCCCCAGACATGGGTGAACCCTTACTTCCCCCAGACCTGGGTGACCCCTTACTCCCCCCAGAAATGGGTGACCCTTCACTCCCCTCAGACATGGGTGACCCCTCACTCCCCTCAGGCATGGGTGACCCCTTACTCCCCCCAGACATGGGTGACCCCTCACTCCCCTCAGACATGGGTGACCAGTCAATACCAACCACACAGAAACATTTCCTGTGGGGTAGAGCACTCAGAATATTAACATACAGATTTTAGAAAAAATCCCATTCACTCTCTACTTCTGACCCCAATGCAATGTCACTGCCCTCCCTTATCCCTGACTATTGTCACTGCCCTCCCTTATCCCTGACTATTGTCACTGCCCTCCCTTATCCCTGACTATTGTCACTGCCCTCCCTTATCCCTGACTATTGTCACTGCCCTCCCTTATCCTTGACCATTGTTACTGCCTCCCCCGACCCTTGCCACTTTTCAACCTTACTCTAGACCACTGTCACTGCCCCCCCTTACCCCAATTGTGCCATCACTCTCCTCCCCTATTCTGCTAGTGGTATCACTCTTACCCCTTACCCCAATGGTGGTATCACTCTCCTCCCCTATTCTGCTAGTGGAGTCATTCTCCTCCCTTACCCCAATGGTGGAGTCACTCTCCTCCCTCACCCTGCTATGGAGTACCCATCATGTCCCAGCACGGCTCTCCTTGTTTACCCCAGGGTGGCGCCATACTCCTTCCTTACCCATATCCGGTACTCGCTGGTTTAATATCTCAGTATACGGGATAAAATGCCAAAAATCAACATTTCCTGAAAAGACTGGATAATTGTGAGCGGGACTCTACCTTTAATCTCCCCTAGGAGTTCACTTGTATTTAGTCGTTCCATTTTCTCTTTCCAGTCTTTAGAAAGAAGTTTCTCCATGCAGGAAGAATCTGAGAAAAAAAATAATAATAACTTTATTAAAAAAAAGTGTAATCGCACATTTCATTCGTCTGTCATGTAAAACGCATTTTTTTTTTACAAACATAGGAAAAGAGACAGTAGAGGAGCACATCCCTTTACCCAGAGCAGAAATTCCGGAAAATACCAGGCTGTCCAACTTTCCTTGGTCACCGCTCAGATTTCAGCCCCATAAACTTGGTTTTTCCCTCTAGTCATGTAGAAAAGGTATTAAACAAAAACATCATTTATGTGGAGTAACCCAACCGCCGCGCTGATGGGAAACCTTGTTTATTCGTTTCCACAGAGAAAACAGCGCAAAACTGAATGGAATCCAAAGAGCCATTGCGAAAAGCTCTGCGATTCCTGATGTGCATTACTGACTAAGCTCTCCTGGGCTGACCAATCAAATGTCATCCCGGACAAGCCCCCAAGATTAATGCAAATCTCTAGTTACACGTCGTGATTCGTGGTGACAAGTTCACTTGTAGAAGAACGATCCCTTGCCTAACCTTTCTGGATGCAGTAATGAATCCGTGGTTTGCTACATATTATTGTTTGGCATACACAAAGAATTATTTGGCTCCAATCAAAGGTCCAAGCCAAGAGTCGGGAATTACGTTGTAGCGGGACTTAAGGGGCCGCCTAGTTAAAGAACACAGGGTGACCGTCTTGGATTTAGATTGCAGCTGACACATGTAGTAGTTTCAGTCCTACTGCTCATTATCCGTGGAGCAGGTTTCCCTTCCCTAAGTCCGGGGATAAAGTCACATTCTCTGGAAACAGCCCAGGTAATCACCAAGCAATCACCGAGCATTAGGTCATGTCTACGGCTCACCGAGACGACCCCAATCCAGCAGGCAAAATTTGCATCGGTCATACGCAGAAAATGCTTCATTAGCATATCTTACATCTTAGATCTTAATTAGTGACTTTGTAGCAGAAGGTGTACGGGTGGAAAAGTCTACACACCGAAAAAAAAACACAGGAAATAAAGAACCACAGTACGCAAAAGACGAGTGACATTTCTCACTGTTACACCAAAACAACGAGATTGGTGAAAATGTTTAAACATTGGCTGTCATCAATTTTTTATTTTTTTTTTATACAGAAAGAGGCTTAATGATTAATCAATGCTTCATTGGCCTTGCTGAAAAAAAAAAAAGTGATGATGTTTTAGGTTTTTAGGGCGCTATTGTTTTCTTAATTTTTTTAAAGTTTATGGCTTTTTATAGCAAAGCAAATATCCGAATTATTTTTCTATATAGAAATTGAAAAAAGGAAAAAAATAAATAATAATAAACAATAATATTAATTTGTATAATAATAATAAAAAATTGGACAAGATAGGACGGGCCAGAGGAAATCTCAAGGCCACCGCCATCCCAGAATGTATAGGAACAGGACACTTGGAATGCTCTATGTAAGAGCTGGGATTTCTTAGGTGCCAATAACTCAAATCATAATCATATATTAAAATTCAATTGTTTTTTTTTTCTTTCTTTTTTATAAATATTTTTTAATTAATGTTAAGAATAGAAATTATATCATTGTATACAATTATACAATAAATACAAATTTAAAGTTCATGGAAATAAATTAATATTCAAAAAGAAAAAGAAAAAAGGACGGGGGGGGGGGCGTGAAAATTCAATAGTTTCAACATTACAAAATTACCTTTTGAACATAATTGTTGTCAAATTTCTTTATTCTTGAATGTTTGATTTCTATGTTTATATTATTTTCAATTTTATATGCGATTTACCTGTCCAGGTGTGGTGGTGCATTTTGAACATAATTGTTGTCAAATTTCTTTATTCTTGAATGTATAATTTCTATGTATATATTATTTACAATTTTGTATGTGATTTACCTGTCCAGGTGTGGTGGTGCATATCCCCCTGAGGAAGTCCATCAAAATGGCGAAACATGTTGGGATTGCTACACCAGGACAAGCAACTGCAATGAATCTACTATGTGGATATTAAACATTAATTATCTTCATGTTTTTTTTTGTAAAGAATTTATACATGTTTTCTTGTGTTATAAAAAAAAAGCCATGAATAAAACAATTGAATTTTATTATATGATTATGATTTGGGTTATTGGCACCTAAAAAATACCAGCTCTTACATAGAGCATTCCAAGTGTCCTGTTCCTAATAATAATAATAATAAATTGTAATAAAAAATAATACAGCTTGTGCCATACACCAAAACTATACATTTATATAGAATTAAAGTTATTGTAATATTAATAATAAGTATTATTATACAGCATTTATATAGCGCCAGCAGTTTGCGCAGCGCTTTACATCCTGAGGGCAGACAGTACAGTACAATAATATTAATAAATTGTAATAAAAAAATATTATGTTATTGTAATAATAATAATTATTATTATTATAAAGGATTTTTATAGGGCCAACAGTTTGTGCAGTACTTTATAACCTGAGGGCAGACAGTACAGTTATAATAATAATAAATTGTAATAAAAAATAATACACCTTGTGACATACGCCAAGACTATATGTTTATATAGAGTTACATTTATTGTAATAATAATAATTATTATACGGGATTTAGATAGCGCCAACAGTTTGCGCAGCGCATTACAACCTGAGGGCAGACAGTACAGTTACAATAATATTCATAAATTGGAATTAAAAAATAATACACCTTGTGACACATGCTAAAACTATACATTTATATAGAATTGCAGTTATTGTAATAATATTATTAATAATAATAGTTGACTAAATAAAAATAATTTAGTTTGTGACATATGCCAAAGATGTGACTTTCTAAAGAATTAAAGTTATTGTAATGCAAAAAAAAAAAAAAATGGAATCCAGAGAATCAAGGATCAGCAACAGCCATAGCAGAGCATAAAAATAAAATGAGTTATTAACTGCATCTACATTTCCCAACAACATAAAAAAAATATATATTAGCAGAAACAAGAAGTAATTATGTAGCCATCCTGGATCTTCAAACAGTTATTAGTTACAAAGTTAAAACAAAAAAAAAAAGGGATACATTTTTTTAATTCACAAGCAGAGGAAAAAGAAAAAAAATGATACAATGAAACGAGGAGATCGAAGACTGCACGGGCATCCGTATCAAAGAGCAGCTTGGCCGTTATTCAAATGAGACAAACGTCACCTTGTTCTAAGGAAGGAGAAGCGATCGCTCTCACTAACTGCGGGCTCCGCACGTTCAAGACGTCCTTTAAATGCATCAGAGGCTGCAGCTTTCCTCGCCACTTACTGAGCCGCAGTCATTTTTTTTTTCTAACACTTCTGTTTTTGGTGTTGTAAAAAAAAAAAGGCAACGTTTTAAATCACGGCAGGCTAGTTTGGTGGATACGTTTTTGCGCCCCGCTGCCGCGCGATACGCCGTACAACTTGATTCCCCGCGTGCTCCGCCACTTGGCTGATTGCTGCTTTCAGATTTTCAAGGCCGTATTTGCAACCACAGAATCACTAAGTAGGTTGTAATTGCATTACATTTGCACAAGTTTTGCTGGAAAGACAACACAGCTTGAAAATGTTTTTGGGTAATATTTGAGCAGAAAAGGCAATTTATTTACTAATTACATCTTTCAGCGAGCGCAGAGAAATTAAGAAGCTGCAAGTTGCGACGGAAGGGTATCAAAATACTTGTTATGCAATAAAAACAAAGAATCTAATTTTAAACAATTAGGAGCATATATTATTATTTTTTTTTTTTTTTTATAGGCTCTGGCCCGATAACAGAAGATTCTTAATACAACCGCCAATTACTTGATAGAACACAATAATTTGTCCTGTAAAGGGATATCATCATCTAATGAGGCGTCTCGCCTTCCATTAAAACAATCCAGTCATCTGGTCGCAAAAAAAGTATTGGCTGGAGGCGTTAAGTCACATGCTTGAAAATAAAACCACTCATTATTTTCTCTTAAATTTGCAGATTTTTTCCCATCAAATTCTAAAATGTCAAAAAAAAAAAAAAATATATAGAATTTCACATAAAAAAAGAAAAATCACATTCAAAAATATAAAAATGTACATTATATTCTAAAATGTACAAAAATAAACAAACAACAACAACATTTCACACTCCATACTGTCATAATGTTATGATTTTTTTTTTTTAAAGTATCAAAAAGTAACTGTTTGCATATCAATTAATCTTTGTTTCTAAAAGTATAGCATGTCCCAACAGTTAGGAATTTTTTTTTTTTTTATTAACATTTTTTTTTTTTTTTATTGGTGATTGCACAATATTAAACAAATGTATCTAGCAGAATTTTTTGGTATATTTTTTTTTCCAGAGCAAACAGTTATTTGATTTTCTTTTTTTTTTTTTTTTTTGCGAGCTACTGCAGGAAGACCTTGTCTGTGGCGTCTGTTTACTGTACATATTTTCACAAGCGAGTTCTGTGCTGCAGGAATGCTTTCCCTACATACGCTGCCTGCCGAGTTTATCAGCAACCTTAAAGGGGAAGCGCGCAGTTGGCAATACTCAAAGTTTTTGTCATGAAGTCCCAGCAGCTCTGTAGGTTTGTAGAAGATCCTGCGCTGGCTCCATGACAAGGCGGCTAACTGCTGCCACAACTCACAAGTGGAAGCCGCTGTCAGTGACAGGATTTTGGCATTACTACAGGCCACAAACTAGCAAGGACAGAACTTTTCTTTTTTTTTTTTCAAATGTTAAAAAAATAAAAATTAGACATAGGGGTTCACACTCCCTGGGGGGTGGGGGGCGGGGGGTTCACTGGATTCTGGATTTCTCCAAACCAACAACAGACTCTAGAAGGCCAAGAACATCCAATCCACTTACATCATTATATTTAAATCTGTCTTTAGTCAATTATTATCCTTTTATGACAATCTTATACAATATAAATATATCGCTGTTTGTGACAAAAATCGGAGGAGCCCAAAAAAAAACAAAAACGTTTCCACTCAAGGACTGACCAGCAAATATGCGCAACAAATGTTTACTATTTATTTATTAATTAACTTTTAAATTGTTACAAAACATACAAAAAAAAATTATAAATAAAGGTTTAAAGATGTACAAAAATAGTGCAAAAACAAAAAAATGTATAAAAAAAGTGCGGCGCAGCGTAAGGCCTCGCAGGGTCAGTTTTCTGTTCCGCAATGGAAGCCTTAGGGCCCGGTTCACACCTATGCAATTTTTCCACGCTAGAAGGCACCTTTCTAGCGCAACAAAAGCGCATTCAAACGATTTCTCGTCCTTCATGCAGCATCTTTTGTGCGCTGTGTTAAAAAGCACACAAAAAAAACAAAACAAAAAAACAACACCTTCCAAAGAAATTTATGGAAACACATCAAAAACACCAAATGCGCTGCGCTGAAATTTTGTGAAATTAATTTTAAAATGTACTTAAAGCGGTTCGCCGACCATTCATTTTTTTTTATTTTTTAGTCATTCAGACACTTTCCTACTCACAATATAATACTCAGTTTTTGGGTGTAATATATCAGCCAATGTCCGTTTTCGTACCCAAGAAGAAGTTATAAAAACAAGTGATGGCCGGTTCCATCTTGCTTGTGGGCATGTGAAGCCCACAAGCATTGATTTCCTGGATGCGGCGAATGCTGAGCTCCCAGCATTCAGCGCTCCTTCCCGCGCACGCATGCTCAGTGTTTACGGCGCGGAGCGCTGCAAACTTCCAGGTTGCCGTCACAACGGGTGGCATCGTCGGAAGTTCCCGCCCCGTTGTGATGGCAGCAAAACCAATTTACCTGAATGCCCTCATTTAAAATGGCGATATTGGATACGCCCTCATCACGTGACCGACGTCACGCGTCACTTCCGGTTTTACGATCTCCCTAGATTTCGCTGCGGCGATCCTCACTGCCTCCTGGGAATCGTGACACTTAGTTCCCAGGAGACAGTGTGCCGCAGGGAAAAAAGAATATACACGCCTACTCCCGCGGGAGTGACACACAGGAAGTGCCACAATAAAAACCAATCTAAAGGTAAATACAGAACACAAAAAAAAAACTTGACGGGGTTAAGATTAAGTTAAGATTTTGTGTGGACTTTAAAATGCACAAAAACATAGCATGTGCTTTTATAAGTATTCCCTTCCCCTACCCCCCCCCCCCCCCCCCCCGCACCAATGTTTTTTCTTATTTATTAAATACAAATTCCTTTATTAATATTTTTATTTAATTATTATAATAATTAATTCATTTAATTGATATGGTGGTGTCCTTTTTCAGATTGCAGTAACCTGTTAAAGCATAAATAAAATTTTGGGTCTGTGTATATAAAAGGAGAAGATCCTATAAAGTTCCAATATATATATATATATATATATATATATATATATATATATATCCTGGGGGAGATTTACTAAAACTGGAGCACACAGAATCTGGTGCAGAGGCACAAGGTAGCCAATCGGCTGCTGCTTTTTTTTTCTTCTAACTTCTGCTTGTTTAATGAAGCTTTACCAATAAAACCTGGAAGCTGATTGGTTACTTTGTAAAGCTGCACCAGATTCTGTGTGCTCCAGTTTTAATAAATCTCTCCCAGTATATACCTGTATATATATATATTTGACACTTTATAGAATCTTCTCTTTTTATGCAGACCCAAAAAGTATACTCCGGTCCAAAAAAGGACAGGTAAACATCACCAAAATAAATTAAATTAATGAATAATGATTATATGATTTTCATTATATAAATAATAAAATAAAAATAAAAAATAATAATAAATTTGTGTTTAAAAATAAATAAATAATAATTGGTGCGGGGGGAGGGGGGATAGGGGGAGGGAAGACTTCACACTAAAGCGCATAAACACACTACATAATAACACTATATCTCCAGTATTAGTAGCTCTCCCCCTATTGTGTATATTGGGAATCAATATTTAAAGCTTTCAGATTCTAGAAAAATAAAAATGTGCAGATTTGGGATGAAGAGGATTAGTACACCTGCAACAAGAACTCTGTGATACTTTTTTCTATTTGCACCAACAATAAAACGTTCACCTGCCCTATGCGTGTTGTATGTGAACGCGCGTGTGCGTGCCATCACGCCTGTGCGGTGTGAACCTAGCCTTAAGACCTGTACACACGATCGGTTTTGCCGATGAAAACAGTCCGATGGACTTTTTTCATCGGACAAACCGATCGTGTATGGGCCCCATCGGTCTTTTTTCCATCGGTGTTAAAAAATTAAACATGTTTTAAATTTATCCAATGGAAAAAAAAACGATAGCAAATTACTATCGTCTGTGGGGAACTCCATCGGATAAAAAACCCACGCATGCTCAGAATCAAGTCGACGCATGCTCAGAAGCATAGAACTTAATTTTTCTTGGCTCGTCGGAGTGTTTCACGTTCCCGGTGTTTGGGACGATCGGTTTTTTGACTGACGGTGTGTAGGCAAGACTGGTGGAAGTCAGCTTCATCGGTTTTCCGATGGAAAAATCCATGGGTTTAAAATCCATAGGAAATCCGATCGTGTGTACAGGGCTTTAGAGTCCAGAACCTGGACAAGCTTCCCGGGGTGTCCCCCCTTCTTCTGTTAGTGCATCAGTAGTGCTTGGAACCTTTAGAAGAAAAGGGGCGCACCCAAAAAGCTTGCACCATACCGCGTACCCGCGCGTCACATGTAGGGAAGCCCCAACCATTTCGATGGGCCGCCCTATGCGCCAGAAACACGGAAGACCCGTCCTCGATCCTATTCCTAAATCACGCTGTGCCGAACCACAAGGTGCAAAAATGCAGATGTGTGGGGTGCAGAAACAATGAATGGTACCAGCATGCATCTGCTATAGGGGCAACGCGTTTCTGCGAGTGTTGGGAAAACACACAATTCTGCACGCGTCACCGACACGCACAAGCTGTGAACCTGGCCTAAGGAGCCAATCCCATCCCAGGTGGATTGTCGGCGTGTCTTCAAACGTTTGACGTAACAGTTATAGCCTTTAAATGGACACGTTCCGGACAACTGATGGCTCTCCAAGGTTGGGGGGACTACAAGCTCCAGCACACCCGGCCTGTTATCACCCCCAGTGAAGGGCCTGGTCTGCTTTCACTAAAGATGATTTAAATGATGTGTTGTGGTAATTACTCCCACATTGGTGGAGGTGGGTCCCAGGTGGGAAGAAGAGATCTGAGGGATCCATAAATCTACAAGCCTACAAAAGTCAGGTCATCCTCAAAGAGCGGGGTCGGGGGGGTCAGGATACGAGAGCGGTGTCGGGGGGGTCAGGAGACGAGAGCGGGGTCGGGGGGGGTCAGGAGACGAGAGCGGGGTCGGGGGGGTCAGGAGACGAGAGCGGGGTCGGGGGGGGTCAGGAGACGAGAGCGGGGTCGGGGGGGATCAGGAGACAAGAGCGGGGTCGGGGGGGTCAGGAGACGAGAGCGGGGTCAGGAGACGAGAGCGGGGCACCCCCAGAACTCCAGCCAGAACCGGGGAGCTAAAAATCATTAAGATTCGGACACTCAGCATTCAATCAGTGGAGGAATGATCGGAATCCCGCGGGGAACGTGTGTGGATTATCACCAAAATTCCTGTGTTAATACAAGCCAGCTCCATCCCGACATACCTGCAACGCCCCGCAACGCATGGAGCGCATCCCCCCCCCCCCCCCCCCTCACCATCTCAATGGATTGGATTCCCTTCATTCTTTTATGTATTGTTTCAGAATCAAGATTAGAATGGCTCTCCATGTTCTCAGGCCTTATCACAAATCACAATTCATAAATGTGAACGCAAGCTTTTTTTTTTTTTTTCCAAAACTACAATCTCTCCTGAATGAAAATACTTTGTAAAAAGTGGCAGTTAAAAAAACAAAAAACATTAAAAGTCAAATCAAATTTATTGTTCATTTGCTTCTGCTAAACTTTATTTAGTCAGAATTTTTTGTCTGTTTTTGTTTTTTTTTTACATTATATATATATATATATATATATTTTTTTTTTTGCAAAAACAAGAATGTGAACAGTGGTAATTAAATAATTTGGACCTGTTATAACCCAGAATTGGCGTAAAAATTATCTCAGCTATTCACCATATTTCCCAACCCACAACGATCCAAATGTTATTTGGTCAGAATTTTTTTGCCTTTTTTTTTTTATTTATTGTTTTATTTTGCAATGACAATAATGTCATAACAGTGATGATTAAATAATTGGGAGCTGTTATACCCAGAATTGCCCCAAAAATGTTCTCAGCCATTTACAATGTTCCCAATCTAAAATTAACCAAATATTTGGTCAGAATTTTCTGAATATTTTTTGTAATATTTGCATTATTTTGCTATGCCAATAATGGCCATTTACAATGTTCCCCAACCCACAATGAACCACATATTGATTGGTCAGAATTTTCAGATTTTTTTTGTTATATTTTTATTATTTTTCTATGACAATAATGGCATAATGCTGATAATTAAATAATTTGGGATAATTATAATCCAGAGTTGCCCCCAACATTTTTAAAGCCATTTACAATATTCTCCAACCCACAATGAACAAAACTTTATTTGGTCAGAATTTTCTGCCTTTTTTAAATTGTTTTCTTCTTTTTTTTTTGCAACGACAACAATGTCATAACAGTGATAATTAAATAATTGGGAGCTGTTATAACCCAGAGTTACCCCCAAAATGTTCTCAGCCATTTACAATGTTACCCAACCCACAATAAATATTATTTGGTCAGAATTTTCTGTTTTATTTTTTTGGAATATTTTATTATTATTTTTCTATGACAATAATGGCCTAATGGTGATAATTAAATAATTTGGGCCTGCTATTACCTGGAGTTGCCCCTAAATTGTTGTCAGCCATTTACAATGTTCCCCAACCCACAATGAACCAAATATTATTTGGTCAGAATGTTTTCCTGTTTTTATGTTTTTTTGCTATGACAATAATGGCATAACTGTGATAATTAAATTATTTTGACCTGTAATAGCCCAGAGATGGCCCAAAAGTTTTGCTCGGTTATTTACGATATTCCACACGCCACAAAGACCCATATGTTATCTAGTAAGAATGTTTTGTTTGTTTTTGTAATATTTTTTTGGGGAAAAATAATGCCATAACAGTGATAATTAAATTATTTGGACCTGTTATAGAGTTGCCCCAAAAATTATCTCAGCTATTTACCCACAATGAACTAAAAGTATTTTTTTGTTTGTTTTTGTAATATATATACATTTATTTTTTGCTATGACAATAATGGCATAAATGTGATAATTAAATAATTTTGACCTGTTATAATTCAGAATTGCCCCCCAAAATTTGCTTTGTTATTTAGGATATATCGCAGGCCACATTGACCAAAATGTTATCTGTCAGATTTTTTTTTGTTTTTATGATATTTTTATTTTGTTTATTTATTTTTTTACAACAATAATGGTGATAATTAACTTGGGCCCGTTATGCCCCAAGATTTACTCAAAATTATCTCAGCTATCTACCTACAATGAATCAAAAGTATTTTTTTGTTTGTTTTTGTAATATATATATTTATTTTTTACTATGACAATAATGGCATAACTGATCATTTTGACCCAGAGTTGCCCCCAATAATTTGCTCAGTTATTTGCGAGATTCCGCAAGCCATAATGACCCAAATATTATCTGGTCAGAATATTTTTTTGTAATATTTTTCTTTTATTTTTTATTTTATTTTTTACAACAATAATGGCATAACAGTGATAATTAAATAATTTGGACCTGTTATAACTCTGAATTGCCCCAAAATTTACTCAAACATTTACGGTATTCCTCAACCCTCACTGAACGGTCCACGGCGAGGACGCGCACCATCGTTGGTTTTCGCGCTTTGGGAAACGCCAGGATTAACCTTTCAAAAAAATCGTCTTGCGATCCGGTGTCTGCGGATAGTCTGGAGAACAGTCATTAGTCTAAACATCACTCTCATTACCGGCGGCGAAAGACCCGCGTGCATGTTTTGCTCCTGCGTGTTTTATGTTTTATACACTGGGAACGCACAAATAACGAAGAAACCTAAATGTAATAGTGGAAGCGCCGCACATCAAAGCCGCGAATGTCGGCCCTTATTATTTCAAATCAGCTTTGACTTTTAAAGACTTAATAAAGTGGCGCGGCGAAACCGTCTCTATTTATATCAACCGTATCAATGAAAATAATGATGGCGCCTTCATGTTCCGGCGTCTAATGACTGAACTATTTCTGATGAGCCGTTTGGAATCGGCGCGGCGAAGCCCACAAACAAGATCAGATGAGTCGCGCCGCTCATTGTCCGCCGCGTAGCTACTTAACAATTCGGGTTCAGAAAACAAAAACAAAAAACCTTGAACCCGCCATGGACAGGAGAAGCCTCGCTGCGGAGAGGTGCAGAAAGTTTTTGGATGTTTTTGTATAATTTTCATCCAAGGTCATTCGTTGGACCGCCGTACCGTCTGGCACAAGATGCCACGCCCACAAATCAGTCACAGATATTACAGGGCGGCGAGAATTCTCCGCCCCGCCCTCAGAATTCTCCATCCAACCCCCGCTATGTAAGCGTGTTCCCTGACCACAGACTGGGCTGACAATGGCCAACCCGTGCGCTCATCTATACCGGCACAATGCCGATCGCTCTGGAAGTTTCTGTATATTAAATCTACAGATAATGATGATGCCAAACTTCCCAAAATTCTCCGCCAACCAATCAGCTTTCAGTACAAAGTGTTGCACCCCAATGACATCCCCCACCCAGCAATGATGGCAAGCTGGAGACCAGAAGGACGCAACACAGCCGGGGAGGGGGGGGGGCAGTTTTGTTTTTGATACTTTTTGCAACAATTATTCAACAGAAAAGTAACAAAAATTATTTACAATGTTAGACAATTGTATCAAAAATAAAAGGACAATCGACCACTAAAGGGGGGCCAGAAAGATATGACTGTGGGGGGACAAGCGTGTAAGCTCCTCTGTACAGAGACTGATGTGATGTGTGGGGGAGGAGGCATTAGAGTGTAAGCTCCTCTGTACAGAGACTGATGTGACTGTGGGGGAGGGGGACATTAGAGTGTAAGCTCCTCTGTATAGAGACTGATGTGATGTGGGGGGAGGGGACATTAGAATGTAAGCTCCTCTGTACAGAGACTGATGTGATGTGGGGGGAGGGGACAGTAGAGTGTAAGCTCCTCTGTATAGAGACTATTGTGATGTGGGGGGAGGGGACATTAGAGTGTAAGCTCCTCTGGTACAGAGACTAATGTGATGTGGGGGGAGGGGACATTAGAGTGTAAGCTCCTCTGTACAGAGACTGATGTGATGTGGGGGGGAAGGGGACATTAGACTTAAGTTGCGCGGCGAAACCGTCTCTATTTATATCAACCGTTCCTCTGGTACAAAGACTGATGTGATTGGCTCAGTGATCTCTGTACAGCACTGCGGTATATGTCAGAGCTATATAAATGAATAATAATAGTGTGTGACTGTGGGGGGACATTAGAGTGTAAGCTCCTCTGTATAGAGACTGATGTGACTGTGGGGGAGGGGACATTAGAGTGTAAGCTCCTCTGTATAGAGAGACTGATGTGATTGGCTCAGTGATCTCTGCACAGCACTGCGGTATATGTCAGAGCTATATAAATGAATAATAATAGTGTGTGACTGTGGGGGGAAATTAGAGTGTAAGCTCTTCTGGGATCTTCAATGTGAACATTTTATTAGGCGGTGACCTCAGAAAACAGCTAAATGAACATTCAATATTTATTTCTTAATTTACATCTGAGCGAATTTGCGCACATTCCGCCAGTAGAATGGGGCCGGCGTGTTGTCTCAGTCCGGGGTGAATTATTTATGAAGTGTGTATGAATATCATTAGTATGTGTGTGTTTTTCTGCGCGCTGCCAAGAACGGCGATCCGATGGGCCTTAATGATAACAATATTAGCAGTAATAACGGAGGCTGCGGGCACAAAGGAGTTAACCGGATTAGTTAAGCGCGGCACTAAACGTGGAAGGGAAAGGCAGATATCCCGCGCTGCGTCAGACGCTCGCCGCGCTCAGGGATTTCGCCATCGTGTGAAATGGATTTATTTGTAATGTGGACGCTCCGGTCTAGAAGGAATTGCGCTCACTTCTGGCACTCCGCTCCGGATAACTGACGTCATAGAAGATCGCCAAATCCAGAACTCCCAGCGAGTGAACAATACGGAAAGACGTCATTAATTACGTCCGGGAATAAAAAAATCTGAATTCTGCAAATGAATTAAAAAACATAAAAATATTTAAATAAAGGCCAACTTGTACGCAGAGAGCTAATACTTAAACGCAGCCCGACCGCACGGCGTAAAAACCGAACGCACGACTCGCCCTCAAATCTCTCTATTCCTCCCTGTAGGCCTCATTCATATCGCCCCGTTTATTAGGAAATACCCACCGCAAATGTGTTTATTTACTGCTGACTCCGCCATATTCTTCTGTTTTATAGGAAAAAATAACGAAATCTTAGTTATGAAATGAATTATCAGAACATTTTCCTGCAGCGACAGAACAAGTTCATTTCCCCCCAAATGTGGAAATCCAATAAAAGAACTGGAGATCAACTCAGGAAAAGAAAAGTTTGTAGTGAGATTTATTTTCGGACATTCAGATACAAAGTATCCTCTTTCTGTTGTGTGCTTAACCCCTTCATGACAACGGGAAAACAAATCTCAATGCTGCAACTTTGACACGTGTTCGTGATTCTGTACATATCGTCACATCCGGGGGGGAGGGGGGGAGGGGGGCGAAGGACAAGCTGGGCCTTCACTTGGTGATCAATAGGAATTAATATCTCCTGATTTGTTTTTATTATCAAAGGACACAAAATAAGAAAAAAAAACATTTTTTGGAAATGTAGCTTTATATTTCTTGATATTACTATATGACCTGCAACCAAAGAACGACCCTAAATAAATTCCGTCCCTCCTGACAATCGCAGCGATATCACACGTGTGTTACGTGTTGTTTGCACCCTGAGTACAGACCAGAAACTAGAGTTATGGATAATCTGGCTGAAAAAAGACACAAGTCCATCCAGTTCAACCGCGCCCATCAATAGTGCGAATGTTGCTGTTGTTATCCTACCTACAAATCACAGACGCTAAAATCGGCCATAGATGGATCTGTATAAAAAATTCCTTTAGATCTACCTTAAATACACTGACCCTGACCTTTGACCCTGATCGTGACCTTTGACCCCAACTATGACCCTAACCCTGACCTAGATCAACCCTGATCTCACTATTTTAACTTTCTTTTATACATTTTTTTAAACAGTTTCCTTTGTTTACACTTAGCAAAGAAAAAAGATGCAATGTAAATTATAATATATCCTGTATGTATACAATGTATTATATAATGTATCCTGTATGTATACAATGTATTATATAATGTATCCTGTATGTATACAATGTATTATATAATGTATCCTGTATGTATACAATGTATTATATAATATATCCTGTATGTATACAATGTATTATATAATGTATCCTGTATGTATACAATGTATTATATAATGTATCCTGTATGTATACAATGTATTATATCCTGTATGTATACAATGTATTATATAATATATCCTGTATGTATACAATGTATTATATAATGTATCCTGTATGTATGCAATGTATTATATAATGTATCCTGTATGTATACAATGTATTATATAATGTATCCTGTATGTATACAATGTATTATATAATGTATCCTGTATGTATACAATGTATTATATAATGTATCCTGTATGTATACAATGTATTATATAATGTATCCTGTATGTATACAATGTATTATATAATGTATCCTGTATGTATACAATGTATTATATAATGTATCCTGTATGTATACAATGTATTATATAATGTATCCTGTATGTATACAATGTATTATATCCTGTATGTATACAATGTATTATATAATGTATCCTGTATGTATACAATGTATTATATCCTGTATGTATACAATGTATTATATAATGTATCCTGTATGTATACAATGTATTATATAATGTATCCTGTATGTATACAATGCATTATATAATGTATCCTGTATGTATACAATGTATTATATAATGGACCCTGTATGTATACAATGTATTATATAATGGATCCTGTATGTATACAATGTATTATATAATATATTCTGTATGTATACAATGTATTATATAATGTATCCTGTATGTATACAATTTATTATGTGCTTTAATGTATCTATTATGTAAGCAATAAGGGAGATTTACTAAAGCTGGAGCACTCAGAAACTGGGGCAGCTGCGCATGGGAGCCAATCAGCTTCTAACTTCAGCTTCTTCCACCTCTGCCTGGCATCCAATCATGGTGACCACCTCTGCCCGGCATCCAATCGCAGTGACCACCTCTGCCGGGCATCCAATCGCGGTGACCACCTCTGCCCAGCATCCAATTGTGGTGACCATCTCTGCCCAGCATCCAGTCATGGTGACCACCTCTGCCTGGCATCCAATCATGGTGACCACCTCTGCCTGGCATCCAATCATGGTGACCACCTCTGCCCTGCATCCAATCACGGTGACCACCTCTGCCCTGCATCCAATCACGGTGACCACCTCTGCCCTGCATCCAATCACGGTGACCACCTCTGCCTGGCATCCAATCATGGTGACCAACTCTGCCCGGCATTCAATCGCGGTGACCACCTCTGCCCAGCATCCAATCATCGTGACCACCTCTGCCCAGCATCCAATCATGTTGACCACCTCTGCCTGGCATCCAATCATGGTGACCACCTCTGCCCTGCATCCAATCACGGTGACCACCTCTGCCCTGCATCCAATCATGGTGACCACCTCTGCCGGTCATCCAATCATCTTGACCATCATCTTGACCACCTCTGCCCGGCATCCAATCATGTTGACCACCTCAGCCCAGCATCGGGACAAAAAAAGTTGCATTTCTCTATTTTCCCGATAGTCTTCATTCCCCCAGACTAGACAGGAAGGCGAATCCGCCAATCATCCCCGCCCCCCCCAGCATTGTGTGTATAAATATTTCATTAACTTTTCAAATTGTCTAATCAGCATAAATTGCCATTTAATAGGTTATGGTGAGTTAGCGGAGTCACAGATGTAAATATCAGATATTAATGATCTTTGGTTTGTCGGCACAATCCGGCATAAGAGACCGAATCTCTCAGATGCAGCGCTGGCTGCCGGAGGACCCAAACCATGAAAATGTGGGGGTGGGGATTCAAAGTCAGGAGGGAGCTTTCTGTCACCTGGGGTGTCCCCGAGGGTCCCCGGAGTCTGATGAATGTGGAAAGGAGAGCACAGCAGCACTGGTATGAGTCCTGGAGGTTCTTTTTTGTACATGATAGGAAAAGGCACCGAAACGCACCAGCTCCGAGCTCCTCCCCCTTCATCAGGGCTCACAATCCTACCAATAATTTAAGAGAAAACTGTGCAAGAATTATGCTGAATAAAAGAAGAGAATGGTGACTGTTAGGGGTCGCCAGTCTGGTGGGCATCCCAAATCCGGTCCGGTCTGTATACATTGTATCCTTCATCAGGTCCAGTCTGTATACATTGTACCCTTCATCAGGTCCGGTCTGTATACATTGTACCCTTCATCTGGTCCAGTCTGTATACATTGTACCCTTCATCTGGTCCAGTCTGTATACATTGTACCCTTCATCTGGTCCAGTCTGTATACATTGTACCCTTCATCAGGTCCTGTCTGTATACATTGTACCCTTCATCTGGTCCGGTCTGTATACATTGTATCCTTCATCAGGTCCAGTCTGTATACATTGTACCCTTCATCAGGTCCAGTCTGTATACATTGTACCCTTCATCCGGTCCAGTCTGTATACATTGTATCCTTCATCAGGTCCAGTCTGTATACATTGTACCCTTCATCAGGTCCGGTCTGTATACATTGTACCCTTCATCTGGTCCAGTCTGTATACATTGTACCCTTCATCAGGTCCAGTCTGTATACATTGTACCCTTCATCCGGTCCAGTCTGTATACATTGTACCCTTCATCCGGTCCAGTCTGTATACATTGTACCCTTCATCCGGTCCAGTCTGTATACATTGTACCCTTCATCCGGTCCAGTCTGTATACATTGTACCCTTCATCCGGTCCAGTCTGTATACATTGTACCCTTCATCCGGTCCAGTCTGTATACATTGTACCCTTCATCCGGTCCAGTCTGTATACATTGTACCCTTCATCCGGTCCAGTCTGTATACATTGTACCCTTCATCCGGTCCGGTCTGTATACATTGTACCCTTCATCCGGTCCAGTCTGTATACATTGTACCCTTCATCCGGTCCAGTCTGTATACATTGTACCCTTCATCCGGTCCGGTCTGTATACATTGTACCCTTCATCCGGTCCAGTCTGTATACATTGTACCCTTCATCCGGTCCAGTCTGTATACATTGTACCCTTCATCCGGTCCAGTCTGTATACATTGTACCCTTCATCCGGTCCGGTCTGTATACATTGTACCCTTCATCAGGTCCAGTCTGTATACATTGTACCCTTCATCCGGTCCGGTCTGTATACATTGTACCCTTCATCAGGTCCAGTCTGTATACATTGTATCCTTCATCTGGTCCAGTCTGTATACATTGTACCCTTCATCCGGTCCGGTCTGTATACATTGTATCCTTCATCAGGTCCAGAGTGCACCAGCTCTGGTCACTGCCACCAACCTGCCCACCAGCTCTGGTCACTGTCACTGGCCTGCCCCCCCCCCAGCTTTGGTCACTGTCACCAACCTGCCCACCAGCTCTGGTCACTGTCACCAACCTGCCCCCTAGCTCTGGTCACAGTCACCAACCTGCCCCCCAGCTCTGGTCACAGTCACCTTGGCCCTGGGCCCATCCCTGGCAGATGCAGCCAGAACATCTGCAGCTGTGGGATAAGGGAGACCCCGGGGCCAGGTTTCAGTAGCAGCAGAGGAGGTGTGTGATCCGGAGCCAGATGGCAAACTCCATCCCTTATTACAGGCTTATAACAGAAACAATTCCCCGTCATCTCCGACCCCTGAAAAAATGAGGTTTGGCAAATTCCAGGCTGCAGAACTCGGCTCCACTTTAACGCTTGACTGTCCAGGCAGAGAGCCGAAGCACCTCCATCCAGACAACCTGCTGGGATTGCGGGAAGATTTTGTGGTGGTGTTTAGCGGCTTCTGGGCTGCGCCCATCTTCCAGTCAATGTGGACAGGAACCAGCTATGAGTGGCGCTCTCCGGGCAAAGCCGGGTAATTTGGTGACTGACAGATATCAGAAAGATGAATCGGGTATTGAGGGACACCACAGAGGAGACACATAGGCCATGGTGCTGTACAGTGTACCCGCCAAATACGGATTGTGAGGTCCTTCTGGTTAGGACAGACCTCGCCCCATGAGACCCAGATATTGGGGATTCACCGAGGACACACCCAGAGGAGCCGATTCCTGTCCTCTAGAAGATCTCACTGTCTATGGCGTCTTTATCTCCAGGCTGGGAACCCCTGACCTGTCGGTAATGGAAGGTAGGAGTTCCCAGACACACCCCCTGCCTCACTCTCATGTAGAAATCCCCAGAAAGCAAAACCTCAATACGAAGCTGTTCAGCCGCCAATCATATTCAGCTGGAAGGAGCAATCTGATTGGTGGAAGAACATGAAGTCACATGGCACAGATTAGGAAGAGGACCTGCCCACCATACATGGGAGGAGCTCTCTTGAGTCTGGCTGCATTGGATTACACAAAACTCACTTCAACACAGCTGCAGGGTTTTCTAAACAGCATTTCACCAATCTAGTTGTCCAGATGAGCTGAGCTGGCCCAGGTGACATTTCCATTCCAGGCAGAGTCCGGAGGTGGAGTCTGAGGGGGAGTCCGAAGGTGGAGTCTGCAGGTGGAATCTGAAGGGGGAGTCCGAAGGTGGAGTCCGGAGGTGGAGTCTGAGGGGGAGTCCGAAGGTGGAGTCTGCAGGTGGAATCTGAAGGGGGAGTCCGAAGGTGGAGTCCGGAGGTGGAGTCTGAGGGGGAGTCCGAAGGTGGAGTCTGGAGGTGGAATCTGAAGAGGGAGTCTGAAGGTGGAATCTGAAGAGGGAGTCTGAAGGTGGAGTTTGGAGGTGGAATCTAAAGGGGGAGTCTGGAGGGGGAGGCTAAAGGGGGAGTCTGGAAGGGGAGTCTGGAGGGGGAGTCTGGAGGGGGAGTCTGGAGGGGGACTTCTTCTTCTGACAGACAAAGATCAGCCGGGAGGCGGAGTAGCAGATTAAAGTGGACCTGTCACCTGATATATTTCCATGGCAAGTACATCCATGCTGAGTAATGTGTCAATATTACACATACAGGTATTTATTCCCTCTCACAGAATTTCACACATATTCAGTCTCACAGGACTCCCCCTGACATCTGCTTTTCTCTCCAGAAGGGCAGCACCCTCTTTGTTCAGGCATCATCCAGGGTCACCATCTACTTCCTGGATTTGGATGCTGGCTCAAAGATGACACAATCCTGCAAATCCTGGCTGCCTGTGCAGTTCTTGGCTGTGTTCAGCCCTTGCTGCAGCCTCTCACCTTGTGACTTGCTACAACGTTACAATGTACAGTCTGATCACTGGGGGGGGGGAGACTGAAGAAATTCTTCCTCCTCCTTCTACAAAGTTACAATGTACAGTCTGATCTCTGGGGGAGGGGAGACTGAGGAAATGCCCCCTCCTGCCTGCAGCAGACTGATGACATCATCTCAGCCTAGGCACAGTCACTGACTGGAGCTTAAGGACGGCTTTGTAATGATAGAAGGTGGAGCTGATCCTGTTGCTGTATTTGGACTCTGTGAATGAACGGCGCCTCCTCCTCGTGCCATGGCGGGTCTCTCCCTGGGGGAGGCGCTGTTGGCGATATTGGGACGCACTCCGCCTCGCCACAGACGATCTCACTCACATTCCAAACTTTCAGAGTAACTTTAGAAGCGTCTTCATTTGTCTGCGGAGCTCCCGATGGATTTCCTCCATAATTTCCCCCATTTAGAAGACTTTACGGAACGGCGGTGCGATGCGATGGCGGTAATCCAGACCGCAGATTACGTGTTTACATTGTGCCGTAGATGCGGAGGGTATAATGTGCTCCAGACGTGCAGCGCTGGCACCGGCACTCCACAATTACCTCTTCACAGTTTGTGCTACAAGATGGCAGCTTCATCCCGCCTGTGCGTCCGTCAATCTCCCCGCAGCGTGCTCGATGCGACGCTCTGGAATTTCTCCATTATTATCCTAAACCGATCGGGACCCCCCCCCAGTACCATTGTAGGGGAAACCGGACGGGATAGAGAAGGCGGCGAAAAATACCCGGCGATGACCGTCCGTCCGTCCGTCCCGCGGCGCGCCAAGATAAGACCTTCCTTCTGACCGATAGAATGCGTCAGCGTCCGGTGTCCACGGTCTGATCTCCCGCAATCTGAAAACAGACGCTCCACTTCAACATGCAGGAAAATCGCAGACTTCAGCTGTGCAGATTATATTGATAATTTGTTTATATTATATTTATTTGTTTATATTATATACTAAAAAAAACACAATGTAACCAAACGGTCCGATTTTATAATCTGCCTCAAGTTCTGACGGCAACCACCTGATAGTGGGAATAGAGGCCGCATCTCCGCAGATCATCGAGGAACAGAACACAAACCGTTCAAATCCTCAAACCGAACCCCCTCTTCATAGAGTTCATATCTATCCCTCTCAGTGCTCCCCTCGTCATTCTCCCCTCTCCCCCCTCGCTCCGCTTCCCTCGGCATGCTCCCCTCACCCCGCTCCCCTCACTCCCGTCGCCCCACTTCCCTCATCCCGCGCCCCTCTTCCCGCTCTCCTCGTCCTGCTCACCTCCCCTCGCTCTCCTCGTCCCGCTCCCCTCGACCCTCGCTCCTCACTCCGCTCCCCTCGCCCTGCTTTCCTCATCTTGTTCCCTGCTCCTCTCTTCCCGCTCACCTCCCCTCGCTCTCCTCGTCCCGCTCCCCTCGCCCCACTCCCCTCATCCCACGCTCCTCACTCCGCTCCCCTCCCCCTGCTTTCCTCGTCCCGCTCACCCCCCCTCACTCTCCTCGTCCCACTCCCCTCGCCCTGCTTTCCTCGTCTTGCTCCCTGCTCCTCTCTTCCTGCTTTCCTCGTCCCGCTCCTCTCGCCCCACTCCCCTTGCCCTGCTTTCCTCGTCCCGCTCTCCCCGTTCCACTCCGCTCGCCCTGCTTTCCTCGTCTTGCTCCCTGCTCCTCTCTTCCCGCTTTCCTCGTTCTGCTCACCTCCCCTCGCTCTCTTCGTCCCACTACCCTCGCCCTGCTTTTCTCATCCTGCTCCCCTCTTCCCGCTCTCCTCATCTCGCTCACCTCCCCTCGCGCTCCTCACTCCGCTCCCCTCACCCTGCTTTCCTCGTCTTGCTCCCTGCTCCTCACTTCCCGCTTTCCTCGTTCTGCTCACCTCCCCTCGCTCTCCTCGTCCCACTACCCTCGCCCTGCTTTCCTCATCCTGCTCCCCTCTTCCCGCTCTCCTCATCTCGCTCACCTCCCCTCGCACTCCTCCCTCCGCTCCCCTCGCCCTGCTTTCCTCGTCTTGCTCCTTGCTCCTCTCTTCCCGCTTTCCTCATCCAGCTAACCTCCCCTCGCTCTCCTCGTCCCGCTCCTGTTGCCCCACTCCCCTCGTCCCGCGCCCCTCACCCCGCTTCCCTCGCCCTCCTTTCCTCGTCTCGCTCCCCTCTTCCCGCTCTCCTCATCCCGCTCCCCTCGCCCCACTCCCCTCGTCCCGCGCTCCTCACCCTGCTTTCCTCGTCTCGCTCCCTGCTCCTCTTCCCGCTCTCCTCGTCCCACTCACCTCGCCTCACTCTCCTCGTCCCGCTCCACTCGCCTCGCCCCGCGCCCTGCATTCCTTGTCTCGCTCCCCGCTCCCCTCGTCCCACTCCCCTCACCCGCCCCACTTGTCATGCTCCCCTCATCCCACTCACTAAGCCAATTTTTTTTTTTTTTTAAAAGCCCATGGCGTGTGAAACACACCCAAAAACTCCACCCGGTGCCAAAAAAAGTGCACAACATAAAGAGTGAAACACAAAACGTGCAACGGGTGTAACAGCTATCCTCCACTAGGAAGGACCTTACCCTGATCCCCCGGGGCGTTAGGCTCCTGACAGGGACTGAGGTACTTATGGTCTGACTGGCCGAAACCAGACAGACCCCATTCGTCGGTGAGTCTGCCGAAACAGACCCATCCAAGTACTAGGTGGGGCTCCCCCGAAGGGAGACCCCCATGAGAGCAGGCGAACCAGGCCAGAAGACCATGTCCACCTACTCCCAAGTCGTTCAGGGCGGGCCCGAGGACCTACACCCTACTAAACACACTGTGACAAAACGTGTATACACCAAACCAAAAAAGTGACAACACAAGGGATAAATAAAAAGAAAGTGGGGAGAAGGAAGGTGGGAGAGTGAAAGGGGGTCATTGTGCAATACAATGGCCAGGCCCTCCGGCCAGGAATAAAAAATTCCTCCGGTCCCAGCCAAAAGGCCCGGCCCAGGAGGCAGGTGTGAAAACAGTGTGTGTGGTGACGTGACCAAGGTGCCAACACTCGAAAGTGCCCTCCGACACTGTGCAAGTATGGCACCCCTGGACTGCCACTCCAGGGGCACAATCACCACGGGCTTTTCTCTCAACCCTGACCAACAGCCCAGACCGATGCAGCCCCACCCCAGCCAGGAAGGTATCAGAACAAGTAGGAACCAATGGAGAGGATGAATTGGCAAAACCTCAACCACAGCTCCCATTGCTCCCACCTAATTATATTCGGCGGTACCGGCCAATTCCCCTCAATAACACCGAAAAGGGGCAGGCTTTCCCAACCGAAAAACTGAAAGGGGCGGAAACCACACAAATCTAGGCCAGAAGGCCAGGGACCCCGGCCCTTCAGCTTCGACCCAATGGTTCTTCATTCCGATCAGAAGGCTTCCGCCTCCACACCAGCAGGTTTTGCATACGCCACCCGCCATCCCTTTCCACCTCGCCGTGTACTGGGGACGGTTAGCACAGCGCCACCTCCTGGCAACTGATAAGAACAGATACTACACTTGATCTTAGCCAAAAGGCCGAGAAGCAATATGCTAAGCCAAACTCCGCCCCCTTCAGTCTTGCACCGGTGTATCGGCTCCTCTCCTGGACTGAAAAGGCTTCCTCTGAATGTCCACAATGTGCATTAGAAGCTGCAGCAAGTCAGATAGAGCCCCGCCTCATTTCCTGGCTGGGGGTGCCAGCCTGACTGTCCCTAGTCCCGTCCCTTTCATTCATTGGATTTCAGTTCTTTCACCTATGCAAATAAAGCCTGCCCACTCCTCCGAGTGACACCCACCCATCAAGGCATTTCGATATTTGCATAACTCCTCCTAAGAGCCCGCCCACCTCTTGCATCAGGACTGAGGACATTGGAGAGGAGTACTGAGGCCAGTTGATGTGATGTTTCCCAGGAAGATATGTACAGCCCCCTGCAAGCCCCTCCCTCCAGCCATGATCTGCCTGCGTTGCATAGAGAAGCACGGAGACCCAGTGATGACATCACTAGGTAAAAAATAAGGAATGCAACTATAGTGAAAATGCTTTATTTAAATACAGTGGGGCAAAAAAGTATTTAGTCGCCACCAATTGTGCAAGTTCTCCCACTTAAAAAGATGAGAGAGGCCTGTAATTGTCATCATAGGGAAACCTCAACTATGAGAGACAAAATGTGGAAACAAATCCAATCACATTCTCTGATTTGGAAAGAATATTTTTTGCAAATTCTGGTGGAAAATAAGTATTTGGTGAATATGAAAAGTTCATCTCAATACTTTGTTATATATCCTTTGTTGGCAATGACAGAGGTCAGACGTTTTCTGTAAGTCGTCACAAGGTTGTCACACACTGTTGCTGGTATGTTGGCCCCTCCTCCATGCAGATCCCCTCTAGAGCAGTGATGTTTTGGGGTGTCGCCGGACAATACGGACTTTCCACTCCCTCCAAAGGTTTTCTATGGGGTTGAGATCTGGAGACTGGCTAGGCCACTCCAGGACCTTGAAATGCTTCTTACGAAGCCCCTCCTTCATTGCCCGGGTGGTGTGTTTGGGATCATTGTCATGCTGAAAGACCCAGCCACGTTTCACCTTCAATGCCCTTGCTGATGGGAGGAGGTTTGCACTCAGAATCTCACAATACATGGCCCCATTCATTCTTTCATGTACACGGATCAGTCGTCCTGTTCCCTTTGCAGAGAAACAGCCCCAAAGCATGATGTTGCCACCCCCATGCTTCACAGTAGGTATGGTGTTCTTTGGTTGCAGCTCAGCATTCTCTCTCCTCCAAACACGACGAGTTGTGTTTCTACCAAACAGTTCTACTTTGGTTTCATCTGACCATATGACATTCTCCCAATTCTCTTCTGGATCATCCAAATGCTCTCTAGCAAACCTCAGACGGGCCCGGACATGTACTGGCTTAAGCAGGGGGACACGTCTGGCACTGCAGGATCTGAGTCCCTGGCGGCGTAGTGTGTTACTGATGGTAGCCTTTGTTACGTTGGTCCCGGCTCTCTGCAGGTCATTCACTAGGTCCCCCTGTGTGGTTCTGGGATTTTTGCTCACCATTCTTGTGATCATTTTGACCCCACGGGGTGAGATCTTGCGTGGAGCCCCAGATGGAGGGAGATTATCAGTGGTCTTGTATGTCTTCCATTTTCTAATTATTGATTTCTTCACACCAAGCTGCTTGCCTATTGCAGATTCAGTCTTCCCAGCCTGGTGCAGGTCTACCATTTTGTTTCTGGTGTCCTTGGGCAGCTCTTTGGTCTTCACCATAGTGGAGTTTGGAGTGTGACTGTTTGAGGTTGTAGACAGGTGTCTTTTATACTGATAACAAGTTCAAACAGGTGCCATTAATACAGGTAATGAGTGGAGGACAGAGGAGCCTCTTAAAGAAGAAGATACAGAAATCTTACTTGTTTGTAGCTCACCAAATACTTATTTTCCACCATAATGTGCAAATAAATTCTTTCCAAATCAGAGAATGTGATTGGATTTGTTTCCACATTTTGTCTCTCATAGTTGAGGTTTCCCTATGATGACAATTACAGGCCTCTCTCATCTTTCTAAGGGGGAGAACTTGTACAATTGGTGGCGACTAAATACTTTTTTGCCCCACTGTATGTCATTATCATGTTGATAAAGGAGGGGGAGGGGGGACTGGTGAAGGGAAAATATAAGGCAGGGGGGGGGTCTATACTTATGCAGTTGATTTCTTTACGTCTTTTTCTGCAATCTTTGCAGAGATGCTTCCCCTCAGACATTATCAAGTCTCTTTCTGAAGATCGATCTAAAATGAATATAATTAGAGATCTGATGTTCGGAGAGAAAAATCTTGGGGGTGAATACTTTTGCTGTGTGCTGGGAACCCCGCCGATAGGTCGTCCCTCTGACATCGCTCGGTATGACAGTCGTCCCTCTGACATCGCTCGGTATGACAGTCGTCCCTCTGACATCGCTCGGTATGACAGTCGTCCCTCTGACATCGCTCGGTATGACAGTCGTCCCTCTGACATCGCTCGGTATGACA
Organism: Rana muscosa; assembly: GCA_029206835.1. Lineage (NCBI taxonomy): Eukaryota > Metazoa > Chordata > Amphibia > Anura > Ranidae > Rana > Rana muscosa. Next base: position 213,587,278 of record CM055119.1, read on the forward strand.
GTCGTCCCTCTGACATCGCTCGGTAGGACGGTCGTCCCTCTGACATCGCTCGGTAGGACGGTCGTCCCTCTGACATCGCTCGGTAGGACGGTCGTCCCTCTGACATCGCTTGGTATGACAGTCGTCCCTCTGACATCGCTCGGTAGGACGGACGTCCCTCTGACATCGCTCGGTATGACGGACGTCCCTCTGACATCGCTCGGTATGACGGACGTCCCTCTGACATCGCTCGGTATGACGGACGTCCCTCTGACATCGCTCGGTATGACGGACGTCCCTCTGACATCGCTCGGTATGACGGACGTCCCTCTGACATCGCTCGGTATGACGGACGTCCCTCTGACATCGCTCGGTAGGACGGACGTCCCTCTGACATCGCTCGGTATGACGGACGTCCCTCTGACATCGCTCGGTATGACGGACGTCCCTCTGACATCGCTCGGTATGACGGACGTCCCTCTGACATCGCTCGGTATGACGGACGTCCCTCTGACATCGCTCGGTATGCCGGTCATGTCTGACTAATAAGATATTAGAAGGGACAGAAATAAAAATTATTTGGCACGCGATTCCAGGATTGCGCCAATCCCTTCCCTCCCGCTAGTCGCAGGTACACGTGTGCAGACTTTCTTCTTCGTGTTTCTAAACCACAACTAACCACAAGCGGAGCTGCCAGGTTTTTGGCTGGAGTTCACCGATTTAACCCCCCCGAGTGCCGGGCCGGCGCAGCGCAGGTATGCGAGTCCCCCTCGGGGCGGCCGGTGGCAGTGGAAGGGTTAAGCCATTTGTGGGATTTTTAGCTGGCAGCGGAGGCCCCCACATAATTGCTGCAGGTTTGTGTACAATCCTCCTCTTGTAATTACGACCTTCAGATCAGACGACGTACAATCAGGCGCTGTGTCGGGATGTGTTGTTACACGCTGCGTGCTGCAATACGTCGCCGTCAGTTCTGAATGAAGAAACAATGCCGCGATCTTAACGCATCGAACAATTACTCCGAATTAACAACAAACACAATGGAGGTTTAACTGCTGACAGCGCCATTTATAATCCATGCAGGGAATTAATAAACGGCTCTAGTTTTTCTCATCGACATGAAACATCGTTTCAATGTAATGTGACTCCACCTGGAACTGAGACTTCACCTAATACTAAGACCCCACCAAGTACTGAGACTCCACCTAGAACCGAGACCCCCACCAAGAACCGAGACCTCAACCTAGAACCGAGACCCCCACCTAGAACCAAGACCTCCACCTAGAAGCTAGACCCCCACCTAGAACAGAGACCTCCACCTGGAACCAAGACATTCACCTAGAACCGGGACCTCCACCTAGAACTGAGACCTCCACCTGATATTGAGAATCCACTGGATAGTGGCACTCTACCTGCTACTGAGACTCCACCTGCTACTGAGACTCCACCTGCTACTGAGACTCCACCTGCTACTGAGACCATTTGGTGATGAGACTCCACCTGCTGCTGAGACTCCACCTGCTGCTGAGACTCCATTTGGTGATGAGACTCCACCTGCTACCCAGACTCTACCTAGAACAGTGGTGTACCCCAAGGTTCAGTGCTGGGACCCTTACTTTTTAATATGTTTATAAATGATATTGGGTCTGAGATCAAAAGTAACATTTCTGTCTTTGCAGATGACACAAAGCTATGCAGTGGAATAACGTCCTTACAGGATGTCGCCAATTTACAAGCCGACCTCAATGCTCTGTCTAATTGGGCGACTATGTGGCAGATGAGGTTTAATGTTGATAAATGTAAAGTTATGCACTTGGGGGCTAATAATATGAATGCATCATACATACTAGGGGGAGTACAACTGGGGGGATCCGTAGTGGAGAAGGATCTGGGGGTTTTGGTAGATCATAAGCTCAATAATGGCATGCAATGCCAAGCTGCGGTTTCCAAAGCGAGCAAAGTCCTTTCTTGTATTAAGAGAGGTATGGTCTCCAGAGAGAGAGATATCATTTTGCCCCTGTTCAAATCATTAGTAAGACCTCATCTGGAATATGCAGTTCAGTTTTGGGCCCCAGTTCTCAAAAAGGATATTGGGGAACTGGAGAAAGTGCAGAGAAGGGCAACCAAACTGATAAGAGGCATGGAGGAGCTCAGCTATGAGGAGAGATTAGAGGAACTGAATTTATTCTCTCTTGAGAAGAGGAGATTAAGGGGGGATATGATCAACATGTACAAATACATAAGGGGTCCATATAGTGAACTTGGTGTTGAGTTATTCACTTTACGGTCATCACAAAGGACAAGGGGGCACTCTTTGCGTCTAGAGGAAAAGAGATTTCACCTCCAAATACGGAAAGGTTTTTTCACAGTAAGAGCTGTGAAAATGTGGAATAGACTCCCTGCAGAGGTGGTTCTGGTCAGATCAGTAGATTGCTTTAAGAAGGGCCTGGATTCTTTCCTAAATGTACAGAATATAACTGGGTACTGACATTTATAGGTAAAGTTGATCCAGGGAATATCCGATTGCCTCTCGGGGGATCAGGAAGGAATTTTTTCCCCTGCTGTAGCAAATTGGATCATGCTCTTCTGGGTTTTTTTTGCCTTCCTCTGGATCAACTGTGGGTATAGAATTGGGTATATGGGATTGTACGATATATGTTTATTTTTATTTATTTTTTTATTTATTTTTTACGGTTGAACTGGATGGACTTGTGTCTTTTTTCAACCTGACTAACTATGTAACTATGTAACTATGTAACTTGGACTCCACCTGCCACTGAGACTCCACCTGCCACTGAGACTCCACCTGGTACAGAGACATTTGGTGATGAGACTCCATTTCTGTTTCCACATCACACAGCCTCACCTTCCAATCTTTATTCACTATAATACAACCCCCCTACACATAGGAAGAGATTGAGGATCCCGGTCACCATTCTTGGCTGATTCCTAAACCCTGATGAAGGGGGGCTGTGATAATCCTGAAACATGTTGAATGTTTTATTTCAACTGATTTTTTTCCAGTCTTCTCACACTTTGGAGCTCCTTCATCCCAACACGGATTTAAGATAAGAAGAATCTCTGCCCAGAATCATCTCCTTTTTGAATCTGGTGAAAGATTCCAATAACATCTTACACGCTTTAGGGGCCAAAGCCCATTTGCTGTGATCGTTACACTGGCCTATTCCTCAGGGGTGGAGTCTCTGCCAGGATTGACTGACAATTGAAGATTTAAATGGAAGTAGCCCTGGGGGCTTTAAACCCAGGGCCCCTCTGCCTCACCGGGTTCTTATTCAATCCAAATATTTCTCATGTCTGATGTTCTTTCAAGTCTGGAGTAAACATGCTGAGGTAAAACATACGATGAATCCCAGGAGAGCACAATGGATCCAAGGAGAGCACAATGGATCCCAGGAGAGTACAAGATCCCAGGAAAGAGCAATGGATCCCAGGAGAGTACAAGATCCCAGGAAAGAGCAATGGATCCCAGGAGAGTACAAGATCCCAGGAAAGAGCAATGCATCCCCGGAGAGCACAAGATCCCAGGAAAGAGCAATGCATCCCCGGAGAGCACAAGATCCCAGGAAAGAGCAATGCATCCCCGGAGAGCACAAGATCCCAGGAAAGAGCAATGCATCCCCGGAGAGCACAAGATCCCAGGAAAGAGCAATGCATCCCCGGAGAGCACAAGATCCCAGGAAAGAGCAATGCATCCCCGGAGAGCACAAGATCCCAGGAAAGAGCAATGCATCCCCGGAGAGCACAAGATCCCAGGAAAGAGCAATGCATCCCCGGAGAGCACAAGATCTTAGGAAAGAGCAATGCATCCCCGGAGAGCACAAGATCCCAGGAAAGAGCAATGCATCCCCGGAGAGCACAAGATCCCAGGAAAGAGCAATGCATCCCCAGGGAGCACAAGATCCCAGGAAAGAGCAATGCATCCCCGGAGAGCACAAGATCTTAGGAAAGAGCAATGCATCCCCGGAGAGCACAAGATCTTAGGAAAGAGCAATGCATCCCCGGAGAGCACAAGATCTTAGGAAAGAGCAATGCATCCCCGGAGAGCACAAGATCCCAGGAAAGAGCAATGCATCCCCGGAGAGCACAAGATCTTAGGAAAGAGCAATGCATCCCCGGAGAGCACAAGATCTTAGGAAAGAGCAATGCATCCCCGGAGAGTACAAGATCCCAGGTGAGCACAATAGATCCCAGAAGATCCCAGAAGATTGCAATGGATTCCAGGAGAACAAAAAGGATCGTGGGAGTGTACAAGAGATCCCAGGTGAGTACAGTGGATCCCAGAAGAGTACAATGGATCCAAGGAGAGCACAAGAGAGCCCAGGTGATTACAATGGATCCCAAGATAGTACAGTAGATCCAAGAAGAGCACAATGGAACGTGGGAACATCCAAGGGATACCAGGATAGTGCAATGAATCCCAGATCAGTACAGTGGATCCCAGAAGACTGCAAAATATCTTTAGAGAGCACAATAGAGCCCATAAGAGTACATCGGATGCTAGGAGAGTGCAATCGATTCTAGGAAAGCACAGTAGATCGTGGGATTGTACAGTGGATCCCAGGAGAGCACAGTGATCACTAGGAGTGTACAGTGGATCCCAGGAGATCACAGTGATCACTAGGAGTGTACATTGGATCCCAGGAGAGCACAGTGATCACTAGGAGTGTACAGTGGATCCCAGGAGAGCACAGTGATCACTAGGAGTGTACAGTGGATCCCAGGAGAGCACAGTGATCACTAGGAGTGTACAGTGGATCCCGGGAGAGCACAGTGATCACTAGGAGTGTACAGTGGATCCCAGAATAGCACAGTGATCACTAGGAGTGTACAGTGGATCCCAGGAGAGCACAGTGATCACTAGGAGTGTACAGTGGATCCCAGGAGAGCACAGTGATCACTAGGAGTGTACAGTGGATCCCAGGAGAGCACAGTGATCAGTAGGTGAGTACAGTGGGTCGCAGGAGAGCACAGAGATCACTAGGAGTGTACAGTGGATCCCAGGAGAGCACAGTGTTGACTAGGAGTGTACAGTGGATCCCAGGAGAGCACAGTGATCACTAGGAGTGTACAGTGGATCCCAGGAGAGCACAGTGATCACTAGGTGTGTACAGTGGATCCCAGGAGAGCACAGTGATCACTAGGAGTGTACAGTGGATCCCAGGAGAGCACAGTGATCACTAGGAGTGTGCAGTGGATCCCAGGAGAGCACAGTGATCACTAGGAGTGTACAGTGGATCCCAGGAGAGCACGGTGATCACTAGACGTGTACAGTGGATCCCAGGAGAGCACGGTGATCACTAGGAGTGTGCAATGGGTCACAGGAGAGCACAGTGATCACTAGGAGTGTACAGTGGATCCCAGAAGAGCACAGTGATCACTAGGTGTGTACAGTGGGTCACAGGAGAATACAATCGATTGTTGGAGCACACAGTGGATCCCAGGAGATTACAATCGACCACAAAAGAGTACAGTGAATAAAAGTAGCACATAATCGATCAAATTAGAGTACATTAGATCCCAGGAGAAAACAATAAATCAGGGGAGCATAAACTGGATAACAGGAGGGTAGAAAGGATCCCAAGAGTGTAATATAGAGAACAACGCACATTTTTTGTCATTTTATCAGTAAACACCTGTCACGGAGCTTCAGTCAGCAACTCTGCTTAGGCTGAGGTCATCAGTCTGCTGCAAGTAGGAGGAAGCATTTCCTCAATCTCCCCTCCCAGTGATTTGACTGTACATTATTGCTTTGTAGAAGGAGGAGGAAGCATTTCCTCAGTCTCCCTCTCAGGGCCGGGACAAGGGGTGGGCAGGAGGGGAAACTGCCCTGGGCACTGTGGTGAGGGGGGGGGCTCTAGGAGTGGTAATTCCGGGGGGTTTGTGGTAGGAGATTTTTTTTATTGGGGGGAGATTTGTGCTAGTATGGATGATTGGGGGGCATTTGTATTAAGAGGAGGGATGGGGTGGAGGATTTGTGCTAGATGGGGTAATTGTTTTTTAGGGGGGGCACTTTTGCTGGGAGGGGTTTTTATTTGTGGGGGGGCATTTTTTCTGGGGGGGATGGAGGGAGCAAAGATTTGTGCTAGGAGGGGTAATTTTGTTTGGGGGGGGGCATTTTTGCTGGGAGGGGATTTTTTCTGGGGGAGATGGAGGGGGCAAAGATTTGTGCTAGGAGGGGTGTTTTTTTTGGGGGGGCATTTTTGCTGGGGAGGATTTGGGGGATGGAGGGGGCAAAGATTTGTGCTGGGAGGGGGGATTTTAGTAGGGGGGGGCGATTTTTATTGGGATTAGGGGGAATTCATGCTTAGGCGGTAATCATGCAGATTAGTGCCCATTTTTTTTGGGGGGGGGGGGGGATTTTTGCTGACACATAATTATCATACTACTTGGGGGAGGGGGGCAGTTTGGCACGTTCGCTCCGGGCTCTAGGTGACCTTGTCCCAGCACTGCTCCCTCTTGCAGCAGAGCCGGCATTCTCAGTCCAGGAAGTAGATGGTGACCCTGGATGATGCCTAAACAGAGATGGTGCCGTTCCCTTCTGGAGAGTAAAGCAGATGAAGGTTTGTCCGGGGGTAGTCCTGTGATCTCTATGAGATGGAAATAAGGGCCTGTATGGCTTGCCTGCACAGTGCCCCCCCCCCCACCAATCCTTGTATGCCACAAGCAGCTCAATATCGGTAACCTAAAGGGGCCCAATCCTGGGATCTCATCTCGGCCGCCCATTAGCCGCTATACAACCGCACTGGCATATCGCCGGCTGACCCCTGGCGCCCCCGGTGGGCACTCACACACAAAGCAGCAAAAAAAAAAATAGGACAAAATAAAACAGGAGAGAAATGTGCGCGGCGAAGGCCGCATTGTCCTCGTACAAATGAAGATATTATAATCGCAGAATCCACGGAAAGGAAGAACAAAAAAAAAAAAAAAAGGGACACAAAACGTGTTTTGTCATTTGTGATGAAGTTATAAAAACAACAGACATTGAATGTGCCAAGTGCGCCTCAATCTGTCATAATCACAGGCGTATTGAAGAGAGGACAAAAAAGGACTAATTGCATAGGAGCAATCTGCCGCCAATAGGTTAGACATCCAGCCTGGCGGCACAATGCAAAAAAAAAACACAACGCCGCGAGCGCGCAGCAGAATGTCATCGCTCATTTTCAGGCAATTACCTTCCTTCTTGTCAACAGTTTTAATAACCTCCATCATCTCTAAAAGACTTTTTGCTTCAGTTAAATAATTTGCAGCTTTTTAATATGCAAATGCGCTTGTTCGTATGCGCGGGTGAAGAGTCTGGCGCTCTTCAAATGTGTCATTACAATGTGTAGCACCTGCACCTCGGGGGAACCGCGCTTTAATTGACACCTAATACCGTTCATTATTCCACTTACTGAACACCTCCTATTAGTCACCTGTAGATCGCCCGGCCCGCCACGGCCACCAACCCCCGCTATATATAGGCCACCCATTTTTAGTACCGCGCGGGGATTCGCCATCGGCGGGGCGCTCAGCTTCTTCCGGATCATTAGGCGCCAGGTAAGCGCACAGCTGCGGGTAATAACGCAGAAGCGGATGGATTTCGCCCCGGCGCTCTGCGATATTAGATAATAAGCGGTTTGAACCCGGAGCCGCGGCTTCCTCTAATAGCGCAGAAATCAAATACAAACATTATTTTATTGTTCCATAGAAGAGTTCAGGAGGGGCGCAAAACGCTCCCCGCCGCCCCCGACCGTACCGCCATAAAACAGAAAAACTCAAAAATGGTGGATACCAGGAGGACACAAAACGCTCCCTGCCGCCCGACCGTACCGCCATAAAACAGAAAAATGGTGGATACCAGGAGGACGCAAAACGCTCCCTGCCACCCAACCTTAACGCCATAAAACAGAAAAATGGTGGATACCAGGAGGACGCAAAACGCTCCCCGCCGCCCCTGACAGTATCGCCATAAAACTCAAAAATGGTGGATACCAGGAGGACGCAAAACGCTCCCCGCCGCCCCTGACAGTATCGCCATAAAACTCAAAAATGGTGGATACCAGGAAGACGCAAAACGCTCCCCGCCACCCGACCGTACCGCCATAAAACCATAAATGGTGGATACCAGAAGGATGCAAAACGCTCCCCGCCGCCCCTGACAGTATCGCCATAAAGCTTAAAAACGGTGGATACCAGGAGGGCGCAAAACGCTCCCAAACGCCCGACCGTACCGCCATAAAACGCAAATATGGTGGATACCAGAAGGACGCAAAACGCTCCCCGCCGCCCCCAACCATCCTGCCATAAAACAGAAAAATGGTGGATACCAGGAGGACGCAAAATGCTCACCGCTGCCCCCGACCGTACCGCCATAAAACGCAAAAATGGTGGATACCAGGAGGTCGCAAAACGCTCCCCGCCGCCCAACCTTACCGCAATAAAACAGAAAAATGGTGGATACCAGGAGGACGCAAAACGCTCCCCACCGCCCAACCGTACCACCATGAAATGCAAAAATGGCGACCATTACTGCGCATGTGAGGTCACGGAGCGCCATTACCACCGCCCCATCCCCGACTTCCCCAATAATTACAGAGAAGTAGTACTGTGCAGAGTCCATACACACAGAATAAGAACAGATACCGAGAATTACACCCGACATACAGGACAAGAGAAGTAGTACTGTGCAGAGTCCATACATACAGAATAAGAACAGATACCGAGAATTACACCCGACATACAGGACAAGAGAAGTAGTACTGTGCAGAGTCCATACATACAGAATAAGAAGAGATACTGAGAATTACACCCGACATACAGGACAGGAGAAGTAGTACTGTGCAGAGTCCATACATACAGAATAAGAACAGATACCGAGAATTACACCCGACATACAGGACAAGAGAAGTAGTACTGTGCAGAATCCATACATACAGAATAAGAACAGATACCGAGAATTACACCCGACATACAGGGCAGGGGAAGTAGTACTGTGTAGAGTCCATACATACAGAATAAGAACAGATACCGAGAATTACACCCGACATACAGGACAAGAGAAGTAGTACTGTGCAGAGTCCATACATACAGAATAAGAACAGATACCGAGAATTACACCCGACATACAGGACAAGAGAAGTAGTACTGTGCAGAGTCCATACATACAGAATAAGAACAGATACTGAGAATTACACCCGACATACAGGACAAGAGAAGTAGTACTGTGCAGAGTCCATACATACAGAATAAGAACAGATACCGAGAATTACACCCGACATACAGAACAAGAGAAGTAGTACTGTGCAGAGTCCATACATACAGAATAAGAACAGATACCGAGAATTACAACCGACATACAGGACAGGAGAAGTAGTACTGTGCAGAGTCCATACATACAGAATAAGAACAGATACCGAGAATTACACCCGACATACAGGACAAGAGAAGTAGTACTGTGCAGAGTCCATACATACAGAATAAGAACAGATACCGAGAATTACACCCGACATACAGGACAAGAGAAGTAGTACTGTGCAGAGTCCATACATACAGAATAAGAACAGATACCGAGAATTACACCCGACATACAGGACAAGAGAAGTAGTACTGTGCAGAGTCCATACATACAGAATAAGAAGAGATACCGAGAATTACACCCGACATACAGGACAAGAGAAGTAGTACTGTGCAGAGTCCATACATACAGAATAAGAAGAGATACCGAGAATTACACCCGACATACAGGACAAGAGAAGTAGTACTGTGCAGAGTCCATACATACAGAATAAGAACAGATACCGAGATTTACACCCGACATACAGGACAGGAGAAGTAGTACTGTGCAGAGTCCATACATACAGAATAAGAACAGATACTGAGAATTACACCCGACATACAGGACAGGAGAAGTAGTACTGTGCAGAGTCCATACATACAGAATAAGAAGAGATACTGAGAATTACACCCGACATACAGGACAAGAGAAGTAGTACTGTGCAGAGTCCATACATACAGAATAAGAAGAGATACCGAGAATTACACCCGACATACAGGACAAGAGAAGTAGTACTGTGCAGAGTCCATACATACAGAATAAGAAGAGATACCGAGAATTACACCCGACATACAGGACAAGAGAAGTAGTACTGTGCAGAGTCCATACATACAGAATAAGAACAGATACCGAGAATTACACCCAACATACAGGACAAGAGAAGTGGTACTGTGCAGAGTCCATACATACAGAATAAGAACAGATATCGAGAATTACACCCGACATACAGGACAAGAGAAGTAGTACTGTGCAGAGTCCATACATACAGAATAAGAAGAGATACCGAGAATTACACCCGACATACAGGACAAGAGAAGTAGTGCTGTGCAGAGTCCATACATACAGAATAAGAAGAGATACCGAGAATTACACCCGACATACAGGACAAGAGAAGTAGTACTGTGCAGAGTCCATACATACAGAATAAGAACAGATACCGAGAATTACACCCGACATACAGGACAAGAGAAGTAGTACTGTGCAGAGTCCATACATACAGAATAAGAACAGATACCGAGAATTACACCCGACATACAGGACAGGAGAAGTAGTACTGTGCAGAGTCCATACATACAGAATAAGAAGAGATACCGAGAATTACACCCGACATACAGGACAAGAGAAGTAGTACTGTGCAGAGTCCATACATACAGAATAAGAAGAGATACCGAGAATTACACCCGACATACAGGACAAGAGAAGTAGTACTGTGCAGAGTCCATACATACAGAATAAGAACAGATACTGAGAATTACACCCGACATACAGGACAAGAGAAGTAGTACTGTGCAGAGTCCATACATACAGAATAAGAACAGATACTGAGAATTACACCCGACATACAGGACAAGAGAAGTAGTACTGTGCAGAGTCCATACATACAGAATAAGAACAGATACTGAGAATTACACCCGACATACAGGACAAGAGAAGTAGTACTGTGCAGAGTCCATACATACAGAATAAGAAGAGATACCGAGAATTACACCCGACATACAGGACAAGAGAAGTAGTACTGTGCAGAGTCCATACATACAGAATAAGAACAGATACTGAGAATTACACCCGACATACAGGACAAGAGAAGTAGTACTGTGCAGAGTCCATACATACAGAATAAGAACAGATACTGAGAATTACACCCGACATACAGGACAGGAGAAGTAGTACTGTGCAGAGTCCATACATACAGAATAAGAACAGATACTGAGAATTACACCCGACATACAGGACAGGAGAAGTAGTACTGTGCAGAGTCCATACATACAGAATAAGAAGAGATACCGAGAATTCCCCTCTTTGCAGGTGAGAACACTGGTCTGGTAATGGTGATAATTATGGGCGGTGTGTGACATTAGACGCCCCCCTGTAGTGGCGCTGAGGTGCGGATGTCGGGGGGTGGCTCACACTTGTAGATATTTCCTTTTCTCTGTCGGGAATATACAATGTAACCAGAGAAAATATTTCATGTAGCTTCTTTATGTAATATTGGATATTCTGTCTATTCTTTCCTATTCCTTACTAACCTGTGGGATCCGGAACATTCCAGGAGCTGCAGAGAAGATGAAATCTCAGTGGAGCACATCTGGGGGTTATCATAGGAAGATGGAAACTTTTCCTGGACTTCAAACCTCAAAACTGGTTCAGCCAATTACAACAAGTACTACTACATTGCTACTACACCACTACTGCACCACTACACTACTACACCAGTACTACACCACTACTGCTACTACATCACTACTACACCACGGCTACACCACTACTGCAGAGCTACTACACCACTACTACAGCACTACTATGGCACTACTGCAACACTACTACACCACTACCGTACCACTACTACACCACCGCTACACCACTACTGCAGAGCTACTACACCACTACTACAGCACTACTACGGCACTACTGCAACACTACTACACCACTACCGTACCACTACTACACCACCGCTACACCACTACTGCAGAGCTACTATACCACTACTACAGCACTACTACGGCACTACTGCAACACTACTACACCACTACCGTACCACTACTACACCACCGCTACAGCACTACGACACCACTGCTATGGCACTACTACACCATTGGTACACCACTACTACAGCACTATTACACAATTACTATAGCACTACTATAGCACTACTACAGCACTACTGCACCACTACTACACCACTAACACAACATTACTACTGCACCACTAATACACAGATGGATTTCTTGTGTATGTAGAACATCAGCTCAGAGCGAGCCTCCGATCGTTTGGACCTGAAGGACTCCGATCGTCACACAGATCCCAAATCTTCAATCTGATAAACTTCCCCCATTCACCATTTATGACTTTTAATTATTTATTTCATTATTTGTTACAAACTGCAGAGAATACGGATGAATATTCATCACTTCCCGGTAATGAGACGAGAACGGCGGCGGAGAGACCCCTCAGCGGCGATCGTCTCGTTCCGCGGAGATCGCAGAGAATTTGTGTCCGCGGAGAGGACAGGAAATCTCGTTGTCACCGTCGGCGGGCCGGGAATCTCTGAGCCGCAGACGGGCATCTGGCAGCACAGCTGGTGAACAGGATTAATGTCAGAACAAAGATACTAAAACTCAACATATGTCGCAGCCCGCGGTGCTCGGCGCGGTACAACCGTACCCTGGCGGAGAGCATGTGTACAGCTGGAAAGTGCCACTGTGCCCAGCGCCGCGCGCCCGCAAGGTCACCGCTAAGGAAAGTCTTCACGGACGAGAGGTCACAGCAACTTTTCCTGCAGAAGGAAGCCGAGAGGACGGCGCAGATACAAGATGAAGAGCGCCGAGAGTCGTATTCAAAGAAATCCGCAAAATACCGCGCTACAGATCGCCACATCCTGCCGCATTACACTCAGATTGTCAAATGTTTTCATTACTAACCAGTGGTTTCAAAGTGAAGAAGGAAAAAAAATTAAATAATAAAACATAAAATAATAATATAAAAATTATCAAAAAAATTTAAATAATAAGTAAAAAAATAATAATACAAAAAAATGTAAAAAAATAAGAATGATGCGCGGAGAGGATGGCACAGATATAAAATGAAAACCTCAGTGGGTCGTATTCAGAGAGATCTGTAAAATACGGCGCTACAAATCGCCACATTCTGCGGGATTACATTTGTGGATTGTCCCACGATTGTAAAATGTTCAAATTACAAACCAGTGATTTTAAAGTGAAGAAAGAAAAATAATAAGAAAAAAAATAGTAATACATTTTTTTGAAAAAAATTTAAAATAATAAAAATAAAATAATAATAATTAAAAAAATTATTAAAAAAAAAAAAAAAAAAATATCCCCACGCCACTTACTCCTTCCTTTTTTTTTTTTCTACGGTATTGTATTTTGGCCTTTAAATGGTTTATTCCTTTTTACATGGATATGATATCTTGTATATGTCTAATGCAGGCCATACATGGGACAGTCATCACAGACTGTGGAAAATGTTGCATTTCATTTGGAATTTGCGGTCCCAGAGTCTGGAGGAGGAGTGGAGAGGCTCAGAATCCAAGTTGCATGAGGTCCAGTGTGAAGTTTCCACAGTCAGTGATGATTTGGGGAGTCGTTTCCTCTGCTGGTGTCGGGTCATCAAGTCCAAAGTCAGCTCAGCCCTCTAGCAGGAAATTCTAGAGCTCTTCATGCTTCCCTCTACTGACCAGATTTATGGAGATGCTGATTTCATTTTCCAGCAGGACTTCCCACACTGCCAAAACTACCAATACCTGGTCACATGATCATGGGATCACTGTGCTTGATTGGCCAGCAAACTCACGCACCCCATAGAGCACAGGTGTCAAACACAAGGCCCGCGGGCCGAATCCGGCCCTCCAGGCAATTTCATGTGGCCCTCTCACCTCTCCTGTAGCTGCAGGAGAGCTCCAGCCCTCCTCTGGTCCTCCTCCAGACCCTGTACTTTCTGCTTTCAAGCAATGCATCCAGCTTCTTCACTGCAGCAGCATAAGGAAAGGGGGTGCACTGTGATGTAAGGGAGAGTTGGGGACTCAACTTCTGATGGTGGGGGGCTCTTGACATCTAATGTAAGGGGAGAAAATGCGCTGGACACCTAATCTTACAGATATAACCGGCCCCTTTGAGGACAATCATAACCCTTTTGCGCCAAGCGGACGCATAAATGCGGCCTTGGCTTTAGGGGGTTATACCGGGATGATGCCTGTACCTGCAGGCATCATCCCGGTACCGTTGTTTAGAGCGGGCGATTGGCTATCCAGGCATAACAACCGATGCGGCTAAAAGCCGGAGGAGTGGGAGGGGACATCCCCCCCCTCCCGCCGCTCTGGCCGGGCCTCCCGTCCCCCCGGGAGACCCGATCCGCGATGCGTCACTTCCGGCGCCTAGAGACAGACTGGCATGAAGCCATAAACGGCTTTGTTCCAGTCTCCTGAATGTAAACACGGAAGCGACGTCACGACGTCACAACGTCACTTCCGGTTTACTCGGCTGCCAATGGCACCGGATTTAAAAAAATATACAGTATTCGGCCATTTTCGGCGATCTGAATACTTTGAAGTGCAAAGGAGGGATTTGGGGTCTTTTAGACCTCCGATCTCTCCATAAAGAGGACCTGTCACCACCTATTACTGTCACAAGGGATGTTTACATTCCTTGTGACAGCAATAAAAGTGTTTTTTTTTTAAACACAATTTAATAATGTAAAAATAAAATAAAAATAATAATAAAAAAAAATATTTAAAGCGCCCCTGTCCCCGCGAGCTCGCGCAGCAAAGAAAACGCATACGGAAGTCGCGCCCGCATATGTAAACAGTGTTCAAATCACACATGTTAGGTATCGCCGCGATCGTCAGAGCGAGAGCAATAATTCTAGCCCTAGACCTTCTCTGTAACTCTAACCTGGTAACCGTAAAAAAAAATGAAAACGTCGCCTATGGAGATTTTTAGGTATCGTAGTTTGTCGCCATTCCACGAGTGCGTGCAATTATAAAGCGTGACATGTTTGGTATCTATTTACTCGGCGTAACATCATCTTTCACATTATAAAAAAAAATTGGGCTAACTTTACTTTTTCATTTTTTTTAAATTCATGAAAGTTAATTTTTCCCAAAAAGTTGCATTTAAAACACCGCTGCACAAATACCGTGTGACATAAAATATTGCAACAATCGCCATTTTATTCTCTAGATTCTCTGCTAAAAAATATATATATATATATATATATATAAAATGTTTGGGGGTTCTACGTAATTTTCTAGCAAAAAATACGGATTTTAACTTGTAAACGCCAAACGTCAGAAATAGTCATGAAAGGGATAATGCTGATGCGGCCCATGATGAAATTTGAGATTGGCACCCCTGCCATAGAGGATCTGTGGAGGAAGATGAGAGACACCAGACCCAACAATGCAGAGGAGATGAAGGCCGCTATCAAAGCAACCTGGACTTCCATAACACCTCAGCAGTGCCTCCATGTCACGCTGCATTGATGCCGTAATCCATGAAAAGAAGCCCCGACCAAGTACTGAGTGCATACTATACTGCACATGGACAGACTTCTCACCAAGATAACATTTCTGTATTACAAATCCTTTTTTTTTATTGATCTTATGTAATATTCTAATTTTCTGAGATACTGAATTTTGGGGTGTCACTTGTTGTAAGCCATAATCATCAAAATTACAAATAAGAAATGCTGGAAACATATCACTCTGTGTGTAACACATCTATATATAATATAGGAGTTTCATTATTATTATTGTTATTTATTTTTTGTTTTAAACTTTTTCTTTTTTTATATTTAATTTTATTTTATTATTATTCATATTTTTTTTCATATATTATATATATATTTTTACAAATATGTAACTTTATTAAAAATCAAAGGTGCCAGCAGTGTTCAGGTATTTCTAACATGAATAATAATAAAATAAAATTAAATAAAGTTTAAAACAAAAAATAAATAACAATAATAATAATAAATATTAAAATGCAGAAACATGGAGGAAAAAAAAATGTACACACCTCTGTTGTTGATAAAGGGTGACAGCTTTTTTTAGGGTGGAGCTAAAGTGCAAACTTCTCCTGGATAGAGTAGGGAGGAGTCAAACCCTGGACATTACTTTTCCCATTGGCTGCCTCTCACCTTCTGTCCTCCAATCACAGTGACCAGATTTAAAGCACCGCCAATTTCACTCTCAACGATCACTTTGTGTATTTTACATTTGAAAACGTTGAATCTCCGATTTTGCTGACCGCAGATCCACCAACCACGCCTCTGATGCGTAAATGCGTATAAAACACACACCTGGCCAATGAGGGTTCCAGGCAAAAACTCCGCCTCTATATTCCAGCCATTTTCCCTCTGTGAGACACACTGAAGTCTGATTGGCCGTTTATTTCGGGGAATATTTCATTTACAAATATCGTCAAATGTATCAAATTTTATTTATTTTTAAAGTCCAGAAAATACAAATTCTTTAATGGATGTGAAGATGTTCTCATAGATCCCCCCACAACACCCCCCCCCTCCTCCCCCGCCCAACACAGATTCGTCTTTAGCAATAACTAATAATTAATGAAGGTCTGTCATTCCGTCTACGTCCGCAATCCGCAGAAATTATCCGCGTCCAACCGTAGGAATCCTTCTATCAGAACATGGCAGCTGGCACCTATAGATCCATTATATAGTCTGAATACGGAATGTCAGCTCAGGAGGCTAATTAGGAAGTTATAAATACACGCGGTAATTAATGGTGTCGCTTTAAATTACCTTGAAGGAAAATAATGTATAATTTGTGTTCGCTGACAGTTCTGAGACAAGTGCGCAGATCGCTCCTCGCGCGTCGTGTCGGGAAAACTCGCCGAGGAAAGTTTTCTACTGTTTGCAAGTTATATCAGCGGACTCCCTATATATATATATATACATTATCACAAAAGTAAGTACACCCCTCAGTCACATTGGTGTAAATCTTTTCATGTGACAACACTGAAGAAATGACACTTTGCTACAATGTAAAGTAGTGAGTGTACACAGGGGGAGGAGTGTACACAGGGGGGAGGAGTGTACACAGGGGGGGAGGAGTGTACACAGGGGGGGAGGAGTGCACACAGGGGGGAGGAGTGTACACAGGGGGGAGGAGTGTACACAGGGGGGGAGGAGTGCACACAGGGGGGAGGAGTGTACACAGGGGGGAGGAGTGTACACAGGGGGGAGGAGTGTACACAGGGGGGAGGAGTGTACACAGGAGGGAGGAGTGTACACAGGGGGAGGAGTGCACACAGGGGGGAGGAGTGTACAGCTTGTATAACGGTGTAAATTTCCTGTCCCCTCAAAATAACTCAACACACAGCCATTAATGTCTAAACCGCTGGCAACAAAAGTCAGGACACCCCTAAGTGAAAATGTCCAAATTGGGCCCAATTAGCCATTTTCCCTCCCCGGTGTCATGTGACTCGTTAGTGTTACAAGGTCTCAGGTGTGATAAATTTGGTGTTATCGCTCTCACTCTCTCATACTGGTCACTGGAAGTACAACATGGCACCTCATGGCAAAGAACTCTCTGAGGATCTGAAGAAAAGAATTGTTTCTCTACATAAAGATGGGCGGGGCTATAAGAAGATTGCCAAGACCCTGAAACTGATCTGCAGCACGGTGGCCAAGACCATCCAGCGGTATAACAGGACAGGTTCCCCTCAGAACAGGCCTCGCCATGGTCCACCAAAGAAGTTGAGGTCACGTGCTCAGCGTCATATCCAGAGGTTGTCTTTGGGAAATAGACGTATGAGTGCTGCCAGCATTGCTGCAGAGGGTGAAGGGGAGGGGTCAGCCTGTCAGTGCTCAGACCATACGCCGCACACTGCATCAAATTGGTCTCCATGGCTGTCGTCCCAGAAGGAAGCCTCTTCTAAAGATGATGCACAAGAAAGACAAGCAGACTAAGGAGATGGATTACTGGAACCCTGTCCTGTGGTCTGATGAGACCAAGATAAACGTATTTGGTGTCAGATGGTGTCAGGCGTGTGTGGCGGCAACCAGGTGAGGAGGACAAAGACAAGTGTCCTATATATATATTGTATATACATATAGTGGTACTCACACTCCTATATACACCAACCAGCCATAACATTATGACCACCCATCTAATATTGAGTTGTTCCTCTTTTCCTGACCCATCCAGGCATGGGCTCCACTAGACCTCTGAAGGTACGCTGTTGTATTTGGCACCAAGCAGTCACTAGCAGATCCTTTAAGCCCTGGAGGTTGGGAGGTGGGGCCTCCATGGATCGGACTTCACATCTCACAGATGCTCAATTGGATTTTGGAGGCCAAGTCAACACTTCCAACTCGTTATTGTGTTCCTCAAACCATTCTTGTATTCATCAGGCCAGGCCTCCTTCTTCCATTGCTCCGTGGTCCAGTTCTGATGCTCACGTGCCCATTGTAGGCGCTTTTGGACATGGGTCACCATGGACACCCTGAGCAGTCTGCAGCTACACCGCCCCATACACAACAACCTGCGATGCTCGGTGTGTTCTGACACCTTTCTATCACAACCAGTATAACCTTTACCAGCAATTTGAGCTCAAATGGTTCTTCTAGTGGATCGGACTACATAGGCCATCCTTCCCTCCCCACCTCCATCTATGAGCCTTGGCCACCCATCACCCTTTCACCAGTTTGCCGGTTCTACTTCAATGGACCTCTTTTGGTCAGTTCTGACCATTGCAGACCGGGAACATCCCACAAGAGCTGCAGTTTTGGAGTAACTCTGACCCATGTGACCAGAGGCTGCAGTGCTGCTCAGGGGCTATATTAGAATCCCCCTGAAAAACATTATCTTCATTGTAAAGACACTCCCTGCCTGTGGAGCGGCTGTGGTATTTACTAGACAGCCTCACTGACTAAATCTACCCGTCCCCCCGGAGTGGCCCTTTAATTCCTGCAGTCAGCGCTGGATTCCTTGCGGAATGTCAGATCCTCGTACGCCGCGCGCTCTGAGACGAGAATCCGTGGAAATAACAACATTTACAGGGATTAAGTAATCCTGACACAGATCTAAATATTTGTATTACTCCCCGCACCCCCTCCACCACCCAGCGCCGTGGAATGTGCGAGATTTTCGGGTGGATAGTAATTCCTCGCATGTTTACCGCCAGCGAATTCTGAGATATTCATCTCCCGCTCTGGGGAAGATACGGGAACGATCGCTGATCTGAGCCGCGTACCCGAGCCGCCATCATTGTACCAGAGGATCGAGAGGACAACCACCGGCCACATAAACTTTACAGCACGCTGGAAAATATCTGAAGGTTGTCCTATCCTGACCGTTCAGACCCGCCACTCCTCATCAGAGAACCGCCAACGCAACACAAGCTCCTCCCACACCGCCACTCTGATTTCTCTTTCCAACATTTCCCTTTGATAACAGATACAATGTTACAATCTAGAAAGAAATCACAATCACTGCTCACAATACACAGGAAATGATGGAAAGAAACCATGATACAAAGTCGCCTGGAAAGTAACAATCATCTCTCTGATAAGATATAAATATATAATAAAAATAATATTAAATAAAATAAATGCATACGTAATAAATATAATAATAAAAATTATCAAAATAATAATAATGATAATACTAATAATTATTAAAAAAAAAGTAAATATACATTTAAATAAAAAAGAAATCATACAAAATAATAATAATGATAATACTAATAATTATTTTAAAAAAAGTAAATAATTTAAATAAAAAAGAAATCATACAAAATAATAATAATGATAATACTAATAATTATAAAAAAAAGTAAATAATTTAAATTAAAAATAAATCATACAAAATAATAATAATGATAATACTAATTATTATATAAAAAAGTAAATAATACATTTAAATAAAAATAAAAAAATCATACAAAATAATAATAATGATAATACTAATAATTATATAAAACTAAAAAAAAGAAAATAATACATTTAAATAAAAAAGAAATCATACAAAATAATAATAATGATAATACTAATAATTATAAAAAAAAAGTAAATATACATTTAAATAAAAAAGAAATCATACAAAATAATATTAATAATAATGAAGGACCGCAGCAATGCAGGCAACAAGCGCTGTGCAGTACAATATTGCGTGTTATCGCACAGATATCCGGGGGACCTTATAAAACCACAAATTACCAACGTCATCTCATGTGAGATCCGCTAATAAGTAAATCTAGAACCTTAAGGTCCCATTCGCATATCACGTAACAGGAACAATCAATCCTGCTATTGCGATTTTCAAAGAGCGATTCTCAGGCGATCTTTGCGTGTCACATGCCGCGTTTATAGTCTGAACCGGCCCTCGGGCTCCATACACTCTTTAGAATTTTGCGATTTTGGAATCGTGAGCAGATTCCGCCCTTGTTCCAAATTAAGTAGCAATCGCTGCAGATCGCGGGTTCGGGTGCCATTATTCTTTTAATGACACCCTAAACGTGATGCGATTCTGCCGCGATTGGTGTTCCGTAGGATCGCCGCAAACCACCCCTTTAAAAAAAAAAATCACATCCGGCTTGTCGCCCAAAAAAAGGAGAAAGAGCTTCTTTTTGGGCGGCAAACGCGCATAGGGCAGCTCATTAAAGTGTATGTACTGTCCTCCAAAAAAGTAACGGCGAGCGTTGAATCTTTTCCTCTCCAAAAAAGTAACGGCGAGTGTCGAATCTTTTCCACGCAAAAAAAGTAACGGCGAGCGTTGAATCTTTTCCTCTCCAAAAAAGTAACGGCGAGCGTTGAATCTTTTCCACACAAAAAAAGTAACGGCGAGCGTCGAATCTTTTCCACGCAAAAAAAGTAACGGCGAGCGTCAAATCTTTTCCTCTCCAAAAAAGTAATGGCGAGGGTTGAATCTTTTCCACGCAAAAAAAGTAACGGCGAGCGTTGAATCTTTTCCTCTCCAAAAAAGTAACGGCGAGCGTTGAATCTTTTCCACGCAAAAAAAAGTAACGGTGAGCGTCGAATCTTTTCCACACAAAAAAAGTAACGGCGAGCGTCGAATCTTTTCCACGCAAAAAAAGTAACGGCGAGCGTCAAATCTTTTCCTCTCCAAAAAAGTAATGGCGAGGGTTGAATCTTTTCCACGCAAAAAAAGTAACGGCGAGCGTTGAATCTTTTCCTCTCCAAAAAAGTAATGGCGAGGGTTGAATCTTTTCCACGCAAAAAAAGTAACGGCGAGCGTCGAATCTTTTCCACGCAAAAAAAGTAACGGCGAGCGTCAAATCTTTTCCTCTCCAAAAAAGTAATGGCGAGGGTTGAATCTTTTCCACGCAAAAAAAGTAACGGCGAGCGTCGAATCTTTTCCTCGCAAAAAAGTAACGGCGAGCGTCGAATCCTCTCCCCTCCGTTCGACGCTCACCGTTACTTTTTTGGAGAGGAAAGGAGGGAAGTAACTTGCGTTGAATCCTTTCCTCTCCAAAAAAGTAAAGCCTTGTACACACGATCGGATTTTCCAACAACAATTGTGTGATGGAAGGGTTTTGTCGGATAATCCGACCGTTTGTACGCTCCATCGGACGAATCGTTGTCGGAATTTCCGACAACAAATGTATCATAGCATGCTCTCAAATTTTCCGACAACAAATGTGTGCCGTCGGATTATCCAATCGTGTGTACACAAGTCCGTCTGAATAAAATCCAAAGTGCAAACACGCATGCTCCGAACCAATGCTAACCATCAGACAACATTAGCAGAAGTTGCCCAATGGGTGGCGCTAAAGAGCTGAAAAAGCACGTAGTTTCATGTATGTTGGCTGAAAAAGTGTATGCAGAACAAGTTCACGGCCAACGCCCTTTGCACAAAATTCCACGGATTTGTCCGATGGGAAATCCGGCCGTGTGTACGAGGCTTAACGGAGATCGTCAAACGGAGAGGAGAGGATTCGACGCTCTCCGTTACTTTTTTGAGAGGAAAGGAGGGAAGTAACTTGCGTCAAATCCTTTCCTCTCCAAAAAAATAACGGAGAGCATCAAACGGAGGGGAAAGGATTCGATGCAAGTTACTTCCCTCCTTTCCTCTCCAAAAAAGTAATGGAGAGCATCAAATGGAGAGGAGAGGATTCGACGCTCGCCGTTACTTTTTTGGAGAGGAAAGGAGGGAAGTAACTTGCGTAGAATCCTTTCCTCTCTAAAAAAGTAACGGAGAGCGTTGAACGGAGAGGAAAGGATTCGCCGCTCGCTGTGACTTTTTTGGAGAGGAAAGGATTCAACGCAAGTTACTTCCCTCCTTTCCTCTCCAAAAAAGTAACGGAGAGCATCAAACGGAGGGGAGAGCATTCGACGCTCGCTGTTACTTTTTTGGAGAGGAAAGGAGAGAAGTAACTTGCGTTGAATCCTTTCCTCTCCAAAAAAGTCACAGCGAGCGGCGAATCCTTTCCTCTCCGTTCAACGCTCTCCGTTACTTTTTTGAGAGGAAAGGATTTGACGCAAGTTACTTCCCTCCTTTCCTCTCCGAAAAAGTAACGGCGAGCGTCGAATCCTTTCCTCTCCAAGAATTCAGGAAAAACGCTAAATCGCAGCCGGCGGCAAAAAAAAAATAAGGTGTCTGAAAACGTGATTTTTTTTTTTTGTTTTATTTCCAGGCCACGGCGTCCGTCTTTTAGAAAACGAGTGTCACATTGCAGAGAGCGGTGGTGGCGTGAAAATGTTTCGCAGTCAGAAGGGGAGTGGAGCGAACGGCGGCTAATCTTAGTTTCAATTTCCCTCTCCCGGCTAATAGCAGATATTCATTAGGAGCCGCACGCCGTAATAAATTATAATAATTTCAAACAAGAAATAAATTGCTAGGTAGCGGGTGAAAGAGCCATTTTTTTCCTTAAGCACCCTATAATCTAACTGTCACTTTCAAAAAAAAACTCCCGTCCCAATCAGCCCGCCGCCGAATTCTCAATTACTCGTCTACGTTAAATTAATAAAAGGTGCGAATAATGCTGACAAAATTCATCATTATTGCTCGCGGAGATTTAGTAAATTATAAGGTAATCTAAATTGTAAAAAAAAAAGAAAAAAAAGAAAAGAAAGAGCTATTAGCTTTCTTTACAAATAAATGCGTCTCCCTCCTCCTTTCAGCGAGTGCAGCGAGCGCGCGGCAGGCAGGTATGTCGCACATTCTGAATATTTTAGACACAAATGATTTAACCTATTGAGACGCGCGACGTGACGAGCTGTCAAAATGCGCCAAAACTTTACTTGTCGCTAGCAGGTGACGGCCATTATCTGAGTGATTGACGAGGGATCTGGCCCGAGGGCGGAATGATACAAACTGGGGTCCTGTCCTGGGATGACGCCATTCGTGGATCGACAGTTCAGGAGCGAGTCAGTCCAGTCTGTGGGTGGGGGGGTGGTCCAGGTAAGTACATTTACTTTAAGGCTAGGTTATATAGGAGCGCCCACGCGTTTCTGCACATTGCATGTAAGGCGGCCCATTTGTTTCACTGGGCTTCCCTACACACAAGAAATGCGTAAAAGAAGTCGCCGACCTGGAAGTCTCCGACATGGTGCTGCGGTTTGGCGCATTGCAAAAAAAAAAAACGCAGAGGTTAGCAGATGCTAGGGAGTGCTAGTCACAATTCATGGCACCACTCTGCGTCTGCTAAAGGGCAGCGCGTTTCTCTGCATATCGTATATATTCCCGACATACACAAGGTGCAAAACCTAAAGCCGAACGCCGGGATCAGAAATCCATCGGTCATGTGACTTCTCCCAGATCCGTGCAGGAATCCAGTGTGAGACTTCCTGTAATAAAGACCGCCCACTGCTGCCCCTCTCTCCTTGTGCAGGGGGACTGGTCTTGTCTCCGCCCCCTCCTATAGTTCTCTGTAGTTGGTGGAGCCTGTTGGGCCCCTCCCACAGCTCTGCTCTCTCTCTCCTTGTGCAGGGGAACTGGTCTTGTCTCCGCCCCTCCTATAGTTCTCTGTGGTTGGTGGAGCCTGTTGGGCCCCTCCCACAGCTCTGCTCTCTCTCTCCTTGTGCAGGGGAACTGGTCTTGTCTCCGCCCCCACCTATAGTTCTCTGTGGCTGGTGGAGCCTGTTGGGCCCCTCCCACAGCTCTGCTCTCTCTCTCTCTCCTTGTGCAGGGGGGACTGGTCTTGTCTCCGCCCCCTCCTGTAGTTCTCTGTGGTGGGTGGAGCCTCTTGGGCCCCTCCCACAGCTCTGCTCACTCTCCTTGTGCAGGGGGGGCAGGTCTTGTCTCCGCCCCCTCCTGTAGTTCTCTGTGGTGGGTGGAGACTCTTGTGCCCCTCCCACAGCTCTGCTCACTCTCCTTGTGCAGGGGGGCTGGTCTTGTCTCCGCCCCCTCCTGTAGTTCTCTGTGGTGGGTGGAGCCTCTTGGGCCCCTCCCACAGCTCTGCTCACTCTCCTTGTGCAGGGGGGGCTGGTCTTGTCTCCGCCCCCTCCTGTAGTTCTCTGTAGTGGGTGGAGCCTTTTGGGCCCAGGTAAGTAAAACGGGGGGGGGGGGGGCTGGGGGCCGGACACTGCAAGATGTTTTTTCACCTTATTGCATGTGATTAGAGCCTGAGGCTCTAATAGGCTTCAAAAAAGGGTGGGCGTGGGGCGCAGACCAGTGCGCTCTGACCCCACCCATTTGTGTGACAAAAGCCAAATGACATTAATATTCACTATTGTAACACTGATTCTACCTCCCTGCCAATCAGGGAGACCCGTTTCTCGATTGGCCGAAAGGAGAAGCTATCCTATAGGCTGAGGGAGGAGATGCATGGCGAGGATACCGCCATGATGCCAAAAAGGAAACACAGGAAAAGCAGGCCGCCTGTCGCCCGGGGCAAGATTTGCGGGGGGGTTGGGTTGCGGCTGACCCAACCGGGGGGCGGGGTGTCTGGCTGTGCACTGTTTGCCACCGCCCCCCTCCCAAGAAAATATACCCCTGGTCGCCACTGGTGACTGGTCTAGTCTCTGCCCCCCCCACCCCGCCTGTGGTTTTCTGTAGTGGGTGGAGCCTGCTGGGCCCCCCCCCCCCCCACAGCTCTCTGCACAGGGTATTGTACAGAACACTGATGATGTCACGGCTATTTTTTACGAGGTAATATCTGAGCCTCCTTTCCCAGTTGACGCCTATTTACGGGGAAAGCGAGTTGGGTTGGAGCCTATTCTGTGACGTCATTCCGCAATAAATAATAAAAACATCAATAGTAGTAATAATGCTAATAATAATATAAAATATATAATATTAATAAAAAATTATTTACAAAAAGTCATAATAATAGCAATAATAATGATATGGTTCTCTCTGGTGTAGGCAGCAATATTTGTCATGTATAGTTTGTCGTATAAAATAATAAAAAATTTTTATAATCGTAATATATTGTGTATAATAATGATCATAATCATGTTTGTTGTATATAATAATATTAATATATTATTAGTAATATATTGTGTATAAAAGTGATATTTGTAATAATAATAATAATAAAAATAATTACAATAGTATTATGTAATAATAACATCCTCTCTGCCATTGTACATAAAAAGTTTGTCATATATAATAATAATAATAATATAATTTGGTTTATTATTATTATTATTAATAATAATAATAATAATAATAACGCCCTCTCTGTCATTGTACATAAAGTTGGTCATATACAATAATAATAATAGAATTATGTTTATTAATATTTTTATTAATAAAAATAATGATAATAATAATAATAATAATAATAATAACGCCCTCTCTGCCATTGTACATAAAGTTTGTTATACATAATAATAAGAAATTAGGTTTATTAAAAAAAAATTTTTTATTAATAATGATAATAATAATAATAATTATAACGCCCTTTCTGCCATTGTACATAAAGTTTGTCATATACAATAATAATAATAGAATTATGTTTATTATTATTTTAATTTTTATTATTAATAATAATAATAATAACGCCCTCTCTGCCCTTGTACATAAAGTTTGTCATATATAATTATAACAGAATTATGTTTAATAATAATAATAATAATAATTATAACGCTCGCTCTGCCGTCGTACATTTGCGGCATGTATGGCGGCGGCGGCGGGTGATAAATCAGGGTTGTGTGATGTGTTTCCCGGGCTGGCCGGACGCCCGCAGGTCCCGGGCACGATAAGAAAAGAAGAGACGGATTTAATGCGGCGGGCGCTGTGGCCGCTCTAACAAGCTGTTTCGGCTCCCGCACACTTTGGCGCGATGGCTCCACATTACCTATTCAGACACAAGCGACGCGCCGCTGCTTTATGATTTGGCGCTGGTTTCGGCCCAGTGGGAGGCGCGCCCCAGACACGGTCGGCGATGGCATAAACATTTGCTCGTCTTCCCAGCCGAGCGGGTTGTGTGAATGAGGATTGGGCCCTATTACAGGATGAGTGATGTGAGGCCAGGCCTGAAGACTTCGGGGGATTCACAATCTGACATGTGAAATACGGAACAGCAGAGACGGTGACACGGGGTCAGGAACCAGCGCTGACATTTTGGATGCCGGCCCAACATTTCTGAGCCAACGTGCTGCTGCTCGGCGCTACAGACGACTCATTGCCGGGGACAGGACAACTTCCATACCGACAGAACTACAAGTCCCAGCACACCGACCACACACACAGCCAGAGCCGAGTCTATACAATAAAGAGGACCTAATGACACAAGCCTGCATTGCAGTAAAACGCATCAAAAACGCACCGGGATGCAACAAAAACGCATAAAAAATGCATTAAAAAAAAACAGAGTAAAGAGAAAAAAAACAGCAAAAAAGAAAAAAAAAAAGAAAAAGAGTCTGAAATTCATCTGGAAATACATCAGAAACGCACCAGATGCCCTAAAAATGCGTTAAAAATGCACATGCAGAAACGCACCTAGAACAGATCTGGAGTGCATTTTTGTGATGTGAACCGGCCACAAATTGGGAGAGATTGCTGGTCTGTGTGTTTCCCTGGAGGGCGGTGGTGGGAGGAGCAGCAGGCGGGACTTATGTGGTGATCTGGAGTCTGTAGCAGGCAGGAGGCGGGGCAGTGACACCGAGTCTGCAGCATCTCAAGAGTGTTGTCATCGTATGTTATTTAGCTTTATAGTGAAATGGGGTGTCGGGTAGGGGTTAGTCGGGGGGGGGGGGGGGTAAAGGTATCAGAAGGGTGTTTCAAGAGTGGGGGAATTTTTTTAAGCAAT
This sequence comes from Rana muscosa, assembly GCA_029206835.1. Lineage (NCBI taxonomy): Eukaryota > Metazoa > Chordata > Amphibia > Anura > Ranidae > Rana > Rana muscosa. Next base: position 213,614,509 of record CM055119.1, read on the forward strand.
GGTAGTGGGCGGAGCAGCAGGGCGGGTCTTATGTGGTGACCTGGAGCGGGAAAGTGATACCAAGTCTGCAGGACTGCAGCATCTCAAGAGTGTTGTCACCGTATGTGATGTAGCTTTATAGTACAACGGGGTGACGAGTGGGGGGTGGGGTGGGGTGACAAGTGGTGGGTGGGGTGACGAGTGGTGGGTGGGGTGACGAGTGGGGGGTGGGGTGGGGTGACAAGTGGTGGGCGGGGGTAACGAGTGGGGGGTGGGGTGACGAGTGGTGGGCGGGGTGACGAGTGGTGGGTGGGGTGATGAGTGGGGGGTGGGATGACGAGTGGTGGGTGGGGTGATGAGTGGGGGTGAGGTGACGAGTGGGGTGACGAGTGGTGGGTGGGGTGATGAGTGGTGGGTGGGGTGATGAGTGGGGGGTGGGGTTAGGCGAGTGGGGTGTATTATGGGGTCGGGGGGTCCTAAAAGTAGGGAAAGTACCTTAAACCCCTTTCCAGCCTTTTCTATACACGAGATTCCTCTGCATTTGTAGCCGATTGGCTCGCAGTCGACACATTATGGCGAGTTTTTTAAGAGCCGTTGCCGGCGGCCTGAATTTCTCAGATCTGAAAATTGTAGAATTTCTTATCTGCCAGTTAATCAGAACAATTTAAAGGGCCGGGACAGATTTCAGCCAGAAAAACTCGAGCCGGGGAAGTTGAGTTGATTATGGGTGATTTGTGGCGAGTCGTCGGCGTCCGCCAGGGCCGCCAATACGCGCTCTAATTAGTTGTGTATCTAAACAGCCCCGGCCAGCATTTTTATTCTACATTAAGACCCTTCGCTCCGGTGCCGACATTCCGGATCCTGACGGGCCGCGTCTGGGGAGCGAGTGCAAAATAATACATTTCCAATTTTCTGTAAATAAAGCGCCGGACGCGGTTGCTCGTCGTACTTACAGCCAGCGGCCCTCTAATGGGGCTTTTATGGGTGAGGACGGCTGTTTGCTCTAATGCGGCGCACCGTGTGCGAGGAGGCCATTTTCATTCATTAGAGCCGCCAAAAGCACTTAAAGCACTTTCAGGCCCTGGCGGGAAACGGCCGTGTCGGCGGGGGAAGTGAGACCAAATAACACTGAACTCCGTCCCCAGGAAAAACCCTCCCCCCCCCCAAAACAAGCGGACAATTCTCCGCCATAAGCGTCCTCCAGATTTCAGTTGTCACCACCTGCGTGCCGAGCGCGTTTAACCGCCTCACGCCCGGCGAAGGGTCACAGCAGAATAAAAGGATTATTGTGTGGATGGAGGAAAACGGGAAATGGATTTGGATACTTTGTGTATAAAAATAAACAGGAAATCGATCGGATTATTGATAAAGGCGAGGGAATGTTGTAACGTCTTGTGATCCATCCAATCCGCGTCCAATCACAGCGGATTTTTTCCTTTATTACCATATAAAAAAAAAAAGGAATGGGAAATCACTCGGATTATTGATAAAAAGAGGGAATTTTGAAACATCTTGTGATCCGCACCCAATCACGATTGTTCGATGTTTGCAATCCACTGGGGTTTTTTTTTTCACCATGATTTTTACTTTATTACTACATATAAAAATAAAAAAGAATGGGAAACCCCTCAGGTTATTGATATTTTGTGGACGGAGAAAGCAGAAAACAGGAAATGGATTTGGATAATTTGTGTTTCATCAAAATAAACAGGAAATCAATCGGGTTATTGATCAAGACGAGGGAATGTTGTAACGTCTTGTGATCCGAAAGATCCGCGCCCAATCACAGCATTCAATGTTCGAGGCCTACTCGCTTTTCCCACCAAGTTTTTACTTTATTACTGTTTAAAAATAAAAAAGAATGGGAAGCCCCTCGGATTATTGATTCTTTGTGGATGGAGAAGCAGAAAACAGGAAATGGCTCGGATTATTGATAAAGACGAGGGAATGTAACGTCTTGTGATCCGCGCCCAATCACAGCTTCAATTTTCACAGCCTACTTTTTTTCCTTCCGTGTTTTATACTTTTTTTTTACTGTATTTAAAAATAAAAATAGGAACAGGAAATTTGCTGGAATTATTGATACTTTGTGGATAGAGAAGAAGAAAGCAGGAAATGGATTTGGATACTTTTTGTTTCATCACAATAAACAGGAAATCGCTCGGATTATTGATGAAGATGAGGGAATGTTGGAACATCTTGTGATCCGCCTGATCTGCGCCAAATTGCAGCGTTCGATGTTCGAGGCCAACTCGCTCTTTTTCAATATAGTTTTTACTTTATTAGTATATATAAAAAATAAAAACAAAATCCACGCTCGATCACGGCGTTCAATGTTTGTGACCCGCTTGTTTTTTTTTTCCAGCCAAATCTTTTATTTTATTACTATATATACCGTAAATACTCGAGTATAAGCCAAGTTTTCAGCACATTTCTTGTGTGCTGAAAATGCCCCCCTCGGCTTATACTCGAGTCACCTTTTTGCGCCTAAACTCCTGGACTTTGGGGACCAAAACATGGTACAAATGTAGCCCCACTTTTCCTCTACAAGTGTGCAAAGTTGGTTGTCCGGGGGACCTACGGTCGGGGAGCACCGATTTTTCAAACCCGGGCACCCCTTCCGTAGACTCCCATGTTAAACGGTAATTTCTCTGGTGACTTTGGGGACCCGGTACTGGACAGTTGTAGGTCACCTGGACCTGGATCTTGGCACACATGTAGCCCCATTTTTTCTCTAAAAGTGTGCAAAGTTTGTTGTCTGGGGGACCTACGACCGGGGAACACCGATCCTTCTAATCCGGGCACCCCTTCCATAGACTCCCATGTTAAACATCAGTCTAGTCATGGGCACAGTGAGGCAAAGTGAGGCACAGTGAGGCAAAGTGAGGCACAGTAAGGCATGCAGATGAACACCCTAGGCTTATACTCGAGTCAATACGTTTTCCCAGTTGTTTGTGGTAAAATTAGGTGCCTCGGCTTATAATTAGGTCGGCTTATACTCGAGTATATACGGTATATATAAAAAAACAGGAATGAACTGAAAAAATTGCTCAGGTTATTGATAAAGATGAAGGGAATGCTGTGCAGTCCTGTGATCCATCTGATCACGGCGTTCGATCCTTACTCGTTTTTTTTCCACCAAATCTTTTTTTTTTTATTACTATATATATATAAAAAATAAATAAAACATCCGTATTATGTTCCCTTGTACTTTTGTCAATAAAATTCATTTGGAACAAAATAAAAATGAAAACATAAAAACAGGAAACCCCTCAGATTTATGATAAAAATGAGGGACTTTCATAACATCTTGTGGTCTGCCCAATCTCCACCCAATCACGGCGTTCTATGATTTCTATGATTACGCCTCATTTGTTTCCCCACCAAGTCTTTTACTTTACTACCATATTAAAAAAATGCACAGGAAATCTCTTGGGTTGCTGATAAAGACCGGAGCATTTTGTAATGTCTCATGATCTGGATCTCTTTGCTGGACTGGGGATGTCTCTTTGCAGGAGGGGGCATGTCTCTTTGCTGGAGGGGGCATGTCTAAATTGCAGGAGGGGGCATGTCTCTTTGCTGGACTGGGGATGTCTCTTTGCTGGACTGGGGATGTCTCTTTGCTGGATTGGGAATGTCTCTTTGCAGGAGGGGGCATGTCTCTTTGCAGGAGGGGGCATGTCTCTTTGCAGGAGGGGGCATTTCTCTTTGCAGGAGGGGGCATGTCTCTTTGCAGGAGGGGGCATGTCTCTTTGCAGGAGGGGGCATGTCTCTTTGCAGGAGGGGGCATGTCTCTTTGCTGGAGGGGGCATGTCTCTTTGCTGGACTGGGTATGTCTCTTTGCTGGAGGGGGCATGTCTGTTTGCAGGAAGGGGCATGTCTCTTTGCAGGAGGGGGCATGTCTCTTTGCAGGAGGGGGCATGTCTCTTTGCAGGAGGGGGCATGTCTCTTTGCAGGAGGGGGCATGTCTCTTTGCAGGAGGGGGCATGTCTCTTTGCAGGAGGGGGCATGTCTCTTTGCTGGAGGGGGCATGTCTCTTTGCTGGACTGGGAATGTCTCTTTGCAGGAGGGGGCATGTCTCTTTGCTGGACTGGGGATGTCTATTTGCTGGACTGGGGATGTCTCTTTGCTGGACTGGGGATGTCTTTTTGCTGGACTGGGGATGTCTCTTTGCTGGAGGGGATGTCTCTTTGCTGGACTGGGGATGTCTCTTTGCTGTAGGGGATGTCTCTTTGCTGGAGGGGGATGTCTCTTTGCTGGAGGGGGATGTCTCTTTGCATGAGGGGGATGTCTATTTGCTGGAGGGGATGTCTCTTTGCTGGAGGGGGATGTCTCTTTGCTGGACTGGGGATGTCTCTTTGTTGGATTGGGCTGTTTCTTTACTATATGGGGATAGCTCTTTGCTTTATGGAAATGTCTCTTTGCTGGATAGGCGTGATTTTTTTCTTGGGGGGGGGGGGGCAGAATTTCATTCTTGGACCCAGGCAGCACAATGTCTTGGGCCAGCCCGGTCACTACCCATCAGTTCAGTGGGCGGATCCCGCAATATTAGAATATTATTAGATATCAGTGACCAATCTTTGGGGTAGAAGAGACGGCGGCGGTAATCCTAACGCGATCGGTTGTACCGGGGCTCAATATTGACCGGCAATTCGACCAAAACAGAACCATCGCTGATGATCACATAGTGAGAAGAAAGGAACTCCTCCACAGGCTGTTACAGACATTGCTCAGCATGCTGGAGAATTTCACCCCGTGTGTGTGAGAAAAAAAAAACATTGAATTTGCTGAAGAACTACAAGTAGCAGCAAACCCCAGCAGTGTGTTTGCAGAAAAAGATGTTGGGATTTAATAAATCCAAGTCGCTAAATATACAAAATGTGCAAAATTGTTGAATTATTACAGTCACCGACTCCTGAAAATGCTGATTGGCCGGTTGTCTGCGGCTGCAATTATTTTCGGGTCACTGGCCCGGGACAAGCATGCAGCAAGTGAAGACAGATCTCTTTATCTGCACTCTGGCTCTGGGATCATAGACAGCCGAACATCTAAATACACAAATCAAATACATATTTAGGAGCGGTTTTACCTGTCCATGCGGTCCTTAGATTTACACAGCTCTACTACACAGCACAGTCCTGACCTGATTATTCTCTGCTGCAGCTAAGCAACACTTACAGGTCTTGTCCCTCCCACAGACAGTAAAGGGAGTATCTGCAGACTATGATGAACTTATCTTTCTGACCTCTCCTCCTATCAGCATGCTCCGTGCACTGCAGCACACCCGATTGGCTCCTTGTGATGTCTCTCCCTGCCCTAGTCTGAGCTCTGCTGTACAAAGAGTGCTGACACCAGTACACTTTCGGGTAACACTGCTTGTATCTAGTATAGAATGTCTTATCTGTATGCAGAGTTCATCTTTAACAATTTGCTTTCCGGTTTGCTACTCAGAATCACTTGGAATGCGAGAAATGCAGCGGCACGCAGCGATCCGACATTTATTGCTGTGACTGCAGATTTCGGGCCGGTGTCACCAACCAGCAGGAGGCGCTGAAATCTGGAGCTCCCCGGTACCGGCACAGCAGGCGGCTGATCAGGTACCAGGTCTGCCGCAGACTGGAACCTCTCTCGCCCTCTGGCACTTAAAGGGTTTAGGATACACGGCGAGGACGGTGCCAGGTGACACGCTGCTCCGGCTCGTCACGCCAACTGTTCCATGAACCCGGCCTGGCATCTCCTCTGAGGGGAACCACTAGAGCACCCACCCAATTAGAGGCGAGATGAGTGCCGAGCTGGCAGCAGTTTGGCAACAAAAGATCTTTCCTGGAATGACGGATGCGACAGTCACAGGACGCGGTTCCGCTTCGCAGACATCGCCGCCAAACACCCGCAAAATCCCCGCAGAGTCCACCGACATTCACCATTTAGCGGCAGATCGATCGCAGGTCACCTTTCCACCCATCGCCGAGGTCTCCTCCGGACACAAAAGCCGCCAATTGGTAAAGATCACTTTGCGCCCCAACCTTTCCCGGCTTCCGCCGTCTCCTCCCGGAGAAAACCCTTTCAGATCTCAGAAATGTCAAAAAAGAGGAAAATGGTATCGATTATCTTCATCAAAGAGACCGCTTACCTGCCGGCGGTCATCAGCGCAGAGAGACGACCGGATCAAAAGGAACAAAAACTGCACAATGGAGATGAAACAACAGAGCGGGCGAGAAAACGGGGCGAGAATAGTAGAGTCTGAGATACAGAGAGAGCCACTCGGTACCAATACAAGGAATATTTATATATATAGATGGGACAAGAGATACAGAGAGCCACCCGCTACCAATACAAGGAATATATATAAAGATGGGACCAGAGATACAGAGAGAGCCCCCCGCTACCAATACAAGGAATATATATATATAGATGGGACCAGAGATACAGAGAGAGCCCCCCGCTACCAATACAAGGAATATATATATATAGATGGGACCAGAGATACAGAGAGAGCCACCCGCTACCAATACAAGGAATATATATAAAGATGGGACCAGAGATACAGAGAGAGCCCCCCGCTACCAATACAAGGAATATATATATATAGATGGGACCAGAGATACAGAGAGAGCCCCCCGCTACCAATACAAGGAATATATATATATAGATGGGACCAGAGATACAGAGAGAGCCCCCCGCTACCAATACAAGGAATATATATATATAGATGGGACCAGAGATACAGAGAGAGCCACCCGCTACCAATACAAGGAATATATATAAAGATGGGACCAGAGATACAGAGAGAGCCCCCCGCTACCAATACAAGGAATATATATATATAGATGGGACCAGAGATACAGAGAGAGCCCCCCGCTACCAATACAAGGAATATATATAAAGATGGGACCAGAGATACAGAGAGAGCCCCCCGCTACCAATACAAGGAATATATATATATAGATGGGACCAGAGATACAGAGAGAGCCACCCGCTACCAATACAAGGAATATATATAAAGATGGGACCAGAGATACAGAGAGAGCCCCCCGCTACCAATACAAGGAATATATATATATAGATGGGACCAGAGATACAGAGAGAGCCCCCCGCTACCAATACAAGGAATATATATAAAGATGGGACCAGAGATACAGAGAGAGCCACCCGCTACCAATACAAGGAATATATATATATATATATATATATAGATGGGACCAGAGATACAGAGAGAGCCCCCCGCTACCAATACAAGGAATATATATATAGATGGGACCAGAGCTACAGAGAGAGCCCCCCGCTACCAATACAAGGAATATATATATATAGATGGGACCAGAGATACAGAAAGAGCCACCCGCTACCAATACAAGGAATATATATATATAGATGGGACCAGAGATACAGAGAGCCACCCGCTACCAGTACAAGGATATATATATATAGATGGGACCAGAGATACAGAGAGAGCCCCCCGCTACCAATACAAGGAATATATATATATATAGATGGGACCAGAGATACAGAGAGCCACCCGCTACCAATACAAGGAATATATATATATATATAGATGGGACCAGAGATACAGAGAGCCACCCGCTACCAATACAAGGAATATATATATATATAGATGGGACCAGAGATACAGAGAGAGCCCCCCGCTACCAATACAAGGAATATATATATATAGATGGGACCAGAGATACAGAGAGAGCCACCCGCTACCAATACAAGGAATATATATATATATATAGATGGGACCAGAGATACAGAGAGAGCCACCCGCTACCAATACAAGGAATATATATATATATATATATATAGATGGGACCAGAGATACAGAGAGAGTCACCCGCTACCAATACAAGGAATATATATATATATATATATATATATATATATATAGATGGGACCAGAGATACAGAGAGAGTCACCCGCTACCAATACAAGGAATATATATATATATATATATATATATATATATATATATATATAGATAGATGGGACCAGAGATACAGAGAGAGTCACCCGCTACCAATACAAGGAATATATATATATATATATATATATATATAGATGGGACAAGAGATACAGAGAGAACCACCCGCTACCAATACAAGGAATATATATATATAGATGGGACCAGAGATACAGAGAGAGCCCCCCGCTACCAATACAAGGAATATATATATATATATAGATGGGACCAGAGATACAGAGAGAGCCACCCGCTACCAATACAAGGAATATATATATATATAGATGGGACCAGAGATACAGAGAGAGCCACCCGCTACCAATACAAGGAATATATATATATATATATAGATGGGACCAGAGATACAGAGAGAGTCACCCGCTACCAATACAAGGAATATATATATATATATATATATATATATATATATAGATGGGACCAGAGATACAGAGAGAGTCACCCGCTACCAATACAAGGAATATATATATATATATATATATATATATATATATATATATATAGATGGGACCAGAGATACAGAGAGAGTCACCCGCTACCAATACAAGGATATATATATATAGATGGGACCAGAGATACAGAGAGAGTGACCCGCTACCAATACAAGGATATATATATATAGATGGGACCAGAGATACAGAGAGCCACCCGCTACCAATACAAGGAATATATATATATATAGATGGGACCAGAGATACAGAAAGAGCCACCCGCTACCAATACAAGGAATATATATATATATATATATATAGATGGGACCAGAGATACAGAGAGAGTCACCCGCTACCAATACAAGGAATATATATATATATATATATATATATATATATAGATGGGACCAGAGATACAGAGAGAGTCACCCGCTACCAATACAAGGATATATATATAGAGATGGGACCAGAGATACAGAGAGAGCCCCCCGCTACCAATACAAGGATATATATATATAGATGGGACCAGAGATACAGAGAGCCACCCGCTACCAATACAAGGAATATATATATATATATATATATATATATATATAGATGGGACCAGAGATACAGAGAGAGTCACCCGCTACCAATACAAGGATATATATATATAGATGGGACCAGAGATACAGAGAGAGCCCCCCGCTACCAATACAAGGATATATATATATAGATGGGACCAGAGATACAGAGAGAGCCACCCGCTACCAATACAAGGAATATATATATATATAGATGGGACCAGAGATACAGAGAGAGCCACCCGCTACCAATACAAGGAATATATATATATATATAGATGGGACCAGAGATACAGAGAGAGTCACCCGCTACCAATACAAGGAATATATATATATATATATATATATATATATAGATGGGACCAGAGATACAGAGAGAGCCCCCCCGCTACCAATACAAGGATATATATACATAGATGGGACCAGAGATACAGAGAGAGTCACCCGCTACCAATACAAGGAATATATATATATATATATATATATATATATAGATGGGACCAGAGATACAGAGAGAGTCACCCGCTACCAATACAAGGAATATATATATATATATATATATATATATATATATATAGATGGGACCAGAGATACAGAGAGAGTCACCCGCTACCAATACAAGGATATATATATATAGATGGGACCAGAGATACAGAGAGAGCCCCCCGCTACCAATACAAGGATATATATATATAGATGGGATCAGAGATACAGAGAGAGCCACCCACTACCAATACAAGGAATATATATATATATATAGATGGGACCAGAGATACAGAAAGAGCCACCCGCTACCAATACAAGGATATATATATATAAAGTGAAACTCGAAAAATTAGAATATGGTGCAAAAGTCCATTTATTTCACTAATGCAACTTAAAAGGTGAAACTAATATATGAGAGAGACTCATTACATGCAAAGCAAGATAGTTCAAGCTGTGATTTGTCATAATTGTGATGATTATGGCTTCCAGCTCATGAAAACCCCAAATCCACAATCTCAGAAAATGAGAATATTACATGCAATCAATAAAACAAGGATTGTACATAGAACAATATGGGACTTCTGAAAAGTAGAAGCATGCATATGTACTCAGTACTTGGTTTAGGCCCCTCAATGCGGCGTGGCATGGAGGCACTGCTGAGGTGTTATGGAGGCACTGCTGAGGTGTTATGGAGGCACTGCTGAGGTGTTATGGAAGACCAGGAAGCTTCAATAGCAGCCTTCAGCTCTTCTGCATTGTTCGGTCTCATGTCTCACATCTTTCTCTTGGCAATGCCCCATAGATTCTCTATCATAGATCCTCTATGGGGTTCAGGTCAGGCGAGTTTTCTGGCCAATCAAGCACAGTAATCCCAGGGTCATGTGACCAGGTTTTGGTACTTTTGGCAGTGTGGGGGAGGTGCCAAGTCCTGCTGGAAAATGAAGTCAGCATCCCCATAGAGCTCGTCTGCGGAAGGAAGCATGAAGTGCTCTAAAATCTCCTGGTAGACGGCTGCGGTGACCCCGGACTTAATGAAGCACAGTGGACCAACACCAGCAGATGACACGGCTCCCCAAATCAACACAGACTGTGGAAACTTCACACTGGACTTCAAGCATCTTGCAGTATGTGCCTCTCCATTCTTCCTCCATACTCCGGCTCCTTGGTTTCCAAATGAGATGCAAAATTTGCTCTCATCAGAAAAGAGGACTTTGGACCACTGAGCACCAGACCAGGTGTGTTTTTCTTAAGCCCAGGTAAGACGCTTCTGACGTTGTTTGTTGTTTGTTGTTCAGGAGCTTGACAAGAGGAATACGACATTTGAAGCCCATGTCCAGGATCCGTCTGTGTGTGGTGGCTCTTGATTAGGGATGAGCCGAACACCCCCCGGTTTGGATCGCACCAGAACATGCAAACGGGCAGAAAATTTGCTCTAGCACGCAAACACCGTTAAAGTCTATGGGACACGAACATGAAAAAACAAAAGTGCTCATCATGCCCACTGGCGTTTTTACAGCTGCGTTTTTTGAGCGTTTTTTACAGCTTAAAAACGCCTGTCCATAAATATTTTTTTTTTTTTTTTTGAAAAAAAAAAAAAAAAAAAAAAAAAAAAAAACGTCGGAGCTAAAAACGCGACCGCGCGTTAGTGCGCGTTTTTTTGACGCTCGCGTTTTTTCCTGCCTAGTTCTGACGCTGAGGAACGCACTGGCCCTGGGTTTTTTTTACAGCTTACAAACGCCTATGCTCTTTACAGCTCAAAAACGCCTAGGTGGGCATGAAGCTATAGACTAACATGGACAGGCGTTTTTAAGCTGTAAAAAACGCTCAAAAACGCGGCTGAAAAAAACGCCCGTGGGCATGAGGCCTTAAAGTTAATATGCAAGTTATTGTCCTAAAAAGGGTTTGGGGACCGGGTCCTGCCCCAGGGGACATGTATCAATGCAAAAAAAAGTTTTTAAAACTGAAGTTTTTTCGGGAGCAGTGATTTTAATAATGCTTAAAGTGAAACAATACATCGCTGGAGATCGAGACTGGACTACATCGCTGGAATTTTTTTTTCTTTTTTTTTTCTTTTTGATAAAGGACTTGTCCCAAGCCGTCTCCTGTGGTTTTTAAAAATTTTTACACTTTTTTTGTGAAATGGTACCAATTCACATAGTGGGGGCGGGATCTTGGGGTCCCCTTTGTTAAAGGGGGCTTCTAGATTCCGATAAGCCCCCCGCCCGCAGACCCCCACAACCACCGGGCAAGGGTTGTGGGGATGAGGACCTTGTCCCCATCAACATGGGGACATACTCCCCATGTTGAGGACATGTGGCCTGGTACGGTTCAGGAGGGGGGGGGCGCTCTCTCGTCCCCCCTGTTTTCATGCGGCCTGCCAGGTTGCGTGCTCAGATAAGGGTCTGGTATGGATTTTTGGGGGGAATCCCACGCCATTTTTTTTTAAAATTTTGGCACGGGTTCCCTTTAAAATCCATACCAGACCCTTCAGTATGGATTTTGAGGGGGACTCCTACGCCATTTTTTTTTTAACTTGGTGCAGGGTTCCCCTTAATATCCATACCAGACCTGAAGGGCCTGATGTGGAATTTGGGGGGACCCCCACCGCATTTTTTTTTCATTTTGGTTCGGGGTTACCCTTACTATTCATACCAGACCCAAAGGGCCTGGTAATGGACTGGGGGGGGAACCCATGCCGTTTTTTTCAGTGACTTTTATTTTATCTGTATTGCCGGGACCCCAACAATTCATTATAGTCGCGAGTAGTTTTAAATTACTTTTTTTTCCTTTAGAAATGTCATTTTGTGCAGGGACTGTTATAAACACGGGAAACGTGCGCTACTTTACAGGCATACTATAGACACCCCCCAGGTACGAAATTTAAAGGAATATTTCACTTTTATCGTTTCACTTTAAGCATTAATAAAATCACTGCTCCCGAAAAAAAAGGCCGTTTTTTAAAACTTTTTTTGCATTGATACATGTCCCCTGGGGCAGGACCCGAGTCCCCAAACCCTTTTTATGACAATAACTTGCATATTAACCTTTAAAATTAGCTCTTTTGATATCTCTCATAGACTTTTAAAGGGTGATCCGCGGCTTTCGAATTTGCCGCGAACACCCCAAATTGTTCGCTATTCGGCGAACGGGGCTAACAGCCAATGTTCAAGTCGAACTCATGTTCGACCCAAACTTAAAGCTCATCCCTACTCTTGATGCACTGACTCCAGCCTCAGTCCACTCCTTGTGAAAGTCCCCAACATTTCTGAATGGCCTTTTCCTGACAATCCTCTCCAGGCTGCGATCATCCCTGCTGCTTGTGCACCTTTTTCTTCCACACTTTTCCCTTCCACATAACTTTCTATTAATGGGCTTTGATACAGAACTTTGGGAACATCCAACTTCTTTTGCAATTACCTTTTGAGGCTTTCCCTCCTTATGGAGGGTGTCAATGATGGTTTTCTGCACAACTGTCAGGTCAGCAGTCTTTCCCATGATTGTGATTCCTACTGAACCAGACTGAGAGACCATTTAAAGGCTCAGGAACCCTTTGCAGGTGTTATGTATTAATTAGCTGATTAGAGTGGGACACTTTGAGCCTAGAATATTCACATATTTCACAATATTCTAATTTTCTGAGATTGTGGATTTGGGGTTTTCATGAGCTGTAAGCCATAATCATCACAATGATGACAAATCACGGCTTGAATTATCTCGCTTTGCATGTAATGAGTCTCATATATTAGTTTCACCTTTTAAGTTGCATTAGTGAAATAAATGAACGTTTGCACGATATTCAAATTTTTTCGAGTTTCACCTGTATATATATATATATAGATGGGACCAGAGATACAGAGAGAAGGACTGCTACAAAACATGGGGATAGATATATAGATAGAAAGATCAATAGATAGATAGATAGATAGATAGATAGATAGATAGATAGAAAGAAAGATAGATAGATAGATAATCTGATTTGACACTGTTTGGCCAACCATCCAGCTTCTTTGATTTTTCAATCAAATGATGTTTGGTGTGTGGGGGGGGGGGGTGACAGGACCACCCACAAAGTGGGTTCATACATTGTATTGCCAGGATAAGATGTCTATTCACCACGTGACATGATGACATCACAGTTGTCTGTACACCAAGCTCCTTGGATATTACTATATCTCTGCTCCCACTCTTCCAGAGAGAGGTTCATCATTTGTGAGGGTGTTGTGTACCCAGGTTGGTTTGGGTGTCGGGTACGTAGGTTAGGTTGGGTGTCGAGTATGTAGGTTAGGTTGGGTGAAGGGTATCCAGAGTGGGTTGGGTGTAGGGTAGTCAGGCTGAGTTGGATGTAGGATACCTAGGTTGGATGTAGGATGCGCAGACTTTGTTGGATGTAGGATGCGCAGACTGGGTTGGGTGTAGAAAACCTAGGCTGGGTTGGGTGTAGGAAACCTAGGCAGGGTTGGATGTAGGGTACCTAGGCTGGGTTGGGTGTAGGTTACCCAGGTGGGTTTGGGTATAGGTTACTCAGGATAGGTTTGATGTAGGGCAATGAGGTTGGTTTTTGCTGGGTGTAGCGTACCCAGTTAGGTTAGGTTAATTTGGTATAGGTTTGCCAGGTTGGGTTGGGAATAGGGTTCCTTGGCTGGGTTGGGTATAGTACCTGGGTTGGTTTGGGTTAGCCAGAGGGTACCTGCATTGGGTGTGGAGTACCAAGTTGAGTTGGCTGCAGGGTCTGCAGGTTGGGTGTAAGGTACCCAAGTTGGGTTGATTTGGTTGTAGGGTACCCAGGTTGGGTGTAGAGCACCCAGGTTGGGTTTAACGTTTTTGTTGGTATCCATGTTGGGTTGATTTGGGGGTAGGGTAGGCAGGTTGGGTTGGGTGTAGGGTATCCAGGTTGGGTTGGATGTAGGGTACCCTGATTGGGTGTAGAGTACCCAGGTTGGGTTGAGTTAGGTGTAGGGTAGCCGTGTTGAGTTGGGTGTAGGGTACCCAGATTAGGTTGAGTGTAGGGTACCCAGATTAGGTTGTGTGTAGGGTAACCATGCTCTGTGTAGGGTACCTGTTGCACTTATTAACAACCAGGAAATAGATAAGAGGCTGTACTGGATAGATTTACGAATTTCATCCTATCTTAGTTGCCGTTCAGACCGGAGTCAAAGTTTCCGTCCTCTGCCATGTGTCAGCGACACACATTGATAGACGGAATTTGTTGGGAACACTTTATTATAGAGAGAAGTATCTGGAAGGAGCCTTATCGTCTGATTCTCACGGTGGATCCTCCGAAATAGAAATTACATTTTAATTCTCAGTAATGATGTCAATCTGTTATCTCTGCCACAGATACATTATTTATTGATCGGCGGAGCGCCCGGGGGTACTTATCAAAAGCATGCGGCGGGCGTGGAACTCTGGCGGTGCGATGAACAGGAAACAGGGGCCGGCTGGAGCTTTATTATTAAAGAGAGATGAAAACAGCTGCACATTATGCCGCGGCACTCGCAGCAGCCTTTCCAAACAGACGTTCCCCCGCAAGATGAGCGCCACTTGACCGCATAAACTGCTGCAACATCCACATTTTACCAGCTGGGCACAATCCCCCCCAGGCACAAACCCTGTTGATTTTGACCTTCTCAATCACGGACCCTCAAATTGACTTCTCATTAGCCGCTTCACTCCCCTGACCCACCGGGACCTCTTACTTACTCCGTGAATTTGAGGATTGGGGGAGGGGATTCATTTTATTTAATTCTGGCCAAGATCCTGACCCAGGCTGGAGGACTACAAGTCCTAGCATGGACTGTTTAGCAGAAATCCAGGAGAAAATCACAACAGATGGCTCTTTTTTTTTAAAAAGGCTCCCGATAAATCTACTTAACCATGGCATGGCCAGGTTCTTCTGAAAATGCTAGTTGACTGGCTGTCATGTCTGACTTTCCCAACCTGCACACTTGTTCCAAGAAGGTGACTCGGGAAGAATGGAAGCCAGAGGATCGGGATGGGAGTCAGAAGGAGGTCAGTATTGGCAGACCCTGAGTTTCTCTGATAACAGGTTTATATCCAGCAACAGTGACATTACAACTAACTGACCCCTTACCAGCTTGGTTTCAGTTAGGTGTCAGGTACTTAGGTTGGGTTAAATATAGGACACCAAGGTTGGTTTGGTTGCAAGGTACTCAGGTTGGGTTAAGTGTAGAGTATCCAGGTGTAAAGTATCCTGTTTGGTTTGGTTTGGGTATAGGGTACCCAGGATAGGTTGGATGTAAGGTATTTGAAGTTGATTTTGGTTGAGTGTAGGGTACCTGGGTTGAGTTAATGTGGGTGTTGGGTACGAAGTTGAGTTGAGTTGGGAGTAGGGTTCCAAAGCTGGGTTGGTTAATTTGGGTGTAGGGTTCCCAGGTTGGGTTGGGTATAGGGTACCCAGGATAGCTTGGATGTAGGGTATTGAGGTTGGTTTTTGGTTTGGTGTAGGGTACCCAGGTTGAATTTATTTGGGTGTAGGGTCCCAGGTTGGGTTGAGTTGGGTTAAATGTAGGACACCAAGGTTGGTTTGGGTGCAAGGTACTCAGGTTGGGTTAAGTGTAGAGTATCCAGGTGTAAAGTATCCTGTTTGGTTTGGTTTGGGTATAGGGTACCCAGGATAGGTTGGATGTAAGGTATTGAAGTTGGTTTTGGTTGAGTGTAGGGTACCTGGGTTGAGTTAATGTGGGTGTCGGGTACGAAGGTTGAGTTGAGTTGAGTTGGGAGTAGGGTTCCAAAGCTGGGTTGGGTTAATTTGGGTGTAGGGTGTAGGGTTCCCAGGTTAGGTTGGGTATAGGGGTACCCAGGATAGGTTGGATGTAGGGTATTGAGGTTGGTTTTGGTTTGGTGTAGGGTACCCAGGTTTAATTTATTTGGGTGTAGGGTTCCAGGTTGGGTTGAGTTATGTGTAAGGTTCCCAGGTTGGGTTGGGTGTAGGGAACCCAGAAAAGGTTGGAGTAGGGTATTGAGGTTGGTTTTGGTTTGATGTAGGCTACCCAGGTTTGGGTTAATTTGGGTGTAGGGTTTCCAGGTTGGGTTGGGTGTAGGGTACCCAGGATAGGTTGGTTTGTAGGGTATTGAGGTTGGTTTTGGTTTGGTGTAGGGTCCCAGGTTGGGTTGAGTTGGGAGTAGGGGTTCCCGGGCAGGGTTGGGTGTAGGTTACCCAGGATGGGTTGGGTGCAGGGTACCCAGGATAGGTTGAATGTGGGGTACTGAGGTTGGTGTGGGTTGGTTGTAGGGTCCAAAGTTGGGTTAATTTGGGTGTACAGTACCCAGGCTGGGTTAAGTTGGGGGTTCCCAGGCTGGTTTGGGTCTATGGTAACTGACATCTCCATCAATATCATCCCTGCAGACAAATTAAATCATAAAATTTACAATAAAAAAAACAAACAGTTTGGACTATAAACGCCGCTGATTTCAGACTGGTGGTCGGCCGGAAGGTCTATGTGGGGACCGGTGTGAATCTCTCAGCACTGACTCAGCTTCCCCTCTCATTCCTATGTACCGGCTCTGCACACCATCTGATAAATAAAGCTTCGATCTTCTGTTCAGTGCCCACAGATAAGTCATCTCAGGACATCCGCAGAAAGGTGACAAATCACAAAGGCGCAGATGGCGCTATGATAAGGTCAGAGGTGAAAAAGTCCGGACTATAAGTGTTTACAGGCCGGTCACTGAGTGCAAGATTATTCTGGTTATTGGTTATAACTTACCTTCTCTGGTCCCCCCCCCCCCCCCTCTCATCATAATTTTTCAATAAAACCTATATTCATGACATACCTTATTTTATTCCCAGTCATCTCTGAGCATGTCTATGCACTACAGGCAGATCATGGCTGGTGGGAGGGGCTGTACATAGCTACCTGACAACATCACAACCCCCCCGGCCTCAGTACTCCTCTTAGGAACCTACTGCCATCATCATTAACTGTAATACTGTACACCTGCTGCCCCCCTCCCCCACATGTCTACTCCGCCCACAGCGCACAATCTCTGTTCTCTCTACAACAAGCTGCATTTCACATCCGCACAGCCCCTCCCCCCATCGGGGGTCTCAGACTCTTGTGAACTCTTATAAGCCTCAGACCCCCCCCCTCCCATCGCGCCATTGTCGCTTGGGACGATCCGACCTCATAAAGCCCACGAGCGCGCGTCTGATGCGATACAGAAACCATCGTCTAATCTTTATTCATTTATTGCGTCACATAAGACATTATCTCCGGAAATTGTTGGACTTTCACCTTCGTATATCCGTGACGTAACACAACGCGGCGATGCTACAAAACTTTCCCTACCCTGCCAATCATGCGAGATGTAATAGAGGCGGGTGGGGCAGACACACTTTTTTCTCTAACCTCTTGTTGCCCACATAGCGCATATGTTCGGCAGCAAAGAGGGCGGGCATCAACGCCCACGCGCTGCACATGTGTGTCCATGGACAGCCGAGGTCACTGCACTGAGAGGGCGCTCGCTGCTCATTGACAACTTTTGGTCTCCAGCAGGATTGGCTGAGATAGGCAATTACAAAGGTCACCTGATCAGGCATTCTGTCCTGCTTGGATTGAGAAGGTAGAGGGTAGTCCAGTATGACTGAGAAGTTGGGGGGGTAGAAAGTAGAGGGTAGTCGGTAGAGGGTAGTTCTGCTAGGACTGAGAAGTGGGGGGGGGTGGAAGGTTGAGGGTAGTTCTGTTTGGACTGAGAAGTGGGGGGGTGGAAGGTAGAGGGTAGTTCTGTTTGGACCAAGAAGTGGGGGGGGGGTGGAAGGAAGAGGGTAGTTCTGCTTGGACTGAGAAGTGGGGGGGGGGTGGTGGAAGGTAGAGGGTAGTTCTGCTTGGACTGAGAAGTGGGGGGGGGGTGGAAGGAAGAGGGTAGTTCTGCTTGGACTGAAAAGTGGGGGGGGGGGGGTAGAAGGAAGAGGGTAGTTCTGCTTGGACTGAGAAGTGGGGGGGGGTGGAAGGTAGAGGGTAGTTCTGCTTGGACTGAGAAGTGGGGGGGGGGTGGAAGGTAGAGGGTAGTTCTGTTTGGACCAAGAAGTGGGGGGGGTGGAAGGAAGAGGGTAGTTCTGCTTGGACTGAGGGTGGTGGAAGGTAGAGGGTAGTTCTGCTTGGACTGAGAAGTGGGGGGGGGGTGGAAGGAAGAGGGTAGTTCTGCATGGACTGAGAAGTGGGGGGGTGGTGGAAGGTAGAGGGTAGTTCTGCTTGGACTGAGAAGTGGGGGGGTGGAAGGAAGAGGGTAGTTCTGCTTGGACTGAAAAGTGGGGGGGGGTAGAAGGAAGAGGGTAGTTCTGCTTGGACTGAGAAGTGGGGGGAGGGGTTGAAGGTAGAGGGTAGCTCTGTTTGGACCGAGAAGTGGGGGGGGTGGAAGGAAGAGGGTAGTTCTGCTTGGACTGAGAAGTGGGGGGGGGGGGGGTGGAAGGAAGAGGGTAGTTCTGCTAGGACTGAGAAGTGGGGGGAGGGGTTGAAGGATGAGGGTAGTTCTGTTTGGAATGAGAAGTGGGGGGGGTGGAAGGCAGAGGGTAGTTCTGCATGGACTGAGAAGTGGGGGGGGGGTGGAAGGTAGAGGGTAGTTCTGCTTGGACTGAAAAGTGGGGGGGGGGGTGGTGGAAGGTAGAGGGTAGTTCTGCTTGGACTGAAAAGTGGGGGGTGGAAGGTAGAGGGTAGTTCTGTTTGGACCGAGAAGTGGGGGGGTGGAAGGAAGAGGGTAGTTCTGCTTGGACTGAAAAGTGGGGGGGGGGGGTAGAAGGAAGAGGGTAGTTCTGCTTGGACTGAGAAGTGGGGGGGGGGGTAGAAGGAAGAGGGTAGTTCTGCTTGGACTGAGAAGTTGGGGGGGGGTAGAAGGAAGAGGGTAGTTCTGCTTGGACTGAGAAGTGGTGGGGGGGGTGGAAGGAAGAGGGTAGTTCTGCTTGGACTGAGAAGTGGTGGGGGGGGTGGAAGGAAGAGGGTAGTTCTGCTTGGACTGAGAAGTGGGGGGGGGTGGAAGGTAGAGGGTAGTTCTGTTTGGACCAAGAAGTGGGGGGTGGAAGGAAGAGGGTAGTTCTGCTTGGACTGAAAAGTGGGGGGGGTGGTGGAAGGTAGAGGGTAGTTCTGCTTGGACTGAGAAGAGGGGGGGGGTGGAAGGAAGAGGGTAGTTCTGCTTGGACTGAGAAGTGGGGGGGGTGGAAGGTAGAGGGTAGTTCTGTTTGGACCGAAAAGTGGGGGGGTGGAAGGAAGAGGGTAGTTCTGTTTGGACTGAGAAGTGGGGGGGGTGTGGAAGGTAGAGCGTAGTTCTGCTTGGACTGAGAAGTGGGGGGGTAGAAGGAAGAGGGAAGTTCTGTTTGGACTGAGAAGTGGTGGGGGGGTGGAAGGAAGAGGGTAGTTCTGTTTGGACTGAGAAGTGGGGGGGGGGGTGAAAGGAAGAGGGTAGTTCTGTTTGGACTGAGAAGTGGGGGGGGGGTGGAAGGAAGAGGGTATTTCTGTTTGGACTGAGAAGTGGGGGGGGGTGGAAGGTAGAGGGTAGTTCTGTTTGGACTGAGATGTGGGGGGGGTGGAAGGTAGAGGGTAGTTCTGTTTGGACTGAGATGTGGGGGGGGGTGGAAGGTAGAGGGTAGTTCTGTTTGGACTGAGAAGTGGGGGGGGGAAGAGGGTAGTTCTGTTTGGACTGAGAAGTGGGGGGGGAGAGGTTAGTTCTGTTTGGACTGAGAAGTGGGGGGGGGGTGAAAGGTTGAGGGTAGTTCTGTTTGGACAGAGAAGTGGGGGGGTGGAAGGAAGAGGGTAGTTCTGTTTGGACTGAGAAGTGGGGGGGGGGTGGAAGGAAGAGGGTAGTTCTGTTTGGACTAAGAAGTGGGGGATGGAAGGTTGAGGGTAGTTCTGTTTGGACTGAGAAGTGGGAGGGGGGGTGGAAGGTAGAGCGTAGTTCTGCTTGGACTGAGAAGTGGGGGGGGGGGTAGAAGGAAGAGGGAAGTTCTGTTTGGACTGAGAAGTGGTGGGGGGTGGAAGGAAGAGGGTATTTCTGTTTGGACTGAGAAGTGGGGGGGGTGGAAGGTAGAGGGTAGTTCTGTTTGGACTGAGATGTGGGGGGGGGGGTGGAAGGTAGAGGGTAGTTCTGTTTGGACTGAGATGTGGGGGGGGGTGGAAGGTAGAGGGTAGTTCTGTTTGGACTGAGAAGTGGGGGGGGTGGAAGGAAGAGGGTATTTCTGTTTGGACTGAGAAGTGGGGGGGGTGGAAGGTAGAGGATAGTTCTGTTTGGACTGAGATGTGGGGGGGGGGGTGGAAGGTAGAGGGTAGTTCTGTTTGGACTGAGATGTGGGGGGGTGGAAGGTAGAGGGTAGTTCTGTTTGGACTGAGATGTAGGGGGGGGGTGGAAGGAAGAGGGTAGTTCTGTTTGGACTGAGAAGTGGGGGGGGTGAAAGGAAGAGGGTAGTTCTGTTTGGACTGAGAAGTGGGGGGGGGGGGTGGAAGGAAGAGGGTAGTTCTGTTTGGACTAAGAAGTGGGGGGTGGAAGGTTGAGGGTAGTTCTGTTTGGACTGAGAAGTGGGGGGGGGGTGGAAGGTAGAGCGTAGTTCTGCTTGGACTGAGAAGTGGGGGGGGGGGGGTAGAAGGAAGAGGGAAGTTCTGTTTGGACTGAGAAGTGGTGGGGGGGGTGGAAGGAAGAGGGTAGTTCTGTTTGGACTGAGAAGTGGGGGGGGGGGTGAAAGGAAGAGGGTAGTTCTGTTTGGACTGAGAAGTGGGGGGGGGGTGGAAGGAAGAGGGTATTTCTGTTTGGACTGAGAAGTGGGGGGGGGGGGGTGGAAGGTAGAGGGTAGTTCTGTTTGGACTGAGATGTGGGGGGGGGGTGGAAGGTAGAGGGTAGTTCTGTTTGGACTGAGATGTGGGGGGGGGTGGAAGGTAGAGGGTAGTTCTGTTTGGACTGAGAAGTGGGGGGGAAGAGGGTAGTTCTGTTTGGACTGAGAAGTGGGGGGGGGAGAGGTTAGTTCTGTTTGGACTGAGAAGTGGGGGGGGGTGGAAGGTTGAGGGTAGTTCTGTTTGGACCGAGAAGTGGGGGGGGTGGAAGGAAGAGGGTAGTTCTGTTTGGACTGAGAAGTGGGGGGGGTGGAAGGAAGAGGGTAGTTCTGTTTGGACTAAGAAGTGGGGGATGGAAGGTTGAGGGTAGTTCAGTTTGGACCGAGAAGTGGGGGGGTGGAAGGAAGAGGGTAGTTCTGTTTGGACTGAGAAGTGGGGGGGGGTGGAAGGAAGAGGGTAGTTCTGTTTGGACTAAGAAGTGGGGGATGGAAGGTTGAGGGTAGTTCTGTTTGGACTGAGAAGTGGGGGGGGGTGGAAGGTAGAGCGTAGTTCTGCTTGGACTGAGAAGTGGGGGGGGGTAGAAGGAAGAGGGAAGTTCTGTTTGGACTGAGAAGTGGGGGGGGGGTGGAAGGTAGAGGGTAGTTCTGTTTGGACTGAGATGTGGGGGGGGGGGTGGAAGGTAGAGGGTAGTTCTGTTTGGACTGAGATGTGGGGGGGTGGAAGGTAGAGGGTAGTTCTGTTTGGACTGAGATGTGGGGGGGGTGGAAGGTAGAGGGTAGTTCTGTTTGGACTGAGATGTGGGGGGGGGGTGGAAGGTAGAGGGTAGTTCTGTTTGGACTGAGAAGTGGGGGGGGGAAGAGGGTAGTTCTGTTTGGACTGAGAAGTGGGGGGGGAGAGGTTAGTTCTGTTTGGACTGAGAAGTGGGGGGGGGTGGAAGGTTGAGGGTAGTTCTGTTTGGACCGAGAAGTGGGGGGGTGGAAGGAAGAGGGTAGTTCTGTTTGGACTGAGAAGTGGGGGGGGGGTGGAAGGAAGAGGGTAGTTCTGTTTGGACTAAGAAGTGGGGGATGGAAGGTTGAGGGTAGTTCTGTTTGGACTGAGAAGTGGGGGGGGGGGTGGAAGGTAGAGGGTAGTTCTGTTTGGACTGAGATGTGGGAGGGGGTGGAAGGTAGAGGGTAGTTCTGTTTGGACTGAGATGTGGGAGGGGGTGGAAGGTAGAGCGTAGTTCTGCTTGGACTGAGAAGTGTGGGGGGGTAGAAGGAAGAGGGAAGTTCTGTTTGAACTGAGAAGTGGGGGGGGGGGTGGAAGGTAGAGGGTAGTTCTGTTTGGACTGAGATGTGGGGGGGGGGGGTGGAAGGTAGAGGGTAGTTCTGTTTGGACTGAGATGTGGGGGGGGTGGAAGGTAGAGGGTAGTTCTGTTTGGACTGAGATGTGGGGGGGGGGTGGAAGGTAGAGGGTATTTCTGTTTGGACTGAGAAGTGGGGGGGGGGTGGAAGGTAGAGGGTAGTTCTGTTTGGACTGAGATGTGGGGGGGGGTGGAAGGTAGAGGATAGTTCTGTTTGGACTGAGATGTGGGGGGGGTGGAAGGTAGAGGGTAGTTCTGTTTGGACTGAGATGTGGGGGGGTGGAAGGTAGAGGGTAGTTCTGTTTGGACTGAGATGTGGGAGGGGGTGGAAGGTAGAGGATAGTTCTGTTTGGACTGAGATGTGGGGGGGTGGAAGGTAGAGGGTAGTTCTGTTTGGACTGAGATGTGGGGGGGGTGGAAGGTAGAGGGTAGTTCTGTTTGGACTGAGATGTGGGGGGGGGGTGGAAGGTAGAGGATAGTTCTGTTTGGACTGAGATGTGGGGGGGGGGGTGGAAGGTAGAGGGTAGTTCTGTTTGGACTGAGATGTGGGGGGGGGGGTGGAAGGTAGAGGGTAGTTCTGTTTGGACTGAGATGTGGGGGGGGGGTGGAAGGTAGAGGGTAGTTCTGTTTGGACTGAGATGTGGGGGGGGTGGAAGGTAGAGGGTAGTTCTGTTTGGACTGAGATGTGGGGGGGTGGAAGGTAGAGGATAGTTCTGTTTGGACTGAGATGTGGGGGGGGGTGGAAGGTAGAGGGTAGTTCTGTTTGGACTGAGATGTGGGGGGGTGGAAGGTAGAGGGTAGTTCTGTTTGGACTGAGATGTGGGGGGGGGTGGAAGGTAGAGGGTAGTTCTGTTTGGACTGAGATGTGGGGGGGGGTGGAAGGTAGAGGGTAGTTCTGTTTGGACTGAGATGTGGGAGGGGGTGGAATGTAGAGGATAGTTCTGTTTGGACTGAGATGTGGGGGGGGTGGAAGGTAGAGGGTAGTTCTGTTTGGACTGAGATGTGGGGGGGGGTGGAAGGTAGAGGATAGTTCTGTTTGGACTGAGATGTGGGGGGGGGGGTGGAAGGTAGAGGATAGTTCTGTTTGGACTGAGATGTGGGGGGGGGGTGGAAGGTAGAGGGTAGTTCTGTTTGGACTGAGATGTGGGGGGGGGGGGTGGAAGGTAGAGGGTAGTTCTGTTTGGACTGAGATGTGGGGGGGGGGGGTGGAAGGTAGAGGGTAGTTCTGTTTGGACTGAGATGTGGGAGGGGGTGGAAGGTAGAGGGTAGTTCTGTTTGGACTGAGATGTGGGAGGGGGTGGAAGGTAGAGGATAGTTCTGTTTGGACTGAGATGTGGGGGGGGGGGTGGAAGGTAGAGGATAGTTCTGTTTGGACTGAGATGTGGGAGGGGGTGGAAGGTAGAGGGTAGTTCTGTTTGGACTGAGATGTGGGGGGGGGTGGAAGGTAGAGGGTAGTTCTGTTTGGACTGAGATGTGGGAGGGGGTGGAAGGTAGAGGGTAGTTCTGTTTGGACTGAGATGTGGGAGGGGGTGGAAGGTAGAGGATAGTTCTGTTTGGACTGAGATGTGGGAGGGGGTGGAAGGTAGAGGATAGTTCTGTTTGGACTGAGATGTGGGGGGGGGTGGAAGGTAGAGGGTAGTTCTGTTTGGACTGAGATGTGGGGGGGGGTGGAAGGTAGAGGATAGTTCTGTTTGGACTGAGATGTGGGGGGGGGTGGAAGGTAGAGGATAGTTCTGTTTGGACTGAGATGTGGGGGGGGGGTGGAAGGTAGAGGGTAGTTCTGTTTGGACTGAGATGTGGGGGGGGGTGGAAGGTAGAGGGTAGTTCTGTTTGGACTGAGATGTGGGGGGGGGTGGAAGGTAGAGGGTAGTTCTGTTTGGACTGAGATGTGGGAGGGGGTGGAAGGTAGAGGGTAGTTCTGTTTGGACTGAGATGTGGGAGGGGGTGGAAGGTAGAGGATAGTTCTGTTTGGACTGAGATGTGGGGGGGGGTGGAAGGTAGAGGGTAGTTCTGTTTGGACTGAGTTGTGGGGGGGTGGTGGAAGGTAGAGGGTAGTTCTGTTTGGACTGAGATGTGGGAGGGGGTGGAAGGTAGAGGGTAGTTCTGTTTGGACTGAGATGTGGGAGGGGGTGGAAGGTAGAGGATAGTTCTGTTTGGACTGAGATGTGGGGGGGGGTGGAAGGTAGAGGGTAGTTCTGTTTGGACTGAGATGTGGGGGGGGGGGGTGGAAGGTAGAGGGTAGTTCTGTTTGGACTGAGATGTGGGAGGGGGTGGAAGGTAGAGGATAGTTCTGTTTGGACTGAGATGTGGGGGGGGGTGGAAGGTAGAGGGTAGTTCTGTTTGGACTGAGATGTGGGGGGGGGGGTGGAAGGTAGAGGATAGTTCTGTTTGGACTGAGATGTGGGGGGGGGGGTGGAAGGTAGAGGATAGTTCTGTTTGGACTGAGATGTGGGGGGGGGTGGAAGGTAGAGGGTAGTTCTGTTTGGACTGAGATGTGGGGGGGGGTGGAAGGTAGAGGGTAGTTCTGTTTGGACTGAGATGTGGGGGGGGAAGAGGTTAGTTCTGTTTGGACTGAGATGTGGGGGGGGGGGGGTGGAAGGTAGAGGGTAGTTCTGTTTGGACTGAGATGTGGGGGGGGGGTGGAAGGTAGAGGGTAGTTCTGTTTGGACTGAGTTGTGGGGGGGTGGTGGAAGGTAGAGGGTAGTTCTGTTTGGACTGAGATGTGGGAGGGGGTGGAAGGTAGAGGGTAGTTCTGTTTGGACTGAGATGTGGGAGGGGGTGGAAGGTAGAGGATAGTTCTGTTTGGACTGAGATGTGGGGGGGGGTGGAAGGTAGAGGGTAGTTCTGTTTGGACTGAGATGTGGGGGGGGGGGGGTGGAAGGTAGAGGGTAGTTCTGTTTGGACTGAGATGTGGGAGGGGGTGGAAGGTAGAGGATAGTTCTGTTTGGACTGAGATGTGGGGGGGGGTGGAAGGTAGAGGGTAGTTCTGTTTGGACTGAGATGTGGGGGGGGGGGGTGGAAGGTAGAGGATAGTTCTGTTTGGACTGAGATGTGGGGGGGGGGTGGAAGGTAGAGGATAGTTCTGTTTGGACTGAGATGTGGGGGGGGGTGGAAGGTAGAGGGTAGTTCTGTTTGGACTGAGATGTGGGGGGGGGTGGAAGGTAGAGGGTAGTTCTGTTTGGACTGAGATGTGGGGGGGGAAGAGGTTAGTTCTGTTTGGACTGAGATGTGGGGGGGGGGTGGAAGGTAGAGGGTAGTTCTGTTTGGACTGAGATGTGGGAGGGGGGTGGAAGGTAGAGGGTAGTTCTGTTTGGACTGAGATGTGGGAGGGGGTGGAAGGTAGAGGATAGTTCTGTTTGGACTGAGATGTGGGGGGGGGGGGGGGTGGAAGGTAGAGGGTAGTTCTGTTTGGACTGAGATGTGGGGGGGGGGGGGTGGAAGGTAGAGGATAGTTCTGTTTGGACTGAGATGTGGGGGGGGTGGAAGGTAGAGGGTAGTTCTGTTTGGACTGAGATGTGGGGGGGGGGTGGAAGGTAGAGGGTAGTTCTGTTTGGACTGAGATGTGGGAGGGGGGTGGAAGGTAGAGGGTAGTTCTGTTTGGACTGAGATGTGGGGGGGGGTGGAAGGTAGAGGGTAGTTCTGTTTGGACTGAGAAGTGGGGGGGGGGGTGGAAGGTAGAGGGTAGTTCTGTTTGGACTGAGATGTGGGGGTGGTGGAAGGTAGAGGGTAGTTCTGTTTGGACTGAGATGTGGGGGGGGGGGGGTGGAAGGTAGAGGGTAGTTCTGTTTGGACTGAGAAGTGGGGGGGGGAAGAGGGTATTTCTGCATGGACTGAGAAGTGGGGGGGGGAGGGTAGTTCTGCTTGGACTGAGAAGTGGGGGGGGGGAGAGGGTAGTTCTGCTTGGACTGAGAAGTGGGGGGGTGGTGGAAGGAAGAGGGTAGTCCTCCCACATCCCCCCCCCCCGGTAGCTTGTCCTGAAATAAGAAATGTGGGCGGGGAGGACGCATGGCTCCGCCTCCGATCTCATGTAACAATGTACACCAATCACTTCCTGTACAGCAGAGATGGGGGGAATCTGAGGGTCACATGACCCGCCGCACCGTCCGGATCTACTGTCAGCAGCATCTGGTCAGCGTCACCGTCCGAGCCGAATCGTTTGATGGTCGATTTCTTTATTTTTGGGGGGAAAAACACAAACTGCTATTGATGGGAGGGAGGCGCCGGTGCGGTGCCAGGGCGCTCGCCGCTGCCAGCCTGCGACATCCAACGCCAGCTGTTGTTATCTGAGCCGCGCTCCCTAATGAAGCGCCTGTCAAGGGTTAACCGTCTCCGGTATCCTACAGCTGGACGCGGGCTGTGCGGATCTGCCACGCCAACCGCCACCACAAACCGCAGATTAGGACGAAACGATCGCAAAAAACCCAAAAAACATCCAGAGCCGCGTCAGGCGCCGCCCAACGCGCCAAGCCGCTCAGCCTACAAGACGGAAAGTTTTTGCCGTGCCAACGCAACGCATGTCAGTCATCCTGGTGTTTCCAGGAGGTGTCGCCATGGTAACCCGCGTCCTAATCCCCGCCCCCGGCCATTGCATCCCACACACTGGTCTGGCGCGCCGCGCTCACCCTCTTGTTCCGTCCTCGTCATTTCCTCCAGTTTCTTCTGTTTCAGGGTGTCCACCACGTCGGCCAGGCTGCCTTTGCGTCTCTCTGGCGTCCCGAAATTAACACTGGTCATCAGATCGCTGCGATCGCGAGCTCCTTCGTCAGGCTTGTGTGGTGAGGTAGACGTGGTTCGGAAGGAATAGAGGGAGCGCAGTTTATTGCTGTCTGAGTCCTGCGAAGACAAAAAAACATTGGCGTTAGCATACGAGCGCCAAAAACAGACAATCCATCAACAATGTAACAACGTACAGGGCAACATTGGAGCAGTTCTATCACCATTATGATAACCAGCATTTACCTTCTTCCCAGTCTGAGCTCTGACTGCTCAGGGCCGGGACAAGGGGTGGGCAGAAGGGACAGGCTGCCCTAGGGCACTGTGGTATCATGTGGAGCAGAGGATAAGAATTGGTCTAGGAGGGAAAATTTTGGGGGGGGGGGGTAGGAATGGTGATTTGATGTAATCTGGGTTGGGGGGGGGAGAGGATTTGTGCTAGGAGGTGGTTTGTGCTAGAAGAGGTGATATGGTGGTGGGGGGGGAGATTTGTGCTAAGAGGATTTCTGCTGGGAGGGGGATTCGGAGTGGGGGGGAGAGGATTTGTGCCGGGCGGGGGGGGGGATTCGGAGAGTGGGGAGAGGATTTCTGCCGGGCGGGGGATTCGGAGTGGGGGGAGAGGATTTATGCTGGGCGGGGGGGGGGGATTCGGAGAGTGGGGAGAGGATTTATGCTGGGAGGGGGGATTTGTTTGTGGGGAATATTTGGAGAGAGAGAAGATTTGTACTGAGAGGAGGGGAATTCGTGCTAGTAGGAATGAGTGGGAGTATTTATGCTAGGAGGGGAAATTTGTCAGGGGGGGATTCGAAGTGGGGGGCAGAGGATTTGTGCTGGGCGGGGGGGGGGGGGATTCGGAGAGTGGGGAGAGGATTTCTGCCGGGCGGGGGATTCGGAGTGGGGGGAGAGGATTTATGCTGGGCGGGGGGGGGGGATTCGGAGAGTGGGGAGAGGATTTATGCTGGGAGGGGGGATTTGTTTGTGGGGAATATTTGGAGAGAGAGAAGATTTGTACTGAGAGGAGGGGAATTCGTGCTAGTAGGAATGAGTGGGAGTATTTATGCTAGGAGGGGAAATTTGTCAGGGGGGGATTCGAAGTGGGGGGCAGAGGATTTGTGCTGGGAGGGGGGGGGGGATTTTTGTTAGTAGGGATCAGGGTTGGGACAAGGGGTGGGAGC
Organism: Rana muscosa; assembly: GCA_029206835.1. Classification (NCBI taxonomy): domain Eukaryota; kingdom Metazoa; phylum Chordata; class Amphibia; order Anura; family Ranidae; genus Rana; species Rana muscosa. The sequence goes on from CM055119.1 coordinate 213,642,947, forward strand.
AGGAGAGGCGGCTGCCCTGGGCACTGTGGTTTTGTGTGAGGTGGGGGGGAGGGGTCACAGAGACAGGAAGTGAAGGGGAAATCTCCACAACTGGATCGCAGACAGAAATAAAAACTCAACAGAAATTACATTTTTAAAGCTTATATTACACCTTCCCTGCCCTCCCCCCCCCCCTCCCCCCTTCAACCTGATATACATAAATAAAACCTTTCCATTTTTATTACATTCCTTATTTTAGTCCTGGTGATGTCATCTCTGGGTCTCTGAGCTTCTCTATGCAATGTGGGCATATCATGGCTGGTGGGCGGGGCCGGCAGGGGGCTGTACATAGCCTCCTAAAAACATCCCAGCCCCTGCCTCAGTACTCCTCTCCAGAGCCCTCAGCCCAGATACAAGCAGTGGGCGGGCTCGTGGGAGGAGTTATGCAAATATCAGTCTGGAGGAGTGGGTAACACCTAAACACAGGGCCGCCATCGGGGGGGGGGCATACATATGTAGAGGGCCTTTGCGTCCCGAGGGGCCCAGACTCCTCCCCTCTTGAATGTCCAAATACCCAGTCAGGGTCCCTGCTGCCACAGCCGCAATCAGAGCTGACAGCATTCACCACCCCCCCCCCCCCCGCTGTCCTCAGCGCTAGAGTTTGGTTGCTAGGACCACCCATGTCCTAGCAACCAATCACATGCTTGCCCCTCCCCCAGGCCCCGGCATTCAGAGGAGGAGGAGGAGGAAGTTCCTCCTCTAAACCTATCCGGTCCCAGAGCCCCACCTTCCAGCTTTCCTGATGTAAGCGATGGGGTCTTCACAATACTCCTCTCCTCCCCTTCCACTACCCCAACTATTCTCTTACCCCCCTCCACTCTCCACACCCCGCTCTGCTCTTCCCTTCTAACTTTGGGGACCCTATTGAAAGGTAATGGACTCCGGGGACCCTGATGTAAGGGGAGTGACTTTGGGGATCCTAATGAAAGGGGGAACTCTGGGGTCCCTGATTTAAGAAGGGAAGGACTCTGCGGACCTTGATGTAAGGGAGGACTCTCAGGACCCTGATTTAAGGAGGGGGGCTCTGGGGTCCCCTTATATAAGGGGGGGAGTTATGGGGTCTCGGATGCAAGAATGAACTCTGGAGACCCTTATTTAAGGAGGGGGGACTCTGGGGACTATGATATGGGGGGGGACTCTGGGGACCCTGATTTAAGGGGGCGATGACTCTGGGGACACTGATGAAAAGAAAAGGGAGACTGGGGACACTGATGAAAGGAGAAGGGACACTGGGGACCCTGATATAAGGGGATGATGACTCTGGGGACCCTGATATAAGGGGATGATGACTCTGGGGACCCTGATATAAGGAGAAGGGACTCTGGGAACCCTGGTTTAAGGAGAAGGGACTTTTGGGACCCTGATGTAAGGGGGCAATGACTCTGGGGACCCCGATTTAAGAAGAGGCGACTCTTATGTAAAGGGGTGATGACTTTGGGAACCCTGATTTAAAGAGAAGGGACTCTGGGGACCCTGATATAAGGGGATGATGACTCTGGGGACCCTGATTTAAGGAGAGGGGACTCTTGGGACTCTGATATAAGGGGGAAATGACTCTGGGGACCCTGATTTAAGGAGGAGGGACTCTGGGGACCCTGATTTAAGGAGAAGGGACTCTGGGGACCCTGATTTAAGGAGGAGGGACTCTGGGGACCCTGATTTAAGGAGGAGGGACTCTTGGGACCCTGATGTAAGGGGGCAATGAATCTGGGGACCCTGATTTAAGGAGAGGGGACTCCTAGGACCCTGATTTAAGAAGAGGGGACTCTTGGGACTCTGATGTAAGGGGGCAATTACTCTGGGGACCCCGATTTAAGAAGAGGCGACTCTTATGTAAAGGGGTGATGACTTTGGGAACCCTGATTTAAAGAGAAGGGACTCTGGGGACCCTGATATAAGGGGATGATGGCTCTGGGGACCCTGATTTAAGGAGAGGGGACTCTTGGGACTCTGATGTAAGGGGGAAATGACTCTGGGGACCCTGATTTAAGGAGGAGGGACTCTGGGGACCCTGATTTAAGGAGAAGGGACTCTGGGGACCCTGATTTAAGGAGGAGGGACTCTGGGGACCCTGATTTAAGGAGGAGGGACTCTGGGGACCCTGATTTAAGGAGGAGGGACTCTGGGGACCCTGATTTAAGGAGGAGGGACTCTGGGGACCCTGATTTAAGGAGGAGGGACTCTGGGGACCCTGATTTAAGGAGGAGGGACTCTGGGGACCCTGATGTAAGGGGGCAATGAATCTGGGGACCCTGATTTAAGGAGAGGGGACTCCTAGGACCCTGATTTAAGAAGAGGGGACTCTTGGGACTCTGATGTAAGGGGGAAATTACTCTGGGGACCCTGATTTAAGGAGAAGGGACTCTGGGGACCCTGATTTAAGGAGAAGGGACTCTGGGGACCCTGATTTAAGGAGAAGGGACTCTGGGGACCCTGATTTAAGGAGAAGGGACTCTGGGGACCCTGATTTAAGGAGAAGGGACTCTGGGGACCCTGATATAAGGAGAGGGGACTCTGGGGACCCTGATGTAAGGGGGCGATGACTCTGGGGACCCCGATTTAAGCAGAGGGGACTCTTGGGACCCTGATGTAAGGAACCTTGGGTTGTGTAAGGGGCCCCAGAATGGCTGCCCTGCACATTTTTCTGATCTTCCATGATTGAAAGGGGCGGGGCCCGGCGGGACATTCAGGTTGAGGAGGGCTGGATGATGCTGGGGGTCTTCCAGGCAGGATCGGAGGATCGGAGGTGGGCTCTCACTGAGAAGCTGACAGGGTGCAGTGAAATCAGAGTAAGCCATGTCAGTGCAGGAGAGGAGCCGCTACAACGGACATTGGCTTAACAATTGGCGTAGTGGGCGGGATGAGGAGGATAGAATTGGACTCTACGAAGGAGGAGGGGCGGAGTTCAGATTTAAAATAAAAGATAAAAAAATCGGCCACAGAATTGCACAACCAATAAAAATAAAAATAAAAGGAATCCGGCAGATCGCACAACCAAAACCGGCGCCGTCAGCGTTAAAAGCGGCACGCAGGGTGGGTTGCAGGATTTGGGGGCTCTGCCAACCCCCGAGCGCTGTCCCCCCCGTTCGCGCTCGCTCTGTTTTGCAGTGGCAAGTGTTTCATGAGGACCCCAGAGAATGTTGGAGTGTTTGATGTAGAGCGCTATGCAAATCAGCCAACTTTGATCACTTACATACACCATCAATTAAGAAGGACGAGAGAAAAAAAAGATCAAATTAAAAGCGTCTTCTGCTGCTAATAGTCGTCTCTCTCCAAGAAATCCGCCATTAGATTGGAAATGATAATCAGCTTTTGTGTGGCGCCTTCCGATGAATATTAACAGACAACTTTCTTTTTTTCTTTTTTTCTCTCTTATTAATTCTTTTATCCCAAAATATAAATGTTTGAAGAATGGCGACGGATCTGAAGGAGAAGCGCGATATTTACTTTTTTGCGCCGTGTATGTAAAAAGCGGGGCCGGCCGTCCCGGGAATTGTAGGCGGATGCGGCGCGGGGGACGCCACGTAGGGAAGGGGTAGTTTACACAACGGAGTATGAATTGATCATCTAATTGGCCGAACAAATTACATCAGATGAATCAAAGCTGAACATCGGAACGTGTTTGTTTTTCCCGGATTTCGGTGATTATTTTCTGCAGATTCACAAACTGATAGGGAATGTATGGCGGCGTTCCGGATCTGAGCGGAGTCTGAAGGGGAGGTGCAGAAATGTGTATGTTTTTGGCCATGGCACCAAATCTTATGCCGGCCATACACGGGTCCAATTTCGAAGGAACTTTCTTTTGAAAATCAGAAGATTTGTGCATTTTGTGATCCGATGGCGCTACTATTGATTTGGAAATTCGACCGACCAAACCTTCAATTTCACCTCATGTTCCTACCAAAAAGAATTTTCGTGTCCGGGAATCTTCTTTCTTTCTGGGAATCTTCTTTTCTTTCCGGGAATCTTCTTTTCTTTCCGGGAATCTTCTTTTCTTTCCAAGAATCTTCTTTCTTTCCGGGAATCTTCTTTTCTTTCGGAGAATCTTCTTTTCTTTCCGGGAATTTACTTTTCTTTCCGGGAATCTTCTTTTCTTTCCGGGAATCTTCTTTTCTTTCCGCTAAATCTTCTTTTCTTTCCGGGAATCTTCTTTTCTTCTCGGGAATCTTCTATTCTTTCAGAGAATCTTCTTTTCTTTCCGGGAACCTTCTTTTCTTTCCGGGAACCTTTTTTTCTTTCCGATAAACTTTTCTTTCCGGGAATCTTCTTTTCTTTCCGGGAATCTTCTATTCTTTCCAGGAATCTTCTTTTCTTTCCGGGAACCTTCTTTTCTTTCCGATAATCTTCTTTTCTTTCCGATAATCTTCTTTTCTTTCCGAGAATCTTCTTTTCTTTCCGGGAATTTACTTTTCTTTCCGCTAAATCTTCTTTTCTTTCCGGGAACCTTCTTTTCTTTCCGGGAACCTTCTTTTCTTTCCGATAATCTTCTTTTCTTTCCAGGAATCTTCTTTTCTTTCCTATAATCTTCTATTCTTTCCGGGAATCTTCTATTCTTTCCCGGAATATTCTTTTCTTTCCGGGAATCTTCTATTCTTTCCGGGAACCTTCTTTTCTTTCCGATAATCTTCTTTTCTATCCGGGAACCTTCTTTTCTTTCCGAGAACCTTCTTTTCTTTCCGGGAACCTTCTTTTCTTTCCGGGAACCTTCTTTTCTTTCCGGGAATCTTTTTTTCTTTCTGGGAATCTTCTTTTCTTTCCGCTAAATCTTCTTTTCTTTCCGGGAATCTTCTATTCTTTCAGTGAATCTTCTTTTCTTTCCGGGAACCTTCTTTTCTTTCCGGGAACCTTCTTTTCTTTCCGATAATCTTCTTTTCTTTCCGGGAATCTTCTTTTCTTTCCTATAATCTTCTATTCTTTCCGGGAATCTTCTATTCTTTCCGGGAATCTTCTATTCTTTCCGGGAACCTTCTTTTCTTTCCGATAATCTTCTTTTCTTTCCGGGAACCTTCTTTTCTTTCCGGGAACCTTCTTTTCTTTCCGGGAATCTTCTTTTCTTTCCGGGAATCTTTTTTTCTTTCCGAGAATCTTCTTTTCTTTCCGGGAATCTTCTTTTCTTTCCGAGAATCTTCTTTTCTTGCACATGTGCATTTCTTTTTCAATTACATTTCTCCCATCATTGATTAGAAAATTGTTTGTTTTTTCAAAAAATATCCAACATGTTGGATTATTAAAATTCGATGGCTGCCCGAAAATCGGCTGTTGCTGCCGCCCCACTAATGGTGCGAAATACGAACATAAATTCTTAGATAAGATTTTCGAAAGAAAGTTTTTTCGAAATTCGACACGTGTATGGCCGGCATATAAGAGCGCATTCGGTTGTGGCGCCAGGTGTCAGGAAAACCCGGAAAATGGAGTTTTAGTTCTAGGTGGAGGTGATGGGACCTCCAGAGAAACCTTCACACTACTCTTCACTTTACTGACCCCAATCCTTTCCTCCCTTCCTGGAGTTCCCGCCAACCTTGGGGCGTCCTTGGCACAGGACAACTATTAGTCGTGCTTCTCCACAAATCTGCCCTTTATGGAAGAGTGACAAGAAGAAAGACATTGGGGAAAGAAAGTCATAAGAAGTCCTGTTTGCAGTTTGTGAGAAGCCATGTGGGGGACACAGCAAACATGTGGGGGACACAGCAATCATGTGGGGGACACAGCAATCATGTGGGGGACACAGAAATCATGTGGGGGACACAGAAATCATGTGGGGGACACAGCAATCATGTGGGGGACACAGCAATCATGTGGGGGACACAGCAAACATGTGGGGGACACAGCAAACATGTGGGGGACACAGCAAACATGGGGGGACACAGCAATCATGCCGAAGAAGGTGCTCTGGTCACATGACACCAAAACTGAACTTTTTGGCCTAAAAGCAAAACGCTATGTGTGGCGGAAAACTAACACTGCACATCACCCCGAACACACCATCCCCACCGTGAAACATGGTGGTGGCAGCATCATGTGGTGGGGATACTTTTCTTCAGCAGGGACAGGGAAGCTGGTCAGAGTTGATGGGAAGATGGATGGAGACAAATACAGGACAATCTTAGAAGAAAACCTGTTAGAGTCTCCAAAAGACTTGAGACTGGGGGGGAGGTTCACCTTCCAGCAGGACAACGACCCTAAAGTACAGCCAGAGCTACAATGGAATGGTTTAGATCAAAGCATATTCATGTGTTAGAATGGCCCAGTCACAGTCCAGACCTAAATCCCATTGAGAATCTGTGGCAAGACTTGAAAATTGCTGATCACAGACGCTCTCCATCCAATCTGACAGAGCTTGAGATATTTTACAAAGAAGAATGGGCAGAAATGTCCCTCTCTAGATGTGCAAAGCTGGTAGAGACACCCCCAAAAAGACTTGTAGAGAAAGGGGGTTCTACAAAGTATTGACTCCGGGGGGCGACATACAAATGCCCCCTCCCCCCACACTTTTCACATATTTATTTGTATCATTTATCATTTTCCTTCCACTTCACAATCATGTGACACTTTGTGTTGGTCTATCACATAAAATCCCAATAAAATACATTTACGTTTTTGTAACATGACAACATGTGGGGAATTTCAAGGGGTATGAATACTTTTTCCAGGCTCCACAGGACAGGGAACATGACATACATGTGATTAGGAACGTCTGGTGAAAATCACATTCGCTGCTACACTAGACCTGTGATTAGTGTCAGCGCCGAGTATGACATCATAGCGCCTGCCAGCGCAGGTCATGCAGGGTCAGAGCCAGGGAAGCTTCAGCTGGATCCCGGCATCGGAAACGATCTCTCCATGAACCCGCAGCGTTGTGAGCGAGCGTCTGCTGAAGTGCGCTGCGTGTTTGTGCGTGCGTTGGGAAAGTGCGCACTTTGCAGGGAATGGCCGTTCACAATGAGTGTTGTGGAAACGCACTTTGAAATGCGCATTTTACCGTCCAAGCGCCCAGAAGCTTGTACTGCGGCGCAGCGGGTTACCATTCTTTTTTGACTTGCACCGCAATGCATCACCACAACGCAGTGCAGCGCAGCGCATGTAACACAACATAAATATGAACGATCGCTGAGTTGCGGCACGCTAAGAAAAGCGCAGCATCTTTGTCACATTGCGTCCTGTCTAAAACGAATCTGATTCTTCCTGCAACACACATAAAAGGCGCGATGACGTGCGTGTGTGCATGCATTGGTGTGAATGGGGCTCTTACCATCTAGGAAGGGGTTAACCGCGCCGCCGTGCGGAGGGAATGAGGGGGGAGGGGTCAGAGGTTTCGCATTGTTTTGCTGGATGATAAAATAACTCCATGTGCCGGGAATTCCAGCGGTAACAAATTGTGGGATTCTGTCAAATAAAAAGAAGGCGCTGAGAGAGTAATTCAGAGGCAGCTGCTCCCTCCGATTTGTGAAATCTCTTTATTACTCCGCAGAAGGACACCGCTGGGAGCGGGAGCGAGCGGGGCGCTTAGTACAACCATTCTGATTTCTGGACGCACGCCGAATACCCGGAACCCCTCATTGGGAAGACGGGGCGACCCGGATTGTGACCCCGAACCGGGCCAGAGACTTCAGGAAAAGCTCAACGATGCAACTGGCAGCGCCGGAAGCAACCAATCAGAATGGATACTTTGTAGTACAATAGAAGAACATTGTGATACATTCTAAACTATAAGAGGAAGAGTTTTTGTTACTTTTGTAGGGAGCGGGGGAAGGGCAACATTCTCAGTTTTTTATTGTTGTGAAAGGAAATCCTCTCTTAGTTGTCAGACTAACAAGTGTCCCCATTGGAAGATTTCCTTTCATTTCCTCTTCAGGTGACAACTGTCACATTTTGAATTATTGAATTGCCATAAGTATGTCTGGAGGGTGTGACACAACAGAGGGGCCCCCCAAACAGCCCCCCACGGTGATCGAATCAATGGAATAGGCCCCGAGCTCCACCAATGGGGGAATTGTTGGTTCACAATATTTCCTATTCAGAAGCACAGATGTAATAAAGATCAATTTCCATCATCGATCATCATCTAGTCCAAGGAACTCAGCACAGGGATGGTGGGAACCCCTCATAATGGGCACAGGGGGTGTACAGACCCGGGAACTCAGCACAGGGATGGTGGGAACCCCTCATAACGGGCACAGCGGGTGTACAGACCCGGGAACTCAGCACAGGGATGGTGGGAACCCCTCATAACGGGCACAGCGGGTGTACAGACCCAGGAACACAGCACAGGGATGGTGGGAACCCCTCATAACGGGCACAGCGGGTGTACAGACCAGGGAACTCAGCACAGGGATGGTGGGAACCCCTCATAATGGGCACAGCGGGTGTACAGACCCGGGAACTCAGCACAGGGATGGTGGGAACCCCTCATAATGGGCACAGCGGGTTTACAGACCCAGGAACACAGCACAGGGATGGTGGGAACCCTGATAATGGGCACAGTGGGTGTACAGACCAGGGAACTCAGCACAGGGATGGTGGGAACCCCTCATAATGGGCACAGCGGGTGTACAGACCCGGGAACTCAGCACAGGGATGGTGGGGACCCCTCATAATGGGCACAGCGGGTGTACAGACCCAGTAACTCAGCACAGGGATGTAGGGAACCCCTCATAATGGGCACAGCGGGTGTACAGACCCGGGAACTCAGCACAGGGATGGTGGGAACCTCTCATAATGGGCACAGCGGGTGTACAGACCCGGGAACTCAGCACAGGGATGGTGGAAACCCCTCATAATGGGCACAGCGGGTGTACAGACCCAGGAACTCAGCACAGGGATGGTGGGAACCCCTCATAATGGGCACAGCGGGTGTACAGACCCGGGAACTCAGCACAGGGATGGTGGGAACCCCTCATAATGAACACAGCGGGTGTACAGACCCAGGAACTCAGCACAGGGATGGTGGGAACCTCTCATAATTGGCACAGCGGGTGTACAGACCCGGGAACTCAGCACAGGGATGGTGGGAACCCATCATAATGGGCACAGCGGGTTTACAGACCCGGGAACTCAGCACAGGGATGGTGGGAACCCCTCATAATGGGCACAGCGGGTGTACAGACCCGGGAACTCAGCACAGGGATGGTGGGAACCCCTCATAATGGGCACAGCGGGTGTACAGACCCGGGAACTCAGCACAGGGATGGTGGGAACCCCTCATTATGGGCACAGCGGGTGTACAGACCCGGGAACTCAGCACAGGGATGGTGGGAACCCCTCATAATGGGCACAGCGGGTGTACAGACCCGGGAACTCAGCACAGGGATGGTGGGAACCCCTCATAATGGGCACAGCGGGTGTACAGACCCGGGAACTCAGCACAGGGATGGTGGGAACCCCTCATAATGGGCACAGCGGATGAACAGACCCGGGAACTCAGCACAGGGATGGTGGGAACCCCTCATAACGGGCACAGCGGGTGTACAGACCCGGGAACTCAGCACAGGGATGGTGGGAACCCCTCATAATGGGCACAGCGGGTGTACAGACCCGGGAACTCAGCACAGGGATGGTGGGAACCCCTCATAATGGGCACAGCGGGTGTACAGACCCGGGAACTCTGCACAGGGATGGAGGGAACCCCTCATAATGGGCACAGCGGGTGTACAGACCTGGGAACTCAGCACAGGGATGGTGGGAACCCCTCATAATGGGCACAGCGGGTGTACAGACTCGGGAACTCAGCACAGGGATGGTGGGAACCCCTCATAACGGGCACAGCGGGTGTACAGACCCGGGAACTCAGCACAGGGATGGTGGGAACCCCTCATAATGGGCACAGCGGGTGTACAGACCCGGGAACTCAGCACAGGGATGGAGGGAACCCCTCATAATGGGCACAGCGGGTGTACAGACCTGGGAACTCAGCACAGGGATGGTGGGAACCCCTCATAATGGGCACAGCGGGTGTACAGACCCGGGAACTCAGCACAGGGATGGTGGGAACCCCTCATAATGGGCACAGCGGGTGTACAGACCTGGGAACTCAGCACAGGGATGGTGGGAACCCCTCATAACGGGCACAGCGAGTGTACAGACCCGGGAACTCAGCACAGGGATGGTGGGAACCCCTCATAAGGGGCACAGCGGGTGTACAGACCCGGGAACTCAGCACAGGGATGGTGGGAACCCCTCATAACGGGCACAGCGGGTGTACAGACCCGGGAACTCAGCACAGGGATGGTGGGAACCCCTCATAATGGGCACAGCGGGTGTACAGACCCAGGAACTCAGCACAGGGATGGTGGGAACCCCTCATAATGGGCACAGCGGGGGTACAGACCCGGGAACTCAGCACAGGGATGGTGGGAACCCCTCATAATGGGCACAGCGGGTGTACAGACCCGGGAACTCAGCACAGGGATGGTGGGAACCCCTCATAATGGGCACAGCGGGTGTACAGACCCGAGAACTCAGCAGAGGGATGGTGGGAACCCCTCATAACGGGCACAGCGGGTGTACAGACCCGGGAACTCAGCACAGGGATGGTGGGAACCCCTCATACTGGGCACAGCGGATGTACAGACCCGGGATGTTGATTATTATGCAGAACTATCGGCCTGTCTTCGTGGGATGTCGGATGTGAGATATAACAGATGCCCCAATCTCAGGTCTGACACCCCCTCCCCTCCTCCATCCTGAATGACGGACAGGATGGTGGCATCTGTTGGACTTTCCATTAATCAGGACACCAGTCGCCATTAATCAGCGATGTCAGCAGGAAGATTCACAGTGAGGATGAGGTGATCCGATGACATCACTTTTCAGACCATGAATGCGTTACAAGATTGAAATCTATTGTCAGCGGCGGTCAGGGTGAGAGCTGCGCCTGTATACAGAGAGGAGGGCGGAGCTCGGAGATGTGAACGGCGAGTGCCAATCTATACATCCAATCCAATAAATGAAGATGATGTAACAATCTACTGATAATATGTATCAATAACTACTGGTTGGAATTAGGGTGGGGGAGGGGTTAGGATCAAAGTAAATCATGCCAGAGTTTTTTAGCGACTGCGTCGGAACATGCGCCATCTTTGCGCCACACGAACGTTAATTCTCCCGTACACAATTTGTGGGGCTGTCACATGAAACGCTGAATCGTCTCGGAATAAAGAACGATTGGAGGAATGTGGTGACACCAATCAGTGAATGTTGTCCAGCAAACACTGCAGCTGTGATAAAGTCAGACTTAGCTCCCCGCTTTCTCTGTAACACCCCCAGCCAGATTCCAGAGATCTCCTCACATGGGCAATGAGTGGGTCCCAAATCCATCCATTCAGTGTCACAACTCCAAGGTAGGTGTGAATCTGATTGGAGGCACTTCTTTCTGTATGTTGGAGAAAGGGAGGAGACTGAGAGGGGTGTGTCTGGGAACATCTTTCCAGCATCACAAACTGGTGTTCCCAGATCACCGACTGTAGGGGGTTGGGTGGGCGGGGTGTTATAGGAATGTCTGTACCCTAAGCCGGTACCCTGTACCCTAAGCCGGAGGGCTGAGCTCCCTATATGTATCTAAAAGCTTATTTAAATTTGGATGTTGAAGCCCCACCCACCAAGCCCCACCCACCAGATAAACAGAGAGCGCCAGGACTGACCATTCTATGCTGTGACATCATACTGTCCCAGTCAACGTCGGTCTGCATGCTTGTGACGAGGGTGGAGAGCTCCTCGGGGTGAGGTTTGTTGTGTAGGAGGGAGTGCAGCGGCAGGTGGGGGAGGTGGTGCATTTCATCGTTGTCATCATTCTCCCTCGAGGCCAGTTCTCCGGTCATCTCCTCCTCCCCATCCGCTTTACAGGTGAATGGAGAGGTGGCCGGCTTGGACGACATCCTCCTGGAAACGAGACAAGATGGAGTCAGTGCGGCCAAGCAGGAAATCAGCGACAAAAAACATGATCAATGTGCCAAAAAGAGGGGGGTGTCTATGGAACACAATGGGGAGATTTCCTGTGGTAGTTTGTGTCTCTGCCCCTCCCACAATGGGGAGATTCCCTGCAGTAGTTTGTGTCTCTGCCCCTCCCACAATGGGGAGATTCCCTGCAGTAGTTTGTGTCTCTGCCCCTCCCACAATGGGGAGATTCCCTGCAGTAGTTTGTGTCTCTGCCCCTCCCACAATGGGGAGATTTCCTGCAGTAGTTTGTGTCTCTGCCCCTCCCACAATGGGGAGATTTCCCTGCAGTAGTTTGTGTCTCTGCTCCTCCCACAATGGGGAGATTTCCCTGCAGTAGTTTGTGTCTCTGCCCCTCCCACAATGGGGAGATTTCCTGCAGTAGTTTGTGTCTCTGCCCCTCCCACAATGGGGAGATTTCCCTGCAGTAGTTTGTGTCTCTGCTCCTCCCACAATGGGGAGATTTCCCTGCAGTAGTTTGTGTCTCTGCCCCTCCCACAATGGGGAGATTTCCTGTGGTAGTTTGTGTCTCTGCCCCTCCCACAATGGGGAGATTTCCTGCAGTAGTTTGTGTCTCTGCCCCTCCCACAATGGGGAGATTTCCTGTGGTAGTTTGTGTCTCTGCCCCTCCCACAATGGGGAGATTTCCTGCAGTAGTTTGTGTCTCTGCCCCTCCCACAAAGGGGAGATTTCCTGCATTAGTTTGTGTCTCTGCCCCTCCCACAATGGGGAGATTTCTCTGCAGTAGTTTGTGTCTCTGCCCCTCCCACAATGGGGAGATCTCCCTGCTGTAGTTTCTGTTTCTGCCCCTCCCACAATGGGGAGGTTTCCCTGCAGTAGTTTGTGTCTCTGCCCCTCCCACAATGAGATTTCCCTGCCATAGTTTGTGTCTCTGCCCCTCCCACAATAGGGAGAGTTCCTGCATTCATTTGTGTCTCTGCCCCTCCCACAATGGGGTGATTTCCTGCAGTAGTTTGTGTCTCTGCCCCTCCCACAATGAGATTTCCCTGCAGTAGTTTGTGTCTCTGCCCCTCCCACAAGCAGGCAGTCAGAGATTCTGGTGGGAGATCTCGCCACTGGATTTCATTTGTCAGCAATTACACAAAACTAAACTGTGGGTTGGGGGGGGGGGGGGGGGAGTCGGCCTTTAAGTCCTGTCTTGCACTGGAATCTGGCAGGGAGAACATCTCACACTCGGCCCTCCATATAAGATTTTGGACATCCTACTTCACAAGCGTCACACAGACCTCTACAGATTAACCCTCGCCGTGCCGGGAGACGCGCCGGCCGCCCTCGCTCTGCGCAGACCTTCCTCCAACGCGTTCTGCTTTAATATCAGTATTTAATAGAACATTTGGTACAGACAACTATCAAAGACTTTCAGCCCGGCGAACGCGAGGCCTAATTTTTTTTTTTCTCGGCGCACTTCTTCAATTAATCATAATTTGTTGGTTTGAAAAAAAAAAATCAAAAAAATCTCCTTTCAATAATTTATGTCATTTTCCTGCATTAATCCTCTTCCACATCAATGCGTTTCCAGCTTATACTTATTGTCAGGGGAACGCATAAAAGCAGATTTCGTCTTATTTTATTGATTACAACAGCGCTTTATTTCACAGTCAATGCATTAATAACACCGACTCAAAAAAAGGGGGGGAAAAAAAAGAAGAAACACTCTAAATTTTAAAACAGGTTTCCATGTTGGCGTGTTCAAATGTTTTATTTAACGCCTGAAAACTCATTAGTAAAATTACCGCCAATACACGAGCAGATCCCAAGATGGCGGGCGAGGAACGCCCAATCTCACGCCTTATTTCCAGTCTTCTGCCGTATCTCATGGCCATCGGGTGACGGCCGCCATAGGTGCGAGGATATCCGCCGCGGTCTAAGGGAACGCGAGACAATCGTTTATTTCGACCCTCAAGGGTCAAAACACCAACATCATTTTTTTATTTTATTTTTTACCGAGCACATTGCGTTGACATGCGTTTTTTTTGCATGAGTAACAATGCAGCATGCCCATGTTTTTTCTTAACGCACGCCAAGCGTGGGGCGAATGGGGCACATATCATTTTTTTTAGAATGTCCTCGCATGAAATCGATCGACGCCGTTCAATGCACTCCCGGTGTGAATGAGCCCCAAGTTTCAAACTGAAAGCAGCGGTTGGGTCGCCGCCTGTCCTGGTCAGCATCATGACGCATGTTCCGTGCGCGTTTTCCCGCACCGCTTTTTAAAAAGCACTGCAGCTGCAATCTGCATCGGGTGTCATTGTTAAAATGACACTCCAAGATGAAGGTCGCAAAACGCAGCACGTTTCCTGCACAGGATCACAAGGTTGCTGTGCGTTTTCTTTTTTTTAAGCAGTAGTGCATGCACTACTTGGCGCGATCCGGCGCAATTTCAGCCCATTCTAATGATTGGGCCGAATTTGTACTGCAACTGGATTGCAAGTGAATCGCAAACCAGAGAGCACAGCATGTTTCTGCGCCAATCATGGTGTGAACCGGCACTAAATATTTTTTTTTAATATAATAACATAAGAATAAAAATATATTTTACATAATAATAATAATAATAATAATAATAATAGCATAAGATAGTAATAATATAATATGAATAATAATAATAATAAATAATAATAATAAATAATATAATTAATAATATTATAAAATTATATTATAATAGCAACAAAATAATAATAACAAAATATATTATCAACAACAAAATAAAATAATAATTCATATTATTATTAATAATAATAATAATATTAATATATAATATAATAATATAAATAAATAATATGAATACTATTATAAAATACTATTAATAATAATATTAATCATAATAAATAATAATAGCAACAAAATTACAATAACAAAATATATTATTATGATTATTTTTATTATTATGATGATTATTATTATCATAATCAACAACAACAACATAAAATAATAATAACAACTAATGCCGCGTACACACGACCGTTTTTCCTGTTATGCAAAAAACCGACGTTTTTCTCGACGTGATTCCTCTCAAGCCTGCCTTGCATACACTAGTTCAGGGGAGGAAAAAAATGCTTGAGCAAAGCGCGGTGTTGTCCAACACGTACGACGGCACTATAAAGGGGAAGTTCCATTCGAATGGCGCCACCCTTTGGGCGGCTTTAGCTGATCCTCGTATTAGTAAAGTTTGGTGAGAGACGATTTGCGCTTTTCAGTCTTCGTGCTTTTCAGTTCGTTACAGCGTGACGAATGTGATATCTCCATTATGAACGCTAGTTTTACCAGAACGGGCGCTCCCGTCTCATACTTGATTCTGAGCATGCGTGTTTTTTTTCCCCTCGTAAAAGCGTACACACGAGCGGTTTTCAGGACGTGAAAAACGACGAGAAAAAATAGAGAAGGTTCTAAAAAAAAAATCAGGCAGTTTTGTCGTCGCGAAAAATGCTATGGAGCGTACACACGGCCGTTTTTCATGACCAATCTAAAAAATGGCAGTTTTCTCGTCATGAAAAACGGTCGTGTGTAACGCGGCACAATAAAAAGAACTAGATGGACTTGTGTCTTTTTTCAACCAGACTATGTAACAAAATATAAGAAAAAGAATAATAATAACAACATAAAATAATAATAGCAACAAAAGAACAATAACAAAATATATTGTTATGATTATTTTTTATTATTATGATGATTATTATTATCATTATTAAAAACAACATAAAATAATAATAATAATAACAATAATAACTAATAATAAGAACTAGATGGACTTGTGTCTTTTTTCAAACCAGACTGTGTAACTATTTGACAAAATAATAACGAAAACAACATAAAATAATAATAATAATAATAATAATAATAATAATAGCAACAAAATAACAATAATAATATTTTCACATTATCTATCATATAGAAAATCCCCCCAGTTGCCCTCCTAACATCCGCAGGCTTATGGAGGATTTTAGCAATACTTTGATTATTTGATAATATTGATTTAAACATTTCCCGCTTTTCACAATAAGAAACTTTGTAGCATTTTTAGCAACATTTTGGCCAACAAATCACTACAATTATAAATTTTGTTTTGCTCCGTTATTTTCCAGGGTGGTGGGGCAGGGGTGGTTTCAGAGGACACAAACCTTCCGTGTCAATCTGCGGTGAAAGATAGGTGCGCAGTGGGCGGAGTCTGCGTGAATTAAAGGAAGTATTCACCTGTTATCTGCGGGATTAGTGAATCAGGAAATGAGAAGAAATGCTGGAATACGATTGGCTCCCATCCCTTTCATTGCAGAATAACACAATTCGGATAAGAACGGCGCCCAAAGTGGCGCTTGGCAAATTAGCAAATCATTAACTCTCTGGTCCCAAATAAAAAGCTGATTAAAGGGGGGGGGGGTGTCCCGCAATACGAGACTGTCACAGCTCCATCCGGCATGTGACTTCATGAATATTACAGTGCAAAAATATCAGGTGCAAAAAAAAAAAAATATTTCCAAATGAAATCCGGCGTGCCGCCGCCCAGCGCGCTGACAGAGGATCTCACAGCTAATGTTACATTTCTCACAATTAATGAAAAGAAAAAAAAATATATCAGCAAATTTAATTATCTGAGAATAAAATTAAATCCATCGCCAGCGGCGGAAGGAACGCACATTTTTTTTTACATGTTTTTGAAATATTTTGTTTGGAAATCTTTCTTTTCCTTTTTTTTTTTTTTTTTCTATTTTTATTCCACTTTGGTTACAAATATTCTTTGAAAACCTCAGAACACGGCGGACATTACGGGGTTAAGTGTCCAAAGAGTTGAAGTGGAACGCCGACAGCTAAAGCGGGTTTCCTGTCTTCACCTTTCTTTCATCCTTTGCGCTGCTGATCTCCTGCAGTCTCTTTGCAGCCACTTCCTGTCTCCATACACCCCAGTGCTGGCTGCATAGAATTTCTAAGGGGGGTGGGGGATTCCCTGAAGGGGACAGCAGTGGCCCCTGCCTGTGTCATGTGTGTTGTGAGGGTGACAACGCAGGGGCACAACTTGGAGGACAGAGCGTTGTCACCCAATAACAGGAAGTGCCTGAACAAGGACCCCCATGGCAGGATCACCATGCACGGCCCTTTGAGGACTCATCCACACAAGGTTTGACATCCTCCAAATGTGGATCGCTCTTCGGGGAGCATTAGCTGTGCCGTCTCTATGCCGTCTGCTTTAACCCTTTGAAATCTGCACTAGTGTGCCGCTCCGCGTTCACCTCAGTGGGTCGCTCTCGGCAGGCGCTACACCCACCAAAAACGATCGGAGGGTATAATTCCTGCCACAGCCGCAAAGCATCATGGCCGCAGCATGTGTACACCCCTGGCCACTGCTGGGGGGGGGCAGTAAAAACAGATTTCAAATGTGGGGGTTTACTGCCCCTCAACCACTGTTTTGAATGAGCCCCAATGCAGCGCACTGAATTCTAACACAACGCATGGCCCTCTAATGCAGTGCACTGAACTGTAACACAACGCATGGCCCTCTAATGCAGTGCAATGAACTGTAACACAACGCATGGCCCTCTAATGCAGCGCATTGAATTCTAACACAACGCATGGCCCTCTAATGCAACGTACTGAACTGTAACACAACGCATGGCCCTCTAATGCAGTGCACTGAACTGTAACACAACGCATGGCCCTCTAATGCAGCGCATTGAATTCTAACACAACGCATGGCCCTCTAATGCAGTGCACTGAACTGTAACACAACGCATGGCCCTCTAATGCAGTGCACTGAACTGTAACACAACGCATGGCCCTCTAATGCAGCGCATTGAATTCTAACACAACGCATGGCCCTCTAATGCAACGCACTGAACTGTAACACAACGCATGGCCCTCTAATGCAGCGCACTGAACTGTAACACAACGCATGGCCCTCTAATGCAGCGCATTGAATTCTAACACAACGCATGGCCCTCTAATGCAACGCACTGAACTGTAACACAACGCATGGCCCTCTAATGCAGCGCATTGAATTCTAACACAACGCATGGCCCTCTAATGCAGCGCATTGAACTATAACACAACGCATGGCCCTCTAATGCAGCGCATTGAACTATAACACAACGCATGGCCCTCTAATGCAGCGCACTGAACTATAACACAACGCATGGCCCTCTAATGCAACGCACTGAACTGTAACACAACGCATGGCCCTCTAATGCAGCGCATTGAATTCTAACACAACGCATGGCCCTCTAATGCAACGCACTGAACTGTAACACAACGCATGGCCCTCTAATGCAGCGCACTGAACTGTAACACAACGCATGGCCCTCTAATGCAGCGCATTGAATTCTAACACAACGCATGGCCCTCTAATGCAACGCACTGAACTGTAACACAACTCATGGCCCTCTAATGCAGCGCATTGAATTCTAACACAACGCATGGCCCTCTAATGGAGCGCACTGAACTATAACACAACGCATGGCCCTCTAATGCAGCGCACTGAACTGTAACACAACGCATGGCCCTCTAATGCAGTGCACTGAACTATAACACAACGCATGGCCCTCTAATGCAGCGCACTGAACTGTAACACAACGCATGGCCCTCTAATGCAGCGCACTGAACTGTAACACAACGCATGGCCCTCTAATGCAGCGCACTGAATTCTAACACAACGCATGGCCCTCTAATGCAGTGCACTGAACTATAACACAACGCATGGCCCTCTAATGCAGTGCACTGAACTGTAACACAACGCATGGCCCTCTAATGCAGCGCATTCAACTGTAACACAACGCATGGCCCTCTAATGCAACGCACTGAACTGTAACACAACACATGGCCCTCTAATGCAGCGCACTGAACTATAACACAACGCATGGCCCTCTAATGGAGCGCACTGAGCTGTAACACAACGCATGGCCCTCTAATGCAGCACACTGAACTGTAACACAACGCATGGCCCTCTAATGCAGCGCACTGAATTCTAACACAACGCATGGCCCTCTAATGCAGTGCACTGAACTATAACACAACGCATGGCCCTCTAATGCAACGCACTGAACTGTAACACAACGCATGGCCCTCTAATGCAGCGCACTGAACTGTAACACAACGCATGGCCCTCTAATGCAGCGCATTGAACTATAACACAACGCATGGCCCTCTAATGGAGCGCACTGAGCTGTAACACAACGCATGGCCCTCTAATGCAGCACACTGAACTGTAACACAACGCATGGCCCTCTAATGCAGCGCATTGAACTGTAACACACCGCATGGCCCTCTAATGCAGCACACTGAACTGTAACACAACGCATGGCCCTCTAATGGAGCGCACTGAGCTGTAACACAACGCATGGCCCTTTAATGCAGTGCACTGAACTGTAACACAACGCATGGCCCTCTAATGCAGCGCACTGAACTGTAACACAACGCATGGCCCTCTAATGCAGTGCACTGAACTATAACACAACGCATGGCCCTCTAATGCAGCGCACTGAACTGTAACACAACGCATGGCCCTCTAATGCAGCACACTGAACTGTAACACAACGCATGGCCCTCTAATGGAGCGCACTGAGCTGTAACACAACGCATGGGCCTTTAATGCAGTGCACTGAACTGTAACACAACGCATGGCCCTCTAATGCAGCGCACTGAACTGTAACACAACGCATGGCCCTCTAATGCAGTGCACTGAACTATAACACAACGCATGGCCCTCTAATGCAGCGCACTGAACTGTAACACAACGCATGGCCCTCTAATGCAGCGCACTGAACTGTAACACAACGCATGGCCCTCTAATGCAGCGCACTGAATTCTAACACAACGCATGGCCCTCTAATGCAGTGCACTGAACTATAACACAACGCATGGCCCTCTAATGCAGTGCACTGAACTGTAACACAACGCATGGCCCTCTAATGCAGCGCATTCAACTGTAACACAACGCATGGCCCTCTAATGCAACGCACTGAACTGTAACACAACGCATGGCCCTCTAATGCAGCGCACTGAACTGTAACACAACGCATGGCCCTCTAATGCAGCACACTGAACTGTAACACAACGCATGGCCCTCTAATGCAGCGCATTCAACTGTAACACAACGCATGGCCCTCTAATGCAGCGCACTGAACTGTAACACAACGCATGGCCCTCTAATGCAGCGCATTCAACTGTAACACAACGCATGGCCCTCTAATGCAGTGCACTGAACTGTAACACAACGCATGGCCCTCTAATGCAGCGCACTGAACTGTAACACAACGCATGGCCCTCTAATGCAGCGCATTCAACTGTAACACAACGCATGGCCGTCTAATGCAGCACACTGAACTGTAACACAACGCATGGCCCTCTAATGCAGCGCACTGAACTGTAACACAACGCATGGCCCTCTAATGCAGCGCATTGAACTATAACACAACGCATGGCCCTCTAATGCAGCGCACTGAACTGTAACACAACGCATGGCCCTCTAATGCAGCGCATTGAACTATAACACAACGTATGGCCCTCTAATGCAGCGCACTGATCTGTAACACAACGCATGGCCCTCTAATGCAGTGCACTGAACTATAACACAACGCATGGCCCTCTAATGGAGCGCACTGAGCTGTAACACAACGCATGGCCCTCTAATGCAGCGCACTGAACTGTAACACAACGCATGGCCCTCTAATGCAGTGCATTGAACTGTAACACAACGTATGGCCCTCTAATGCAGCGCACTGATCTGTAACACAACGCATGGCCCTCTAATGCAGCGCACTGAACTATAACACAACGCATGGCCCTCTAATGGAGCGCACTGAGCTGTAACACAACGCATGGCCCTCTAATGCAGCACACTGAACTGTAACACAACGCATGGCCCTCTAATGCAGTGCATTGAACTGTAACACACCGCATGGCCCTCTAATGCAGCACACTGAACTGTAACACAACGCATGGCCCTCTAATGGAGCGCACTGAGCTGTAACACAACGCATGGCCCTTTAATGCAGTGCACTGAACTGTAACACAACGCATGGCCCTCTAATGCAGCGCACTGAACTGTAACACAACGCATGGCCCTCTAATGCAGCGCACTGAACTATAACACAACGCATGGCCCTCTAATGCAGCGCACTGAACTATAACACAACGCATGGCCCTCTAATGCAGGGCACTGAACTGTAACACAACGCATGGCCCTCTAATGCAGCGCACTGAACTGTAACACAACGCATGGCCCTCTAATGCAGCGCACTGAATTCTAACACAACGCATGGCCCTCTAATGCAGTGCACTGAACTATAACACAACGCATGGCCCTCTAATGCAGTGCACTGAACTGTAACACAACGCATGGCCCTCTAATGCAGCGCATTCAACTGTAACACAACGCATGGCCCTCTAATGCAACACACTGAACTGTAACACAACGCATGGCCCTCTAATGCAGCGCACTGAACTGTAACACAACGCATGGCCCTCTAATGCAGCACACTGAACTGTAACACAACGCATGGCCCTCTAATGCAGCGCATTCAACTGTAACACAACGCATGGCCCTCTAATGCAGCGCACTGAACTGTAACACAACGCATGGCCCTCTAATGCAGCGCATTCAACTGTAACACAACGCATGGCCCTCTAATGCAGCGCACTGAACTGTAACACAACGCATGGCCCTCTAATGCAGCGCACTGAACTGTAACACAACGCATGGCCCTCTAATGCAGCGCATTCAACTGTAACACAACGCATGGCCCTCTAATGCAGCACACTGAACTATAACACAACGCATGGCCCTCTAATGCAGCGCATTCAACTGTAACACAACTCTAGTGCAGCGCACTGAACTGTAACACAACGCATGGCCCTCTAATGCAGCGCACTGAACTGTAACACAACGCATGGCCCTCTAATGCAGTGCACTGAACTGTAACACAACGCATGGCCCTCTAATGCAGCGCATTCAACTGTAACACAACGCATGGCCCTCTAACGCAGCGCACTGAACTGTAACACAACGCATGGCCCTCTAACGCAGTGCACTGAACTGTAACACAACGCATGGCCCTCTAATGCAGCGCACTGAACTGTAACACAACGCATGGCCCTCTAATGCAGCGCACTGAACTGTAACACAACGCATGGCCCTCTAATGCAGTGCACTGAACTATAACACAACGCATGGCCCTCTAATGCAGTGCAATGAACTATAAGACAACGCATGGCCCTCTAATGCAGTGCACTGAACTGTAACACAACGCATGGCCCTCTAATGGAGCGCACTGAGCTGTAACACAACGCATGGCCCTTTAATGCAGTGCACTGAACTGTAACACAACGCATGGCCCTCTAATGCAGTGCACTGAACTGTAACACAACGCATGGCCCTCTAATGCAGTGCACTGAACTATAACACAACGCATGGCCCTCTAATGCAGCGCACTGAACTGTAACACAACGCATGGCCCTCTAATGCAGCGCACTGAACTGTAACACAACGCATGGCCCTCTAATGCAGCGCACTGAATTCTAACACAATGCATGGCCCTCTAATGCAGTGCACTGAACTATAACACAACGCATGGCCCTCTAATGCAGTGCACTGAACTGTAACACAACGCATGGCCCTCTAATGCAGCGCATTCAACTGTAACACAACGCATGGCCCTCTAATGCAACGCACTGAACTGTAACACAACGCATGGCCCTCTAATGCAGCGCACTGAACTGTAACACAACGCATGGCCCTCTAATGCAGCACACTGAACTGTAACACAACGCATGGCCCTCTAATGCAGCGCATTCAACTGTAACACAACGCATGGCCCTCTAATGCAGCGCACTGAACTGTAACACAACGCATGGCCCTCTAATGCAGCGCATTCAACTGTAACACAACGCATGGCCCTCTAATGCAGCGCACTGAACTGTAACACAACGCATGGCCCTCTAATGCAGCGCACTGAACTGTAACACAACGCATGGCCCTCTAATGCAGCGCATTCAACTGTAACACAACGCATGGCCCTCTAATGCAGCGCACTGAACTATAACACAACGCATGGCCCTCTAATGCAGCGCATTCAACTGTAACACAACTCTAGTGCAGCGCACTGAACTGTAACACAACGCATGGCCCTCTAATGCAGCGCACTGAACTGTAACACAACGCATGGCCCTCTAATGCAGTGCACTGAACTGTAACACAACGCATGGCCCTCTAATGCAGCGCATTCAACTGTAACACAACGCATGGCCCTCTAACGCAGCGCACTGAACTGTAACACAACGCATGGCCCTCTAATGCAGCGCACTGAACTGTAACACAACGCATGGCCCTCTAATGCAGCGCACTGAACTGTAACACAACGCATGGCCCTCTAATGCAGTGCACTGAACTATAACACAATGCATGGCCCTCTAATGCAGTGCAATGAACTATAAGACAACGCATGGCCCTCTAATGCAGTGCACTGAACTGTAACACAACGCATGGCCCTCTAATGCAGCGCATTCAACTGTAACACAACGCATGGCCCTCTAATGCAGCACACTGAACTGTAACACAACGCATGGCCCTCTAATGCAGCGCACTGAACTGTAACACCATGCACGGCCCTCTAACGGAGAGCACTAAACTCGAGCACGGCGTACTGATGGAAATCTCTTCATAGATCACGGTGACTCGTTTTTTGTGCGTTTGTACGGTGCCGTGATCCTGCGTTTTAATGCACATAGGACTTGATGATGAGAATAGGCCCTAGCGAGCGATTGGCAGAGGAGAAGGTGTATTAGCGATGGCGATTGGCCAGGACGGCGTCCCCGGAGCTCGTAGAAGGCGGAGCGCTCCTTTAATGGGCGGTAACAATAGGTGGTTGAGCTCCAGCGCAGACCCCGCAGAATATCACTCTTGTTAGGGGGTTCGGTTCGGGGCGTTTGTGTCGGTAATAATGGGATGCGATCCGACTTGTCTGAAGGGAACTTACAAACCTGTCAAGAGAAATGAAAGCAGCTGCAGAGCGGAACAATTCCGGAGAAATATCTGAAATTCATGCATTGTGGTCATTGGCAGCCGTTCAACAACCATATCTAGGAATTCCCTCCTGTATATCTCAGCGCCTTCCTAATACTGGGGGGGCGGGGCCGTTCTGTGTACTGCGCCACAGCTACAGGTCTCCACTCATCATCTATTATTAGAGGCGATAAAATAATAATCCTGACAACGCCAAATGGATTCCGGATAATTACCAACATGAACTCCGAGCAGAAAAACTTCCATCCATGTAAAATATTCCTCAAAAACCACAAAGGATAGAAATCCACCAAAAGCCTTCGCTAACCCAGATATTACCTTGTGAAAGTAACAGTGACATCATCACTGTGCCAGCAGGCTCCACCCACTACATAAAACTACAGGAGGGGGCGGAGACAAGACCAGCCATGCTGCACAAGAAGAGAGAGCAGAGCTGTGGGAGGGGCCCAGCAGGCTCCACCCACTACAGAAAACTACAGGAGGGGGCGGAGACAAGACCAGCCATGCTGCACAAGGAGAGAGAGCAGAGCTGTGGGAGGAGCCCAGCAGGCTCCACCCACTACAGAAAACTACAGGAGGGGGCGGAGACAAGACCAGCCATGCTGCACAAGGAGAGAGAGCAGAGCTGTGGGAGGGGCCCAGCAGGCTCCACCCACTACAGAAACCTACAGGAGGGGGCGGAGACAAGACCAGCCATGCTGCACAAGGAGAGAGAGCAGAGCTGTGGGAGGGGCCCAGCAGGCTCCACCCACTACAGAAAACTATAGGAGGGGCGGAGAAAAGACCAGCCATGCTGCACAAGGAGAGAGAGCAGAGCTGTGGGAGGGGCCAGCAGGCTCCACCCACTACAGAAAGGTACAGAAGGTGGCAGAGATTAGACCAGTCCCCCTGCACAAGAAGAGAGAGCAGCCATGGGCGGTCTTTATTACAGGAAGTCTCACACTGGATTCCTGCACAGTTCCGGGAGAAAGCATGTTTATGTAGCAGGATGTCCATATGTAAGAAGGAATCCGGCTCCCTCCGGTGGTATAAGTGTTACAATGCAACTAATGCACTTTGGGACAGATATCAGCTAGGAGAAAAGACTTTGTTGCTTTTAGTAAAAGACAGACTACATTACCCAGGGTGCATTGCAACACCGCAAAGCATTCTGGACAGACTACTTAAACCAGGGGAGGGGCCAGCGTCTCTCTCTCTGGATCCAGCTCTCAATCAAGCAGGAAGTTGGCACGGAGGCCTGCTTCCTAAGGATTAGGCCAGAAGCCTGGGCCTAAATTACGGGAGTGCCTGAGTGATTTCCAGCAGAGGATCGTCCACAGCATCCTGTGATTGCCCAGCAGAGACCGGAGTCGTCCATCACCATATGCTGTTAGTGACGGAGTCCGGAGACTGCAGCTGAAGCAGAAGCGTGGAGATCGAGTGACCGGGACAAGCCAGAGGAGACTATCTGAAAGTCGGGCCTGTTTGGTGAGAAGGGCACCTGCCCAGAATTGACTATTACCTTAGAGGAAAGTGATTTAGTTAGTGCCCGCCACACTTCACCTATCACGCCACAGCTTGCGGCCTAGTGTATCTCACTGGAGACTATGTGATCAGAGATTGGTGCACCCGTCATTAGTGGGTGGCAGGCACACGAGTACTCAGGTATATTGCGGATAATTACAGCATCTTGTTGAAACCCTGTGGATTACAATTTAACTTGTGCACCGACGGTGGCTAGCGAAGACTTCATTGGAGAAAGGAACTTTGAGTGGGACGCAGATAGGCCTTGCTTACCTATTATAGGGAATGAACACGTGCAAGGTATTGCAACAAAGGGGGAGCTCGCGAGCAACCAGTTAGCCGTGCAGAGACACATATAGATACATGTACATATATATAGCTGATGTTATTTCCTGTTATTACCTAATCTCAGTGATACCTATCCTTATTGGTTTATTGACTCTGCAATGCGCATGCAGAGTCAACTGTGTGTATTAATGTGATTCTTTACCCTTCCCTTTTATACTGAGTAAAGGTACCTTTGATTAAGCATATAACTTGTGTGAAGTATCTCTGTCACTTAGAAGGACTAGTGACCAGCAAAGGTAATAACATTTACAGGTTATTGTGTGATGTATGCAGGATTGTGTCTCCTAATACTCAATAGGTCTCACACTCCTTATTCATATCAGTTGTGCTAAGGGAAGGTTTGAGCCACTTCCAGGGGTTGATAGGCAGGACGTAGACCCAAATCAAACAAATAGCAGCTCCTACGGGGGTAGTGCTACACGTGGGGGCTCGTCCGGGATATTCTACGGTTCTGCAATCAACTTTCCCCCTAGACAGAACCCTTACAGCACAGAAATGGACCCTGCTGCCGTAGCCCGGTGGTGCAGGGATGAAGGCATCCTACCCGGAAATGGCCTGGTGGTTGAAATCCAGAGAGAGGCCTGGGTAGAGGAGCAGCTAACTCCAGTCTTGAGATCATTGTCCACGGACAGGAAGCCATGGGTGATTGACATAAAGACAGATACTGTAAATCCCCACACCTATGCATTATGTGAGTGGAGGAACGGAATCTCTGACTACTTCAAGGGTGCCAGCATAAAAACTACAAACCAAGTAGAACTCCTCCTGATACACCCAGAAGAGAATAAAGATGGCCCCACATCCACTACTTCAGGAGGCCCCAGCACAGGAGGGAGCGCCCAACAAAAGGGTCCCGGTTCACCACCATTGACCACCCTTAGCTCAGAATTGTGCGCTGTCCTGGGGGAGATTGTGACCAAGTGTAAAAAGGACCCTCCAGACTACCTGATGTCAGGATACAGGAAACTCAGGACCTTTTCTGGGAAGAAACCTGTACCTTCAGTGGAAGATGGATTTGAAGAGTGGCTAGATGGCGCCACTCAGGCCCTAGAAGAATGGGAGGTGCCAGAACAACAAAAAAAACAACGGATTGTGGAAAGCTTAAAGGGGCCTGCTCTGGAGGCCATACGTAACCTCAAGTTAAGCAAGAAGGACTGCAATGCACAGGATTATCTGGATATTCTGCAGAATGTGTTCGGCGGGACGGAAAACGTCACTGAACTCACTTACCAGCTGGGGCATTGCTACCAAAAAGAGGGAGAGAAGCTGTCAGAATTCATAGGACGCCTGGATAAGATCCTGCATCGGATCCTACTGAAGAAAGGGATCGATCCAAGAAAAGTGGATGAGGCCCGTGCCCAGCAGGTGTTGAGGGGAGCTCAACCCTTGGACCCCATCGCATTATTGCTACGCACCCGGCGGGATGGGAGCAGCCTGGAATACCCCGACTTGATCCGGATAGTCAGGGAGGAGGAGGCCATGTTGGAAGACAAAAGGAGGAGTCAACACACCGAACCAACTGCCCGAGTCAGAATGTTAAGTGCAGAAGAAGGTGATTCAGAAGTTGAACTCCTAAAGACCCAGGTGTCACAACTAGTAGAAATGGTGTCCATGCTGACTAGCCAGGCCTCTGTGCCACACAACAAGAACACGTCAGAGGAACCAAAAAACCTCCTAGCTCCAATATGGAACTAGTACAGAAGCCTAAGAGATTGATAACATGCTTCAATTGTGGGGGAATCGGGCATGTTAGAGCAGTGTGTCCCAGCCCAGATGAAGTTGCATCCAGATATCGCAAGCCGGCGGAAAACTTCAGAGGGCCCCGGTGAAGGAGTCAGCCGGGCGCCCACCAGTTTCCACGAACTCCTTCAAGAAGTCCAATGATCCAAAACATCAGAGTCAGGGACCTAAACCTCTGCCAATTAGGCCCCGTCCCACAACTCGGGCTGCTGTTGAACAGGAGGCCAGTGCACACCAGACCCAGAAGGGACTGAGACCCACCGGAAACTCAAGAAAAAAAGAAGTCAGGGTACAGGTAACTGAACCCAGCAAGAAGTCTGTGTTGAAGGAGTTCCCTGCCAAGTTAGTGGGGCCTTCTCCAGTAGTCTCCATACAAGTAGAAGGGATCTACACCAAGGCTCTTCTTGACACTGGGGCTCAAGTGACTCTTCTGTATAGGGATTTCTATGATAAACATCTTAAACATCTGCCCCTACAGAAATTAGAGGAACTGGAAATATGGGGTATTGGAACTCAGAGCTTTCCCTATGACGGTTACCTGCCAATCAAGTTGACTTTTGATCCCTCAGTGGCTGGGGAGACAGAGACCTTCGATACTCTGGCAGTAGTGTGCCCTCGCCCACCAGGGGCCAGCAAGAGCTTACTCATCATAGGGACCAACACTGATCTAGTCAGGCGACTGCTGACACCGTTGGCCCAACAGGAAGAAGCCCCGACCACAAGAGTCCACCCCATGTTAAGGCAAGCCTACCAGCGCCTGGTACTGGAGCAGAAGGCCCCGGCTGAGGGAGTTGGCAAGATTTGGAAGCTAGACAAGACGGAGAAGGTATTACAACCGGGAGAGGTGACTTGCCTGAGGGCTTCTGTCAAGCTCACATGGAAACAGCCAGGCCCCTTCATTGTCTTCGAACCAGGCCCACAGGAAAGACAGAAAGGGATTGAAGTAATCCCCGAAGTGATCCCCGAAGTGATCCCATTAAGGGCCCTACAGAAAAGCCATGGGAGGGTTTCAGTGAGTATAAGGAACACTGCTAATACACCAGTGAAGGTGCCGGCCAGAATGCTGTTGGGCCAGGTGAATCCAGCCACCCCCATTGCCCCGTGTGAATTGAAGAAAGAAGAAAGGGGTGAGGTCACCATAGAGAAGCTCTGTTCTGAAGACACGGCCCTCCCACCAGAATGGAGAAAAAGGGCCAAAGCTCAACTTGCAAGGTGGGAAAAGATCTTCTCTAAAGATGAGTTCGATGTGGGGTGCGCAAGGAGTGCCACTCACAAGATACGCTTACAAGAAGATAAGCCCTTTAGAGAGAGAGTTCGACGAGTCCCACTGGGTGACTTAGAAGACTTGCGGGAACAGTTGGCTGAGCTGAAGAGGACGGGGATTATTCGAGAATCCAGGAGCCCTTACGCTTCTCCAATAGTGGTAGTCCGAAAGAAGAACGGGTCGCTGAGACTGTGTATCGACTACAGAACACTAAACAGAAGGACCATCCCAGATCAATACACCACTCCCCGAATTGAAGACGCCCTGCAGAGTCTGTCAGGGGCCAAGTGGTTCAGTGTAATGGATCTAAAAAGTGGATATTACCAAATCCCCATGCACCCTGAGGATCGGGAGAAGACAGCCTTCATCACCCCTGTGGGGTTCTTTGAGTTCAACCGTATGCCTCAAGGGTTATCAGGAGCCCCCGCCACTTTCCAAAGGCTAATGGAGAGAACCGTCGGGGACATGAATCTAATAGAGGTACTGGTATATTTGGACGACTTCATCGTGTTCGGGAGAACCCTAGAAGAGCATGAAGAGAGACTGGAGAAGATCCTGAAGAGGCTCAGTGAAGAGGGCCTGAAACTCTCCCCAGAGAAGTGTCAATTTTACCAGTCCTCAGTCCATTACCTGGGCCATATCGTTTCTGCAGAAGGGGTGGCCACGGACCCAGAGAAGCTGGATGCCGTCACCTCTTGGCCGAGACCTACCAACGTGACTGAGCTTCGGTCATTCCTGGGGTTCTGTTCTTACTACAGAAGATTTGTAGAAGGATTCGCCAAGATTGCCAGACCCCTGAACGAGTTACTCAGAAACGAAGGGGAAGATGATGTTCCAGAGCTGGTCAAACCAGTGAAACTCACCATGGGACCCCGAAGGCCCAAAGAGTCGATTCAAGACCAGTGGACAGGGGAGTGCGAGGAAGCCTTCCAGATGTTAAAGAAGAGTCTTACCACTGCACCAGTCCTGGCCTATGCTGATCCAAAGAAGCCTTATGAACTGCATGTAGATGCCAGCCGAGATGGGCTGGGTGGGGTGCTGTACCAGGAACATGATGGTTACCTAAGACCCGTCGCATATGTGAGCAGGAGTCTGATACCTGCTGAGAAGAATTACCCCACCCACGAGCTTGAATTCCTGGCCTTGAAATGGGCAGTGGTAGACAAACTGAGAGACTACCTATATGGGGCGGAGTTTGTGGTGAAGACAGATAATAACCCGCTCACCTACCTTCTGACCACTGCCAAGTTGGATGCAACGGGACACCGGTGGCTGGCTGCCCTTTCAAGCTTCACCTTCAGCTTGAAGTACCGACCCGGAGTGGGAAATAGGGATGCAGATGCCCTGTCCAGGAGGTCTCATGCCCCCACCGACCCTACCAAAGAATGGGCCCAACTAGACCCAGAGGGAGTGCGAGCCCTATATCAGGGGACAGAACTTCAAGCCAGAGGTGGGTCAAGAGCCAAAGAAATTGGGGTCTCAGCTGTTGGAGTACCGAAGTGCTATTGCAGTGTGACCCAAGTCGAAGGGGAGGGCTTGCCCAAGCTGACAAAAAGGGATTTGAGAAAGGAGCAAGAAGAAGACTCTTTAGGGAAACTCCTGATAAAGGCCCTGGAAAGCCAGCGTCCCGAGATGCTTGAAACAGACTCCCTAAGAGAAGCCCGATTGTTGCGCAGGGAGTGGGATCGGCTACACATACGTCAAGGGGTGGTCTACCGAAGGGGCCCCTCTGACGACTCAGAAGAGAAGTGCCAGCTGTTTCTACCAGCCAAATATCGAGAAGCGGTCCTAGCTGCCCTCCATGACAACCATGGTCACCTAGGGTCCGAACTAACTTTTCACCTTGTACGGGATAGGTTCTATTGGCCCTGCATGCGGGCTGAAGTGGAAGGATATTGCCATTCCTGTGTCCGATGCATTCAAAGGAAGACCTTGCCACGTCAAGCAGCCCCAATGGGCCATCTGCAAAGTCAGGGACCTATGGAACTGGTGTGCATTGACTTCCTTTGCCTGGAGCCTGATCTGAGTGGTCAAGGGAATGTCTTGGTGATAACAGATCACTTTACCAGATATGCTCAAGCATTCCCAACAAAAGACCAGAAGGCCTCAACAGTAGCCAAAGTACTGGTAGAAAAATTCTTTGTGCACTATGGTCTACCCCAACGCCTTCATTCAGATCAGGGCAGAGACTTTGAAAGCAAATTAATAAAGAAGTTATTAGACCTGTTAGGCATCCAGAAGACCAGGACAACCCCTTATCACCCACAAGGAGATGCTCAGCCTGAACGGTTTAACCGGACTCTCTTGGATATGTTGGGGACTCTGAGTTCAGAGAAAAAGCAGCATTGGAGCAAGCATGTAGCTGCCATAGTGCATGCCTACAATAGCACTGCCAGTGATGTCACCGGGTATTCCCCATACCGTTTGATGTTCGGGCGGGAGGCTCGGTTGCCAGTGGACTTGGCCTTTGGCATATCGCTGGATCATACCTCAGCAGCATCCCACAAGGGGTATGTAGACCGATTGAGAAAGAGTCTGAAGACAGCTTTTGAAAAGGCCCAATCAGCATCTGACCAACGGGGGCTGAGAAATAAAAGAAACTTTGACCTAAGAGTCAGAATTCAAGATTTACAGCCAGGAGATAGAGTGCTGTTGAGGAACTTGGGAATTCCGGGAAAACATAAGTTGGCTGACCGTTGGAAATCCCAACCTTATATTATCTGCAAGAAGCTGGAAAACCTTCCTGTGTACCAAATTAGGCCAGAAGGAAGCGTGGGACCGTTAAAGACCTGGCACAGGAATCACTTGTTGCCCCTCTCCGAGGCAGTTCGCATGCCTCCTGCATCTGACTCACAAGAAACCCCTTCAACTTCTCAAGGTTCCAGACCCATCACCCGATCTCAAACAGTGCTTCCAGATGTGAGAGATGGAGACTCTGACAATGAAGGTCAAGAGGATGAAGAAGCAGAATCTGACTGGTTGTGGTCATCCCAATTGCCAGAACCCATGACCACCTTCCAAACCTCACCCAAAACAGTTGACAATGGAACTCTTCGGGCAGAAGCTCCTGAATTCGTGCCTTCAAACATTCTCATTGAGGAGGTAGCTGATGACTCAGACTCTTTGTCAATGGAAGACCCAGAAGAAGGGTGGTTGTCTCTATCTGAAGGAGAGCGGGACGCTCCTGAAGTTCTGGAGCCCAACATGCCTGAACTAGATGAGGAAGCCCCTGAAGAGCTTCTAGAAACAGCCAGCCCCAATGTCCTTGAGAATATGATACCTAAAGAGCAGAGGGAAAAAAGAGTAATTCACCCCCCAAAAAGACTGACGTACGACCAATTGGGTGAATGCTCTGAGGAGGCCATCATCACTTCTAAGAGAACCATTGATCAGTCTAGCTCTTCCACTCCAGATTCAGTGGAAGACAACCCCAGCTCACTCCCTAGCACATCTGAAACAGACACCCAAGTGTCGGTGGTCCGTATACAGGACAACCTCCCTCCTTGTGATAATTGGTGGGAGGTTCCTCTGTCGGCTCTGTGTTATGATATGAGCTGTTTAAGTTTAAATCCTGCTTATAAAAAGGCAAGTTGTTTATTGTCATGCATAAACTAACAAATTTCCCTGCAGGTATTGCCAAAGTATGTGTTAGGTTACATACTGTTGTCCTCTTTGGGGACCAAAGACTTTAAGTGGGGGGAGTGTGTAGCAGGATGTCCATATGTAAGAAGGAATCCGGCTCCCTCCGGTGGTATAAGTGTTACAATGCAACTAATGCACTTTGGGACAGATATCAGCTAGGAGAAAAGACTTTGTTGCTTTTAGTAAAAGACAGACTACATTACCCAGGGTGCATTGCAACACCGCAAAGCATTCTGGGCAGACTACTTAAACCAGGGGAGGGGCCAGCGTCTCTCTCTCTGGATCCAGCTCTCAATCAAGCAGGAAGTTGGCACGGAGGCCTGCTTCCTAAGGATTAGGCCAGAAGCCTGGGCCTAAATTACGGGAGTGCCTGAGTGATTTCCAGCAGAGGATCGTCCACAGCGTCCTGTGATTGCCCAGCAGAGACCGGAGTCGTCCATCACCATATGCTGTTAGTGACGGAGTCCGGAGACTGCAGCTGAAGCAGAAGCGTGGAGATCGAGTGACCGGGACAAGCCAGAGGAGACTATCTGAAAGTCGGGCCTGTTTGGTGAGAAGGGCACCTGCCCAGAATTGACTACTACCTTAGAGGAAAGTGATTTAGTTAGTGCCAGCCACACTTCACCTATCACGCCACAGCTTGCGGCCTAGTGTATCTCACTGGAGACTATGTGATCAGGGATTGGTGCATCCGTCATTAGTGGGTGGCAGGCACACGAGTACTCAGGTATCTTGCGGATAATTACAGCATCTTGTTGAAACCCTGTGGATTACAATTTAACTTGTGCACCGACGGTGGCTAGCGAAGACTTCATTGGAGAAAGGAACTTTGAGTGGGACGCAGATAGGCCTTGCTTACCTATTATAGGGAATGAACACGTGCAAGGTATTGCAACAAAGGGGGAGCTCGCGAGCAACCAGTTAGCCGTGCAGAGACACATATAGATACATGTACATATATATAGCTGATGTTATTTCCTGTTATTACCTAATCTCAGTGATACCTATCCTTATTGGTTTATTGACTCTGCAATGCGCATGCAGAGTCAACTGTGTGTATTAATGTGATTCTTTACCCTTCCCTTTTATACTGAGTAAAGGTACCTTTGATTAAGCATATAACTTGTGTGAAGTATCTCTGTCACTTAGAAGGACTAGTGACCAGCAAAGGTAATAACATTTACAGGTTATTGTGTGATGTATGCAGGATTGTGTCTCCTAATACTCAATAGGTCTCACACTCCTTATTCATATCAGTTGTGCTAAGGGAAGGTTTGAGCCACTTCCAGGGGTTGATAGGCAGGACGTAGACCCAAATCAAACAAACAGCAGCTCCTACGGGGGTAGTGCTACATTTACATGGGGGATCTCCCTGCTGGGAGTGGGAGGGGTTTATAGGGGAAGTCCCTGCTGGGAGTGGGAGGGGTTATATAGAAGATGTCCCTGCTGTCAGTGGGAGGGGTTATATAGGGGTGTCCCTGCTGGGAGGGGGAGGGGTTATATAGAGGATGTCCCTGCTGGCAGTGGGAGGGGTTATATAGGGGATGTCCCTGCTGGGAGTTGGGAAGGGTTATAAAGGGGATGTCCCTGCTGGGAGGGGAGGGGTTATATAGGGGATGTCCCTGATGGGAGTGGGAGGGGTTTCAATAGGGGATGTCCCTGATGGGAGTGGGAGGGGTTATAAAGGGAATTTCCCTGCTGGGAGTTGGGAAGGGTTATATAGAGGATGTCCCTGCTGGGAGTGGGAGGGGTTATATAGGGGATGTTCCAGCTGGGAGTGGGAGGGGTTATATAGGGGATTTCAAACAGGGAGAGGGAGGGGTTATATAGAGGATGTCCCTGCTGGGAGTGGGAGGGGTTATATAGAGGATGTTCCAGCTGGGAGTGGGAGGGGTTATATAGGGGATGTTCCAGCTGGGAGTGGGAGGGGTTATATAGGGGATGTTCCAGCTGGGAGTGGGAGAGGTTATATAGAGGATGTCCCTGCTGGGAGTGGGAGGGGTTATATAGAGGATGTTCCAGCTGGGAGTGGGAGGGGTTATATAGGGGATGTTCCAGTTGGGAGTGGGAGGGGTTATATAGGGGATGTTCCAGCTGGGAGTGGGAGAGGTTATATAGAGGATGTCCCTGCTGGAAGTGGGAGGGGTTATATAGAGGATGTCCCTGCTGGGAGTGGGAGGGGTTATATAGGGGATTTACAATGGGGAGTTGGAGGGGTTATATAGAGGATGTTCCAGCTGGGAGTGGGAGGGGTTATATAGGGGATGTTCCAGCTGTGAGTGGGAGGGGTTATATAGAGGATGTCCCTGCTGGGAGTGGGAGGGGTTATATAGAGGATGTCCCTGCTGGGAGTGGGAGGGGTTATATAGGGGATTTCCAATGGGGAGTTGGAGGGGTTATATAGAGGATGTTCCAGCTGGGAGTGGGAGGGGTTATATAGGGGATGTTCCAGCTGGGAGTAGGAGGGGTGATATAGGGGACTTCCAACGGGGAGTGGGAGGGGTTATATATAGGGGGGGCCCAGCAGATTTTTTGCCAATGTTCAATCACCTGAGGGTGGTGGCATATAACCCAATGATTGGACGACACTCCTGTGCGGTACGATTAGGACATGAATTGGGTCGGTTGGCTCCACACATTGGTCTTGCAGTAACGGGCGGCAGGAATGCATTTTAGCACAAATCACCGCCATGCATGATATGGATTTGATGGATTTGCGTGAGACAAACGCTTGAATCTGCTGCTGTCCCAACCATTGTGATTTCCTGTAATTGATGAACCGTGATCCCGCCATGGAGGTCCTTGATCAGGCACTTCCTGTTATAGGGTGACAACGCTTTGTCTCTGTTTCCTAAATGTCCTCCTGTGTTGTCACCCCGTCACACGGACTTCTTATGGAGACCACAAGTGGCCGTTCCGACACACATCACTCAGACACGGTCCACTGTTGTCACCAATAGGAAACCCGCCCTGGGAAATGCCACGCCACCATCACTGCATGTAGACATGAAGTGACTGCAAAGAAGCTGCAGGAGATCAGCAACACTGAGATGCAACAAAGAAGGAAAAAAAAGATACATAACAGACAATAGTGTACGGAGCACAGAGCGGAGGAAACGTCATCTCCTTCATGGCGGAGAGCAGATCTCCAGGGAGGGCGCTGTGCGTGTGATTGATCCGCTCGCTCTCCAGAAGCAGGGGGGGCGGTAATAAAGTGAATAGTAAAGGGATGGGGGGGATCAGGTATCCCCATGTCAGCAGTCTCTCCTCTCTCTCTCTCTCTCTCTCTGTCTTGTGTCTCTCTCTATTTCCAGCACCAAATTTAGAATAAAGATTCGGGGGGAAGCTAATTGTGTCTGC
Organism: Rana muscosa; assembly: GCA_029206835.1. Classification (NCBI taxonomy): domain Eukaryota; kingdom Metazoa; phylum Chordata; class Amphibia; order Anura; family Ranidae; genus Rana; species Rana muscosa. Next base: position 213,678,796 of record CM055119.1, read on the forward strand.
AGCGTCTGTAGTTTTCAGGCCGTGTGCGACGCGCTTATAAATAGCCGCAACACAAGTGCGTGCCACAAAACAATAACAGGACCACAGCTGCCCCCGTATACTATATACCCCCCGACCCCTAGACAGGTATACAGCTCATCCTACCAACTGTATACCCCCGACCCCTGCACAGACTGTATACCCCCGACCCCTAGACAGGTATACAGCTCATCCTACCCACTGTATACCCCCCACCCCTAGACAGGTATACAGCTCATCCTACCAACTGTATACCCCTGACCCCTGCACAGACCGTATACATCCGACCCCTAGACAGGTATACAGCTCATCCTACCAACTGTATACCCCTGACCCCTGCACAGACCATATACATCCGACCCCTAGACAGGTATACAGCTCATCCTACCCACTGTATACCCCCCACCCCTAGACAGGTATACAGCTCATCCTACCAACTGTATACCCCTGACCCCTGCACAGACCGTATACATCCGAACCCTAGACAGGTATACAGCTCATCCTACCAACTGTATACCCCCGACCCCTGCACAGACTGTATACCCCAACCCCTAGACAGGTATACAGCTCATCCTACCAACTGTATACCCCCGACCCCTGCACAGACTGTATACCCCTGACCCCTAGACAGGTATACAGCTCATCCTACCCACTGTATACCCCCCACCCCTAGACAGGTATACAGCTCATCCTACCAACTGTATACCCCTGACCCCTGCACAGACCGTATACATCCGACCCCTAGACAGGTATACAGCTCATCCTACCAACTGTATACCCCCGACCCCTGCACAGACCGTATACATCCGACCCCTAGACAGGTATACAGCTCATCTTACCCACTGTATACCCCCCACCCCTAGACAGGTATACAGCTCATCCTACCAACTGTATACCCCTGACCCCTGCACAGACCGTATACATCCGACCCCTAGACAGGTATACAGCTCATCCTACCAACTGTATACCCCCGACCCCTGCACAGACTGTATACCCCTGACCCCTAGACAGGTATACAGCTCATCCTACCCACTGTATACCCCCCACCCCTAGACAGGTATACAGCTCATCCTACCAACTGTATACCCCTGACCCCTGCACAGACCGTATACATCCGACCCCTAGACAGGTATACAGCTCATCCTACCAACTGTATACCCCCGACCCCTGCACAGACCGTATACATCCGACCCCTAGACAGGTATACAGCTCATCCTACCCACTGTATACCCCCCACCCCTAGACAGGTATACAGCTCATCCTACCAACTGTATACCCCTGACCCCTGCACAGACCGTATACATCCGACCCCTAGACAGGTAGACAGCTCATCCTACCAACTGTATACCCCCGACCCCTGCACAGACCGTATACATCCGACCCCTAGACAGGTATACAGCTCATCCTACCAACTTTATACCCCCAACCCCTATACAGGTATACAGTTCATCCTACCAACTGTATACCCCCGACCCCTGCACAGACCATATACATCCGACCCCTGCACAGACCGTGTACATCCGACCCCTGCACAGGTATACAGCTCCCCTGGACTCTGCATTCACTATATCTGCCCTCCCCAGGACTCTGCATTAACTATATCTGCTCTCCCCAGGACTCTACATTCACTATATCTGATCTCTGTGGAAGAAGGGGAGGATCAGAGAAGACAGGATCAAACAGCCTTTTTACACAATGCAGAGTATTAACCCCTTAGATTCCCCAGTGAGAATAACAAGCATGCTTTACTGCCTATACAGACTGATTTTACTGTTGTGGGTTTAGTAACACTTTAACTTAAGCTGAAGGTAGAAGCTGATTGGCTGCCATGCAGAGCTGCTCCAGATTTTTCACTCCCCAGTTTTAGTAAATAACCCCCATTGTGTCTCAAACCACTATCTGTATGTTAGTTTTGGGTGGCGGGAGGAAGGTTCAGCCCCAGGGTCCTCAGCGCTATCAAGAATTATCAGAAACCCTGAAAAAGTGATCACCATAGACCACCATAGACGTCCAGACCTAGGACCTGAAAATGAGCCCATCACCCCCCCCCCCCCCCGTTTGTCCTGCTTCTCCTGACTTCCTGTCGTGTCACCAGGACAGGAAATAAAAGGGAAATTCCCCAACAATAAACAGATAACCCATCCACACCATACAATGGCACAGATCCAATACATCCTCAAATCTCTCTGATGTACAGATATATAGAAATAAGGAGCTCTGCCTCCTCCAATGCTCATCAGAACTATTATTATCCATCAATAACCTCCAATACAGACGACATCTCTGATCCCCCCCCCCCCCCCCTTATTAGAAGATACAAATATTATTATCAGCCAGAAAAGAAAACTCATTACAATGCAAAATAATCAAATGATAACAGTTCCCAATCCCCTCCCCCCACCATGTCACCCAGCAGGGGGGGGGGGGGGGCTCTGCTGCCCTGCAATGGGAATGGACATTGTACTCTTTAGTTATAGTTTATGTAGCACCAACATTGCGTGTAGTGCTGTACAAAGTAAGGACATACAAGGATATAACAGTAAACTTATATCAGCCAAACATGGGAAGTATCAGGAATCAGATCCTCACCCCTCCAACCTGATAGGAGAAGAGACGGACAGAAGAAGGGAGGCAAAGGCAGACAGAGGAGAAGCTGCGCACACAGAGCTTACACTCTAATGACCTGTGACCAGCAGTGAGTATGGTGCACATAGACAGCCATTCTTTGTATGAAATGACTCTCACATCAGGCAATGTGCAGTAACCCGCAGCAACCAGATTCCCCGCCATCTGTACCGCCATAATAATACCTAAGAGAAGAATACCGATCATATATGACCGTCATCAAGACTGTATAGGAAAGAAAGAAAGAAGAGAAGGGAGTAGAGAGAAGGAAGAAAAGAGAAGAAAGAAAAAGAGAAGAGAGAAAAGAGAAGACAAGGAAAATAGCGAGAGAAGAGAGAAAGAATGAAAAGAAAAAAAAAGGGAAAAATAGTGAGAAGAAGAAGAGAAGAGAAAAGAAAGAAAAGAGAACAAATGAAAGAGAAGAGAAGAGAAAATAGTGAGAAAAGAGAATTGAGGAAAGAAAGAAAGAAAGAGAAAAAAAGAGAAAATAGTGAGAGAAGAGAGAAAGAAAAAGAAAGTAAAAAATAAAAGAAAAGAGAAGAGAAGGAAAGAGAAGAAATAAAAAGAGAAGAGAGGGAAGAAAAAGAGAAGAGAGAAGAAAAGAAAGAGAAAAGAAGGAAAAACAGCAAGAGAAGAGAGAAGAAAGAAAAGAAAAGAGAAAAGAGAGAAGAAAAAGAAGAGAAGAGAAAAGAAAGAGAAGAGAGAAGAAAAGAAAGAGAAGAGAAGAGAGAAGAAAAGAAAGAGAAGAGAAGAGAGAAGAAAAGAAAGAGAAGAGAAGAGAAGAAAAGAAAGAGAAGAGAAGAGAAGAAAAGAAAGAGAAGAGAAGAGAAGAAAAGAAAGAGAAGAGAAGAGAAAAGAAAGAGAAGAGAAGAGAAGAAAAGAAAGAGAAGAGAAGAAAAGAAAGAGAAGAGAAGAGAAAAGAAAGAGAAGAGAAGAGAAGAGAAGAAAAGAAAGAGAAGAGAAGAGAAGAAAAGAAAGAGAAGAGAAAAGAAAGAGAAGAGAAGAGAAGAAAAGAAAAGAAAGAGAAGAGAAGAGAGAAGAAAAGAAAGAGAAGAGAGAAGAAAAGAAAGAGAAGAGAAAAGAAAAGAAAGAGAAGAGAAGAGAAAAGAGAAGAGAAAAGAAAGAGAAGAGAGAAGAAAAGAAAGAGAAGAGAAGAGAGAAGAAAAGAAAGAGAAGAGAAAAGAGAAGAAAGAGAAGAGAAGAGAAAAGAAAGAGAAGAGAAGAGAGAAGAAAAGAAAGAGAAGAGAAGAGAAAAGAAAAGAAAGAGAAGAGAAGAGAAAAGAAAGAGAAGAGAAGAGAGAAGAAAAGAAAGAGAAGAGAGAAGAAAAGAAAGAGAAGAGAGAAGAAAAGAAAGAGAAGAGAGAAGAAAAGAAAGAGAAGAGAAGAGAAAAGAAAGAGAAGAGAAGAGAAAAGAAAGAGAAGAGAAGAGAAGAGAAGAAAAGAAAGAGAAGAGAAGAAAAGAAAGAGAAGAGAAGAAAAGAAAGAGAAGAGAAGAGAGAAGAAAAGAAAGAGAAGAGAAGAGAGAAGAAAAGAAAGAGAAGAGAAAAGAAAAGAAAGAGAAGAGAAGAGAAAAGAAAGAGAAGAGAAGAAAAGAAAGAGAAGAGAGAAGAAAAGAAAGAGAAGAGAAGAGAGAAGAAAAGAAAGAGAAGAGAAAAGAAAAGAAAGAGAAGAGAAGAGAAGAGAGAAGAGAAGAGAAAAGAAAGAGAAGAGAAGAGAGAAGAAAAGAAAGAGAAGAGAAAAGAGAAGAAAAGAAAGAGAAGAGAGAAGAAAAGAAAGAGAAGAGAGAAGAAAAGAAAGAGAAAAGAAAGAGAGGAGAAAAGAAAGAGAAGAGAAAAGAAAGAGAAGAGAAAAGAAAAGAAAGAGAAGAGAAGAGAGAAGAAAAGAAAGAGAAGAGCAAATAAAAGAAAGAGAAGAGCAAATAAAAGAAAGAGAAGAGAAGAGAAGAGAAGAGAGAAGAAAAGAAAGAGAAGAGAAGAGAGAAGAAAAGAAAAAGAAGAGAAAAGAGATGAAAAGAAAGAGAAGAGAAGATAAAAGAAAGAGAAGAGAAGAGAGAAGAAAAGAAAGAGAAGAGAAAAGAAAAGAAAGAGAAGAGAAAAGAAGAGAAGAGAGAAGAAAAGAAAGAGAAGAGAAAAGAAAAGAAAGAGAAGAGAAAAGAAAGAGAAGAGAAGAGAAAAGAAAGAGAAGAGAAGAGAGAAGAAAAGAAAGAGAAGAGAAGAGAGAAGAAAAGAAAGAGAAGAGAGAAGAAAAGAAAGAGAAGAGAAGAGAAAAGAAAGAGAAGAGAAAAGAAAAGAAAGAGAAGAGAAGAGAAAAGAAAGAGAAGAGAAAAGAAAAGAAAGAGAAGAGAAAAGAGAAGAGAAGAGAGAAGAAAAGAAAGAGAAGAGAAGAAAAGGAGGAGAAGAGAGAAGAAAAGAAAGAGAAAAGAAAAGAAAGAGAAGAGAAAAGAAGAGAAGAGAGAAGAAAAGAAAGAGAAGAGAAGAGAGAAGAAAAGAAAAAGAAGAGAAAAGAGAAGAAAAGAAAGAGAAGAGAAGAGAAAAGAAAGAGAAGAGAAGAGAGAAGAAAAGAAAGAGAAGAGAAGAGAGAAGAAAAGAAAGAGAAGAGAAGAGAGAAGAAAAGAAAGAGAAGAGAAGAGAAAAGAAAGAGAAGAGAAAAGAAAAGAAAGAGAAGAGAAAAGAGAAGAGAAGAGAGAAGAAAAGAAAGAGAAGAGAAGAGAGAAGAAAAGGAGGAGAAGAGAGAAGAAAAGAAAGAGAAAAGAAAAGAAAGAGAAGAGAAGAGAAAAGAAAGAGAAGAGAAGAGAGAAGAAAAGAAAGAGAAGAGAAGAGAGATGAAAAGAAAAAGAAGAGAAAAGAGAAGAAAAGAAAGAGAAGAGAAGAGAAAAGAAAGAGAAGAGAAGAGAAGAGAAAAGAAAGAGAAGAGAGAAGAAAAGAAAGAGAAGAGAGAAGAAAAGAAAGAGAAGAGAAGAGAGAAGAAAAGAAAGAGAAGAGAAGAGAGAAGAAAATAAAGAGAAGAGAAGAGAGAAGAAAAGAAAGAGAAGAGAAGAGAGAAGAGAAGAGAGAAGAAAAGAAAGAGAAGAGAAGAGAAAAGAAAGAGAAGAGAAAAGAAAAGAAAGAGAAGAGAAAAGAAAAGAAAGAGAAGAGAGAAGAAAAGAAAGAGAAGAGAAGAGAGAAGAAAAGGAGGAGAAGAGAGAAGAAAAGAAAGAGAAGAGAAGAGAAAAGAAAGAGAAGAGAAGAGAGAAGAAAAGAAAGAGAAGAGAAGAGAGAAGAAAAGAAAGAGAAGAGAAGAGAGAAGAAAAGAAAGAGAAGAGAAGAGAGAAGAAAAGAAAGAGAAGAGAAGAGAGAAGAAAAGAAAGAGAAGAGAAGAGAGAAGAAAAGAAAGAGAAGAGAAGAGAGAAGAAAAGAAAGAGAAGAGAGAAGAAAAGAAAGAGAAGAGAAGAGAGAAGAAAAGAAAGAGAAGAGAAGAGAGAAGAAAAGAAAGAGAAGAGAAGAGAGAAGAAAAGAAAGAGAAGAGAAAGAGAAGAGAAGAGAAAAGAAAGAGAAGAGAAGAGAGAAGAAAAGAAAGAGAAGAGAAGAGAGAAGAAAAGAAAGAGAAGAGAAGAGAGAAGAAAAGAAAGAGAAGAGAGAAGAAAAGAAAGAGAAGAGAAAAGAGAAGAAAAAAAAGAGAAGAGAGAAGAAAAGAAAGAGAAGAGAAGAGAGGAGAAAAGAAAAAGAGAAGAGAGAAGAAAAGAAAGAGAAGTGAAGAGAGAAAAAAAGAAGATAAAAGAAAAGAGAAGAAGTGAAGAGAAGAGAGGAGAAAAGAGAAGAGAAGGAAAGAGAGGACAGCTAAAGAAAGCTAGAAGAGATAGATAATTGAATGGCATGAGACGGATTATTCTGTACATTGAACATGGGAAGACTGACAGGTCGATGTAATAAAGTAGTTAAGTAAAGTGTTGGGTCTGCTCTCCATTTAGTAAATGACCCCCCGGGGGGCAGGACTGACCCCGGTGCCCCAATAAATATGTATTTTATTTTCCCTGAAGAGATGAATTGTGACGGGGCCCTCAGGTGGGAATCTCGTCGGAGCCCCCCAGCCACCGGTACACAATGGGCCCCAATTAACCCGCAGCTGTATACACAGAACCCGGCCGGGCCGCCAGGAGGCCTAAATAGCGGCTTGTTCGCTGCCTGTTTGCTTAAGGAAGATGGGGCTGGCTGGGCCTTAATCAGGCAATAAATTATTTCCTGTAATTATAATAAATAGAAAATTATCTTCAAATTGGGAGTGTTAATTGAAAATCAAAATTCAGAGTGAAGTTTAGAAATTACACACTGAATATAATTAGGAAGGAGAGATTTCACCTCTGCTTCCCCCGCAAACGCTGGGTGATTATCGGCCGCTGACCGCGGGGGAGCAGAGCGTGATGGCGGCTCATGATGGAGGAATACTGAACACAGCAATCAATAGATAACCTGATCAATCCATATATACCCTGATCAATAGAGACAGTATATAACCTGATCAATCAGACATAGATCTATATTCAGGAAAACAATGGTCTTTATTCTGCCGTCACTCTTCTATGTTTCTATAACCTGATGAATCCAACATAAAAGCAATCATACACTGTACATAATCCAATATATATATATATATATAATCCAATCCATCTGATACACATAGGGGTGGATTTACTAATCCTGGAGGGCAGAAAAGCTTGTGCAGCTGTGTATGGTAGCCAATCAGCTTCCAGGCTTTTTGTAAAAAAGCTAATTGAACAAGCTGAAGTTAGAAGCCGATTGGCTACCATGCAGAGCTGCACAAGGTTTTCTGCTCTCCAGTTTTAGTAAATCACCCCCATAGAGTCAATATACAATGTTTAGTTCATATTTACTATCACATGACTACCACCACAGCGATCGTTTTATGGCTCCTGGCATCAAACCAGCCAAATGAGAGAAGCAATATTAACTTTTCTGTCTCACTGATGTTCTAATTCTTACAGAAATCACGAATTGAATGACAGATAATACATAATAACAAGCAAACAATAGACGTCTAGTGAGAGTATAGTAGTTGGCGGTTCTCTGCGGCAGTGTCATATACGGCAGGACTGAGTAAAACAGCTTAAATTTAGCATCAAAGCATCTCTGGAAGTTAAAGGGAAACTAAACCCATCAATTTATTGGTTTTAAAAAAAAAACAGTTACATTCCCAGGCATGCAGTCTTGCTAACTGTCACATTTGCTTGTGTTTTCAACCAAACTGTCAAACCATCCAATGGCTGGAGTCCTAACTGATCACATGTGCAGCACCATGGCAGTCGCAGATCAAAGAGGCCAAGATGGCGGCTTCCTTGGCTGAAAAGAATAGGAGGGTTTAGTTCCACTTTAAAGGGTCAGTCCACGTTTAACAGGCATTTCAGATACAGGAGGATGTTATATGGCTGAACACTTCCTAGATCCTTGTATCTATCATATCTGTGTTGAGTAGACGCCAAATAAATATTGGAGTCACTGTGAAAAATAAAATTTAAAAAAGGGGGGGGGGGGGCAACAGGAAGGAGAAACAGAATTATAGTTTTGTTTCCAAAACATCAAAATCTTGTATGATATGAACATATGACTGTATCTCAAAAAGGGATTTCACCCGCGATTTTTATTTTTGTTTAAAAGTCAGCAGCTACAAACACTGTAGCTGCTGACTTTTAATAAGGACACTTACCTGTCCTACTCGCCCGCAATGTCAGCTCCCCCCCAGGCCGATCCCTCGATCCTGGCAGCTCCCGGCGCCGCCATCCTCAGTAAGGGAAACAGGCAGTGGAGCCGTGCGGCTTCACTGCCCGTTTCCTACTGCGCATGCGCGAGCCGCGCAGCGCCTTGTGAATGGGCCGGCTGCTCTCTGGGATACACACCATTCCCAGAAGTCAGCGCGCCCCATTCCCCAGAAGACACCGCGAGGAGGACGAGGAAGGAGACCTGCCGCGGAAAATGAAGAGGCAGATTAGGGACTTCCGCATAGCAACTGCTATTTCTGGTAAGTAAAAAAAAATTTTTTTCTATTTTTTGGGGGATTTTTGGTAAAAAAAAAAAAAAGAATTTCAGGGTGGAACTCCACTTTAAGTACTTACATGTATGATTTCCCAAAACGGATGTGGAAAATGTTGATGACCTTTTACGACGGTTCCCTTTCTGTGTATGGAGATACTTTCAGACCCAATCGGTTGTCTAAATGTTGCCTTAGGCTGGCCATACATGTTCAATTACCTTGTACAATTATCCTTTAGATTTACCAAAAAACATATAATATAGGGACAAAATTGAATAGCTTTCAGTTTTATCCAATTAGGCAGGTCCTTGCACTACATAGTGTAAGGTAAATCTAAAGAAAAATTGTACAAGAAGATTGAACGTGTATGGCAGGTGTTATTTAAACAGAACTTTGCGTCCATTGAAAAGAACCCCCCCCCCCCCCCCCCAATGGATGTAGATGAGATCCTGACAAGGTGCTTCTATCAATGTGTATTGTGGGAGGTGGAGAATGCGGGCAAATGTGAAACATATTAATAGAAAGTGAGTTGATACAATGTGTTTGATCGAAACAAAATGTATCAAATCACAAACCGCCAACCTTGAGGCACCAAACCTGATAGAGTAGCCTAATGCCTGTTTTTTTTTTTTTTTTTTTGCATGCTAATCTCAGATCGAACCTGAAGAGTTCACTAAAGTCCCAAAAATTCTCGTACGACAGAATAAAATATCCCAAGTGATGTCATGTGTTCTAATTTAGTTGTATTGCATTTTTGAACAACGGTTGTACTGATTAAAGGGGTTGTAAAGGTTAGTTTTTTATTTTCTAAATAGGTTCCTTTAAGCTAGTGCATTGTTGGTTCACTTACCTTTTCCTTTGATTTACCTTCTAAATGTTTTTTTTCTTTGTCTGAATTTCTCACTTCCTGTTTCTCCTCACTAAACTTCACACCATCATCTGAGTGGTGTGGAGTCACCCAGAACAGCTTACTGAGGAGGAACAGGAAGTGAGAAATTCAGACAAAGAAAACAAAGAAAAAAAATATTTAGAAGGGAAATATAAGGAAAAGGTAAGTGAACCAACAATGCACTAGCTTAGAGGAACCTATTTAGAAAATAAAAAATGAACCTTTACAACCCCTTTAAACGAAAATCGTACAAGGGTTAGTCTAACACAAAATAAAAAATAAAAAATAAAAAAAAGAGTCACCCTCTACTCTATGGCAAGGAGTGAACTCTTCCCAAAACACCCAACCCAACCATATTATAATATAAAACACAAAACTTAAAAAAAAATTTATTACACATAACTAAACCACCCACACCCGTTACCCAAACTACTCCTTTTGTTAGACTTACCCTTATACTATACAGAGGAAGGATATGTGTTTTTATGAAGTAATAGTAATAATAGGAGACTGAATGGCCCCTGGGGCGAGGTGCTCTCCTCCCATCCCTTCTTTCTTTTTGTTATTTTATTTTATTAATATTATTTAGTTTGGAAAAATATATTGAGAAGTATAGGTAAACTAAGACATCATGTGTAGATTAATAATGGATATGAATGTTTAATTGTCTTGCTCATTTGTTATGTTAAATCTCAATAAAAATTGATAATATATAATAAAAAAAAAAAAAAAAATTGTGCGATTTGAATATCGGATGAACTGTCACGATCGGCTCTCGAAAGCTCTGTACCAACGATCCGATTATCGTTACAATTGCATCGAAAAGCGGTATTTTTCGTACGATTTTCTGATCGCGTGTACACAATGCATTGAAGCTGTTAAATGTTTACAAGATAATTAATAATTGTGTTGCCCGCATTCTCCACCTCCTACAACACACACTGATAGAAGCGCCTTAGCAATGGATTTTTCTGTTCAATAAAAGCAAAGTTTGTTTTATTTATTATGGATTCCATGAGCGAGAGCTCCTCCTTGGTAGCCGAGCGAAGAGTTCTGGGAACTTTGGAACAACTGGCCACCAAATCCTCCTGAGATACATGACAAATTATGACAAGTGATCCCGCCCAAGCACAAAATTCCCAACACACATACGTTCCTGAAAGTGGCTGTAAATATAAGTGGGTCCCGCAGGGATCATCGGCTGGAAACCGAGAGAAGTCACCGGCACACCGAGAATCTCCAGAACCGGTCCAAAGCTTTATTGAGCAATCACATCATAGTTACAATAGCGCCCTTTTGGAGCCTCGCAGGACCCTGACTGATGAAGGGGACCTACAGGCTCAGAAACATCACTATTGTAACTATGATCAGGCCTGGATCTGTGCCCTCCCAGATTTTAGTTGTGCCCCCCCCCCCCTAGATCTCTCAGAGTGCATCCACTAATCCATGAGACCTGATGTTGACAATTGATGTAAGAGGGACTCTGATGGAGGCAATAGATGTACAGGGGCACTTTGATGGGCGTAATAGATGTGGAGGGCAATTGTTGCATTTACTAATTCATGAGACTTGATGGCGACAATTGATGTAAGAGACACTCTGATGGGGGCATTAGATATAGGGGGTAGTCTGATGGGGGCATTGATGAACAGGTGCACTCTGATGGGGGCAATTAATATACAGTGGCACGCTGATGGGGGCAACTGATGTAGGGGGCACTCTGCTGAGGGCAATAGATGTAGGGGCACTCTTATGGGGACAAATGATATAGAGGGGCACTCTTATGGGGGGCAATTCCTATAGAGGGGCACTCTGATGGGGCAATAGATATAGGGGCACTCTGGTAGGGGCAAATAATGTAGAGGGGCATTCTGATGGGGCAATTAATGTCGAGGGGCACTCTGATGAGGCAATTAATGTCAAGGGGCACTCTGATGGGGCAATTGATGTAGAGGGGCACTCTGATTGGGGCAATAGATGTAGGGGTATTCTGATGGGAGCAATTAATGTACAGTGGCACTCTGATAGGGGCAATAGATGTAGGGGGCACTGTGTTGGGGGGAAATGATGTAGAGGGTACTCTGATAGGGTCAATTGATGTAAGAGGGACTCTCATGGGGCCAACTCATGTACAGGAGCACTCTGATGGGGCAATACATGTAGGGGACACTCTGATGGGGGCAATTGAAGTAGAGTGGCATTATGATGGGGGCAGTTGATGTAATGGAGACTCAGGGGGGGATCGATGTAAGTGGGGCTCTGATGGGGACATTTGAGGTACAGGGGCACTTTGATGGGGGGCACTTGATGTTATCAGGACAGTTGCTGTAGGGGGGCCCTCTGATGATGCTCAGCCGGTTGGAATGGGCCCATAACCAAAGCAGTTTTCAGTGGCACGTCCCTTTACAAAGTCCCCAGCTGAACCGTTTCAGGTGAGACCTCATGGAAAGGAACAATTCTGTAAAACAAGTCGCCAAGTTGTCAGGGAATTAAAAAACACAAAAAGACTGAACAAGAGCGACAAAGACGGCCTAGATCTTGGCGGAGTTAACAAAGCACGTTATTTCATGTTTTAGGACAAAGCGTCCCGCGGGAATCGCGCCGACAAGTAACAGACAAGGGCCACGTCGCTGCACATGACTTATCCGCGCTCGTCAATTTCACTCCATAATTTACAGCAGCTCTGCGAGTGAATTCTAAATGACTGAACCGCCAGTCACTACGATTATCTGGAACATCTTCCCCGAAAAAAAAAGGAAAAGACTCCGGGACTGAGCGGGCTGCAGAGAGCGAGAGAGAGAGTTCCTGAAAATAATTTGTCGCCCCTCTTAAGGGAGGAATCTATTATTTAATGCCTCGCACCATTATCTGCAAGAAAGAGAATTGCCGCCTCTCTTTGTAGAACTCGACAATTGCGAATTCCGGCACTGACTTCCCCTTCCCATTAAATTCCACCATTTCATCTCCAATTAACCCCTCGGCTGCTGGATGTCTCGGTGTCATCAGACCGAGAGAGGGAACAGGTGAACTACAACTGACGACATCACAATATACCGGATATGTAAAAAGTCTAATGAGAGCGCCAGACCAAAAGATCAAAAAGCCCAAAATCTTTTAGATTTAGAGTTTGCTGATAACAACATGAAACAGGCAACGCATTTCGGGGAATGCTCCCCTTTATCAGATCTTCCAGCAGAAGTAGTGTGTCAGTCAACGGAAAGTGGTATCACACATGTTCGGGACCAACACAGATCTATACTCAAAAAAGTTAACAAAAAAAACAAAAACTTTTTTTATTTTAATAAAGGACTTGTCAAAAACTGCCCTGTGTTTTTATTTACTTTTGACATTTTTTTTGGCCAGTGAGGCTGGCCGCCATTGTGTTGGCACCATTTGGCATGGTAGCGCTGCGCCATTTTCACTCACTTTAGCACACCAACAGTTTATGGTTTTCTATTTTTACATTTCATAATTATCTTTCAAAAACATAAGATGGGTCAGATTAGGATTTCTTTTTAATCTGTTATATCCTTTAGCAATCATTTTTCCAGAACAAAAGTCCAATAGAGGTCGGCCGGCTCAGCTCCTTCCCAGACATAGAATATAGAATATTGATTCAATGCTAATTTAGAAAAAGATTTATTCTAAAGCTTTCCACACATGTTTTCTGGTCATTTAGTTTCAGGTTATGGAGTCCAAGGCAATGTTGTAACCAGTTTTGTTATCATGACTTTACTCTTCCTGCTGTATCTTCAACCCCCCAACCCCCCCCCCCCAACTACTTCCATATTTTACTTCAGGCAAGAGGTTGTCAACATATGAGCTAAAGGGGGCCTCAAATGTGGCCCCTGACATCACCAAAGGGCCACACATAATGTTTAATATATGTCATGCTGAGAGGAGTGTCTCAGACCTAACAGAGGAGATGAGGGTCGGAGAGTGAGGACCGGATACATTTCTGGCTGCAGAAGACAATACAGAACTGGGAAGATGTTACACGAGGACAATGCTATTCCCTTAATCAATGTTCCTACTACAGACTGCTGAGGGCCAAGGGCCACACATCATATACCAAAGGGCTGCGTGTGACCCTCGAGCTGCAGGTTGGGCATCAGGACTTTAGATGCTTTAGAAAAAAAAGTTTAACTTTTCTCCAAGAAAAATGAAACTCCAGCTCTATTTTTCGGGTTTGTCTTGCGTAGGGACTGGTCAGAAGCCATGTCTGTTTTTCTTAGTCTATGTCTCCTCTGGACAGATTTCTCCTTCCTGTTCCTGTGTCACCTGGACAGGAAGTGAAGGGAAATTCTTTACACAGACAGACATAGGCAGTGATAAAAATCAAACACCGGTTCTAAGACCATCGTGGCAGAATATGGCACCGTGTCCGTCATTAATGGAAGTTGTCAGGATATTTATGGGGTAGGTGAGCTTCCACAACCCTGAGGATCCTGTCTGAATAATACACGACCCCTAGAATACCATCTACCTCATACACAACCCTGAGGATCCCGTCTATGACATACATGACCCTGAGGATCCCATGTACATCATACATGACCCAGAGGATCCCATCTACATCATACACAACCCAGAGGATCCCATCTACATCATACATGACCCCGATGATCCCATCTACATCATACACAACCCAGAGGATCCCATCTACATCATACATGACCCCGAGGATCCCATCTACATCATACATGACCCAGAGGATCCCATCTAAATCATACACAACCCAGAGGATCCCATCTACATCATACATGACCCTGAGGATCCCATCTACATCATACATGACCCAGAGGATCCCATCTAAATCATACACAACCCAGAGGATCCCATCTACATCATACACGACCCAGAGGATCCCATCTACATCATACATGACCCCGAGGATCCCATCTAAATCATACACAACCCAGAGGATCCCATCTACATCATACATGACCCCAACGATCCCATCTACATCATACACAACCCAAAGGATCCCATCTACATCATACATGACCCCGAGGATCCCATCTACATCATACATGACCCCGAGGATCCCATCTAAATCATACACAACCCAGAGGATCCCATCTACATCATACACGACCCCAACGATCCCATCTACATCATACACAACCCAAAGGATCCCATCTACATCATACATGACCCCGAGGATCCCATCTACATCATACACAACCCAGAGGATCCCATCTACATCATACATGACCCCGAGGATCCCATCTACATCATACATGACCCCGAGGATCCCATCTACATCATACATGACCCCAAGGATCCCATCTACATCATACATGACCCAGAGGATCCCATCTACATCATACATGACCCCGAGGATCCCATCTACATCATACATGACCCCGAGGATCCCATCTACATCATACACAACCCAGAGGATCCCATCTACATCATACATGACCCCAATGATCCCATCTACATCATACACAACCCAGAGGATCCCATCTACATCATACATGACCCTGAGGATCCCATCTAAATCATACACAACCCAGAGGATCCCATTTACATCATACATGACCCAGAGGATCCCATCTACATCATACATGACCCCGAGAATCCCATCTACATCATACATGACCCCGAGGATCCCATCTACATCATACACGACCCCAAGGATTCCATCTACATCATACAGGACCACAAGGTTCCCATGTACATCATACATAACCCCGAGGATCCCATCTACATCATACACAACCCAGAGGATCCCATCTACATCATACATGACCCCAAGGATCCCGCCTATGACATACATGACCCCGAGGATCCTATCTACATCATACACAACCCAGAGGATCCCATCTACACCATACATGACCCCGAGGATCCCGCCTATGACATACATGACCCGAGGATCCTATCTACATCATACACAACCCAGAGGATCCCATCTACACCATACATGACCCCGAGGATCCCGCCTATGACATACATGACCCCGAGGATCCTATCTACATCATACACAATCCAGAGGATCCCATCTACATCATACATGACCCCGAGGATCCCGCCTATGACATACATGACCCCGAGGATCCTATCTACATCATACACAACCCAGAGGATCCCATCTACATCATACATGACCCCAAGGATCCCGCCTATGACATACATGACCCCGAGGATCCTATCTACATCATACACAACCCAGAGGATCCCATCTACACCATACATGACCCCGAGGATCCCATTTACATCATACATGACCCTGAGGATCCCGCCTATGACATACATGACCCCGAGGATCCCATCCACATCATACATGACCCCGAGGTTCCCATTCACATCATACATGACTCCGAGGATCCCATCTATGATATACTCAGGAACCTTGGATGTTTACAACTTTTTTACAACTAAAATCTACAGAGTTTGTTGATCGCATAAAAATGTCTCAAAAAAATACATTTCAATAAACTTCTCCTGGCAACAACCCCGGAATTCACACCCAACACACCCCCGGCTCATAAAACCACAACCACTGGGCAGAGCTTGGCCCATCTCAGGATGAGTACTCACTGAAAGTGCAGCATATTCCCTCCATGCCTGACCATGACTCAACTCCACCAGGACGCAGCCCGCCCGAGCGCTGTCCTCCCTCCGCACACACGTCTGGATGGAGCCGCTTCAGAGCTGCTACTGAGAGTACAGTCTGCGCAGTCCTTGTTAGGACCAGCTGGTCACTATACCAGGATCAAGTAACACAAATGTTCAAGTGTTCCAGGCCGTATACCATTACACAAGTCCCAAGTATATACGGCCGCATTTCATACCGCGGACAAATCTCAACACCAAACTGTCCCATTGTGACACTTCCCCCCCTCCCCCCCCCCCCCCAGAAGAAACGCAAGAAAAAGATCCACAACCCACTTATAGCAATGGAAGACGCAGGAAGAAGATCTATAACCCAGCTAGGCCTCTAGACAGAGGAAATCAGCGTTAGCAACTCACCTAAGCTGCGTTTTTTCAAACCAGTTTAGCAGTATTTGGCGTTTGGCCATTTATTTCATTTGCCAGAATGTTAATTTATTCTGACTATTGAAAGGAATAAACGCTGAAGTGCTAAACGCGCCGTGCGTTTAGACACATTTAGCAGCGTCTCGCATTTTTTTCTGCCAAAACCCTGCTGCTCCTGGTCCTGGGCCACAATGGCAGAGGGTTTTTTCCCCTGTCTCTAAACGCTGCTAAGAGCCTGTGGGGTCGATTTACTAAAAGCAAATAGATTGAGCACTCTGGAAGTGCAGTGGTTACAGAGCTTAGTAAATGAGGCAAAGCTTCACTTTCCAAAGAATATCCAATCACATGCAAGGAAGATTAAAGACAACAGCATTTTTGCTTGCACGTGATTGGATGATGGAAGTCAGCAGAGCTTTTGCTCATTTACTAATCTGTGGAGCAGAGTGCACTTTGCAGAGTACATAGTGTATTTGCCTTTATTATAGGCATGCGCAGGGGGTGCGACTGGACACACCCTAATCACCCCGCGTGGCGTAGATTCCCCTTGCTGATATTTCACCAAAGCACCCAACGGGGGCTCCTAAAAAAATAGTAAAAAAAAAAAATATATAAAAAAAAACAACTGGCGCCAGCCACTGCCCTACTGTTTTTTTTTTTACATTTATGTATAATAAATATAATAAACAATATCTCACAGAAGTAAGTACACCCCTCAGTCCCATTTGTGTAAATCTTTTCATGTGACAACACTGAAGAAATGACACTTTGCTACAATGTAAAGTAGTGAGTGTACAGCTTGTATAACAAAATAACTCAACACACAGCCATTAATGTCTAAACCGCTGGCAACAAAAGTCAGGACACCCCTAAGTGAAAATGTCCAAGTTTGGCCCAAAGGGTCAATATTTTGTGTGGCCGCCATTATTTTCCAGCACTGCCTTAACCCTCTTGGGCATGGAGGTCACCAGAGCTTCACAGGTTGTCACTGGAGTCCTCTTCCCCTCCTCCATGACGACATCACGGAGCTGGTGGATGTTGGAGACCTTGCGCTCCTCCACCTTCCGGTTGAGGATCCCCCACAGATGATCAATAGGGTTTAGATCTGGAGACATGCTTGGACAGTCCATCACCTTTACCCACAGCTTCTTTAGCAAGGCAGTGGTGGTCTTGGAGGTGTGTTTGGGGTGGTTATCATGTTGGAATACTACCCTGCGGTCCAGTCTCTGAAGGGAGGGGATCATTCACTGCTTCAGTATGTCACAGTACATGTTGGCATTCATGGTTCCCTCAATGATCTGTAGCCCCCCAGTGCCGGCAGCACTCATGCAGCCCCCAGACCATGACACTCCCACCACCATGCCTGACTGTAGGGAAGACACACTTTTGTGAGATACTATGTATAAATATATTGTAATAATCATTCTTTACACATACATACATACATACACACGCGTGTTTGAGCTTTGGGGTGCACACAATAGACTGCGCACACCTATAAATCAGCCCCATAGGGGAACATGTGGGGAGTTTAGAGGCAGGAAAAAAATGGCAGACACCCCAAGGAGCAGCTGTAAAAATGTCCATTGTGCATGAGGCCTAATATCAATGGAAGACACACAAAGACACAAGAAAAAATTCAACAACCCAGTTATATCAATAGAAGATGCCCCAAGAGAAACACAAGAAGCACGTTTATTATTGGGGGGCGGGGAGGGGAGGGGGTTGAAGTATATAATTGGTATAACACAAAGACTTTATTTGTCATATTTGTTTCTTATATTTACATTTGATGTTTTTGTGCTTTAGGCAAATTGCTATGCATATAAATTTCCAGGATTGGATCTCGCTAATTAGACGTGCGCTATAGCGTCTGTTTGGGGTGTCGTTAGTCTCACTATTATTATCCCCACAAGGAAGATTCTCTGTGAAGGGTTTCTATATGGCAGTTGTATCATATTGAGGGATTTGGCAAATAAATGCAAAATCTTGGAGTTTACAGAATCAAAAATGAAAATCTGCTACAAACTCATCCCAACCGATGTATTCCCATTATATTCACCCGGCGTGACGCGTCAGCGCGCTCAGAGACGCACCGTACCACACATTTCTGGTGTATATGATATTCACCCGGCGTGACGCATCAGCGCGTTCAGAGACGCACCGTACCGCACATTTCTGGTGTACATGATGTTCACCCGGCGTGACGCATCAGCGCGTTCAGAGACGCACCGTACCACACATTTCTGGTGTATATGATATTCACCCGGCGTGACGCGTCAGCGCGCTCAGAGACGCACCGTACCGCACAGTTCTGGTGAATATGATATTCACCCGGCGTGACGCGTCAGCGTGCTCAGAGATGCACCGTACCGCACATTTCTGGTGAATATGATATTCACCCGGCGTGACGCATCAGCGCGTTCAGAGACGCACCGTACCACACATTTCTGGTGTATATGATAGTCACCCGGCGTGACGCGTCAGCGCGCTCAGAGATGCACCGTACCGCACATTTCTGGTGAATATGATATTCACCCGGCGTGACGCGTCAGCGCGCTCCGAGACGCACCGTACCGCACATTTCTGGTGAATATGCTCCTCATTCCCTACAATTCATTTGTTAATTTGAAGGAAAAGGTCCTCAAAGGAAAATATAGAAGTACAAAGTCTAATAAAACACCCAACAAAGGATTCAATGTTACAAATAAATGTAACAAAACAAATAAATGTAACGAAACAAATAAATATAATGAAACAAATGTACTTGAGACATGGAAATGGAAAGAAAGTCACACAACAAGAAACACTCGGCACATTACCCGACACATCTTCATAACAAACGATATCAGCGACAGAAGAATGACATTAATAAATGGAGTTTGATATCACAAAGTCAGAAATTGTGTGATGTCACCGGGCCTCTTGTAATCTCATCCAACCACCCGGGGAATTCGAGGAACAGAACTTTACTGAGAAGTGTTATCCGAACATTCACATGAACTCACATCTAATATCAGAGAAATAAAAGAAAAAGCAACATAAAAAAGGTGGAGATTGCAGAACGCTGAACATACGCCGATGTCTTATCGCACGCGAAGCTTCCGTGGCTCCCGGCGCACTTTGCCATATTTGCCTCGTGAAAAAAGGCCCGCTCCTTCGTTTTTCACCTCTGGGGGGTCTCAGTGTAGCTTCGGGGTCCTGGCGGCAGAATTTGGACAAATATTCCTTTCAAACCTTGTTCTGCAATAAATAATCTGCGTCTATGAAGTCACAGGAACATAACTCAGCCTGACGCTCTGCATCGCTCCGCACCGCTCCGCAGCCCTGCGCACCGCTCCGCAGCCACGCACATTATGGAAAAAGAGTCAATTCCATTTTTCTTTTGGCAGAAAACCTAAAGAGGGAACGCCGGAGCTCAGTGACGATGAGGTATCCAATCATGTGTCACAAAAGAGCTGTGTGTGTGTGTACAGTATATATATATATACACACACACACACTATATTACCAAAAGTATTGGGACGCCTGCCACTGGTGCGCAGTCATGTTGGAACAGGAAGGGGCCGTCCCCAAACTCCTCCCACAAAGTTGGGAGCATGAAATTGTCCAAAATGTCTTGGTATGCTGACGCCTTAAGAGTTCCCTTCACTGGAACTAAGGGGCCAAACCCAACCCCTGAAAAACAACCCCACACCATAATCCCCCCTCCCCCCATCATAATACCCCCTCCATAATCCCCCCTCCACCAAATGATTTGGACCAGTGCACAAAGCAAGGTCCATAAAGACATGGATGAACGAGTTTGGGGTGAAGGAAATTGACTGGCCTGCACAGAGTCCTGACTTCAACCTGATAGAACACCTTTGGGATGAATTAGAGTGGAGACTGCGAGCCAGGCCTTCTCATCCAACATCAGTGCCTGACCTCACAAATACTCTTCTGGAAGAATGGTCAAACATTCCCATAGACACCCTCCTAAACCTTGTGGACGGCCTTCCCAGAAGAGGTGAAGCTGTTATATCTGCAAAGGGTGGGGCCAACTCAATATTGAACCCTCCGGACTAAGACTGGGGGGGCATTAAAGGTCATGTGTGTGTAAAGGCAGGCGTCCCAAAACTTTTGCTGTATGTGTGCTAACACACTGAAACAAGATTGTATCCATTTACATCACTCAGGACAAGAAGAACAAATGTTGATTGCCTGTTAGTGGTTTCTCATCAGATAAGCTGAATCTTAGAAATTCCATTATTAAGGGTAAAAACTTTCCATTTTCATGACATACCTTATTTTACAATACGCCAAATCGTCACTGGGTCTCTGTGCTTCTCTAAGGGGAGGACGGAGGGGGGATTTAGGCCTCATGCACACTGAAAGTTTTTGGACGTTTTTACAGCAGAGGTTTTTGGCAGTAGACGTTTTTTTCTGCAGTCGTTAATCTCTCCATCATGTTCTCCTATGTGTCCATTCACACACAGGCTGTTATCAGCAGTTTTGGGCGGTGGCATTTTTGAGCAGTAAAAAACCCCCAAAACTAGTGGGTTCTGAGAGACGTTTTTCAGCTGTAAAAACGCTCCAACGCTGATGAACATCGATAAACACTTAAAAACGTCGCTCACCAGCGTTTATCATTTTTGATCTATTGAAAAAAAAAAAAACGCTGACGCGGAAAAACACAAAAAAACGCTAAAAGTTGAAGAACTCTGCACAGCTTCTGGCGTTTTTAGAACGTTATTTTAACGTCCGGTGTGCATGAGGCCTGAAACCACAAAACTATTTATTTCTGTGGGGTGATGATGAAATCTTCAGGGTGAGGATTTGGGAAGTCAGAATTGTAAAGCTCAGTTCTCAGCGTTCGCAGTCGGGATTCAGCGCCGATGACGTAACGATCGCGATGCTCACAGATCACCGAATCCAGAATAAAACTGCAGCCTGGAATGGAAACATTCAACTCCACCCGGGAGGAAGACGATTCCATACAAAGTAACAAAACATTCTCCATAGAATAATATAAAGAACTTCTCAATGATTGGGATATTCAGCACCGACAGCTCCTGACCTCACCCAGGGGGCGGGGCCATAACACCACATCCTGGCCACAGAAGCTTGCAATCTAAAATGAAGCGGTCGTGTAAAAATGGCGAATCTTTCTGAAGAGGTGGGACGGGATTGGTGGGTTCACACTAGAGATCGCAGCGGCTCGCAGCAGGCGTCCAGTGCGTCTCCATTCACCGTTTCAGGTCCGATTCCCCCCCCCCCCCCCCCCGAATTCAGACCTGAAAAGGGCCAAAAGACGCACAGAACTCCTCTGCAAATCGCACCGACGCCGAGATGTGTGAACCGGCGCCATAGAGAGCCGCTCACAACCTCCTACCATGGAAAACCACACATCCAATCCGCAACAGTGTGACCCGGCCTGAGAGTTCCAGAGAAAGAACCGAGAACAAGAAAAGTCCGGCAGGTGTGAGGAATGGTGAGAAGAGAATACAGTGCCTGGAAAAAGTATTCACACCCCTTGAAATTTCCCACATTTTCTCATGTTACAACCAAAAACGTAAATGTATTTTATTGGGATTTTATGTGATAGACCAACACAAAGTGTCACATAATTGTGAAGTGGAAGGAAAATGATAAATGATACAATTAAATATGTGAAAAGTGTGGGGGGGGGGGGCATTTGTATTCAGCCCCCTTTACTCTGATACCCCCAACTAAAATCTAGAGGAACCAATTGTCTTCAGAAGTCGCCTAATTAGTAAATATAGTCCACTTGTGTGTCATTTAATCTCAGTATAAATACAGCTGTTCTGTGAAGCCCTCAGAGGTTTGTTAGAGAACCTTAGTGAACAAACAGCATCATGAAGGCCAAGGAACACACCAGACAGGTCAGGGATAAAGTTGTGGAGAAGTATAAAGCAGGGTTGGGTTATAAAAAAAAATCTCCCAAGCTTTGAACATCTCACAGAGCTCTGTTCAATCCATCATCGGAAAATGGAAAGAGTATGGCACAACTGCAAACCTACCAAGACATGGCCGTCCACCTAAACTGACCGCACTGGGCAAGGAGAGCATTCATCAGAGAAGCAGCCAAGAGGTCCATGGTAACTCTGGAGGAGCTGCAGAGATCCACAGCTCAGGGGGGAGAATCTGTCCTCAGGACAACTATTAGTCGTGTACACACGATCGTTTTTTAATGTCATTGAAAAAAACTGCATTTTTCTTGATGTGATTCTTCTCAAGCCTGACTTGCCTACACACTATCGAGGAAAAAAATGTTTGAGCAAAGCACGGTGACGTACAACACGTATGACGTCACTATAAAGGGGAAGTTCCCTTCAGATGGCGCCACCCTTCATGTTAGTAAAGTTTGGTGAGAGACGATTCGTGCTTTTCAGTCCAGTGTTACAGCGTGACGAATGTGCTATCTCCATTCTGAACACTAGTTTTACCAGGACGAGCGCTCCCATCTCATCACTTGATTCTGAGCATGCGCGTTTTTTTTCACGTCGTTAAAGCCCACACACGGCCGTTTTTCATGACGAGAAAAACGACGATGTAAAAAAACGATGTGAAAAATTAGAGCATGTTCCAATTTTTCTCGTCGTGATTCTCTGCGTTTTTCTTGTCAGGAAAACTGCTGGAAAGCCCCACACATCATCATTTTTAATGACCCTTTTTAAAAATGTAATTTTTCTCGTCATTAAAAACGGTCGTGTGTACGCGGCATAAGTCGTGCTCTCCACAAATCTGCCCTTTATGGAAGAGTGACAAGAAGAAAGACATTGGGGAAAGAAAGTCATAAGAAGTCCTGTTTGCAGTTTGTGAGAAGCCATGTGGGGGACACAGCAAACATGTGGGGGACACAGCAATCATGTGGGGGACACAGCAAACATGTGGAGGACACAGCAAACATGTGGAGGACACAGCAATCATGTGGGGGACACAGCAATCATGTGGGGGACACAGCAAACATGTGGGGGACACAGCAAACATGTGGGGGACACAGCAAACATGTGGGGGACACAGCAAACATGTGGGGGACACAGCAATCATGTGGGGGGGACATGGCAATCATGTGGGGGGGACACGGCAATCATGTGGGGGACACGGCAAACATGTGGGGGACACAGCAATCATGTGGGGGACACAGCAAACATGTGGAAGAAGGTGCTCTGGTCACATGACACCAAAATTCTACTTTTTAGCCTAAAAGCAAAACGCAATGTGTGGCGGAAAACTAACACTGCACATCACCCTGAACACACCATCCCCACCGTGAAACATGGTGGTGGCAGCATCATGTGGTGGGGATGCTTTTCTTCAGCAGGGACAGGGAAGCTGGTCAGAGTTGATTGGAAGATGGATGGAGACAAATACAGGACAATCTTAGAAGAAAACCTGTTAGAGTCGGCAAAAGACTTGAGACTGGGGGGAGGTTCACCTTCCAGCAGGACAACGACCCTAAAGTACAGCCAGAGCTACAATGGAATGGTTTAGATCAAAGCACATTCATGTGTTAGAATGGCCCAGTCACAGTCCAGACCTAAATTACATTGAGAATCTGTGGCAAGACTTGAAAATTGCTGATCACAGACGCTCTCCATCCAATCTGACAGAACTTGAGATATTTTACAAAGAAGAATGGGCAGAAATGTCCCTCTCTAGATGTGCAAAGCTGGTAGAGACACCCCCAAAAAGACTTGTAGAGAAAGGGGGTTCTACAAAGTATTGACTCCGGGGGGCGCCATAAAAATGCCCCTCCCCCCCACACTTTTCACATATTTATTTGTATCATTTATCATTTTCCTTCCACTTCATAATTATGTGCCACTTTGTGTTGGTCTCTCACATAAAATCCCAATAAAAGACATTTACGTTTTTGATTGTAATGTGACAAAATGTGAGAAATTTCAAGGGGTATGAATACTTTTTCCAGGCACTGTAGGTGAAGGACGGACTTTGAATACCCGGAGAACAGATATAAGAAGAGAAGACAGCGAGGATCGATATACCAGAAGCAAAGAGTTGGTATCCGGCAGGCGGTGAACAGTGGTGGATGAGCTAAACTGTTCCCAGTATTCAGTGGAAGAATGGAGAGGAAAGGGTTAATAGCGGGGATCGGAAGGCGCCAATGTTGGCGGTTTCATGAGTGATCAATGGAAAGATCGGAGAAAGGTTCCATCAGATTTTAGGAACAGATATGAACTGTGTATCCTGGAGAATTTATACATGCAAAGCAATGACATCACTGGCTGAAATGAATCCGCTGTGATGTCATCAGTGCAGAGACATAATGACACGCACTCTTTCTCCCAAACTCCACATCACTGCAGCATTAGGGCTATTTTTGGTGGGGAGGGGGAGGGGTACATCTACCAACCAACATGAAATTCTTCGGAGATCTCCCAGCATGCACCTCACTACAGACGCTGGGAACTCCGCCAGTTACAATAGAAGTTCCACTGACAGGTTTGTTGAGACATCTTCAGCACAAGTGGATGTGGGATTTATACCGACAATGATGAGCCAAGGCGACATACGAGAATAAACTGCGAGAAAAAGTAACCCTACATGGGAACCAGAACCCGGCGACCACCGCGACCCGAATCTGATCACCGGTCAGGACCGCGATACAATTCTATTACACTTTATACATAGAACACCCCCCCCTCCCCCAACATGTCCGATCATTGGACACCACCAAAATACTATTCTATTACTATCTATAGAACACGATTGGGCTGTGCAAAGCATTGCAATACAAAGAAACATTGTTTATAAACATTGATCATAGGAGATGGAGAGATATAAAGTGACATTATTTATAAAAATTGATCAGACGGGAGATAGAAAGATACAAAGTAACATTGTTTATAAACATTGATCAGACGGGAGATAGAGAGATACAAAGTAACATTGTTTATAAACATTGATCATAGGAGATGGAGAGATATAAAGTGACATTGTTTATAAAAATTGATCAGACGGGAGATAGAAAGATACAAAGTAACATTGTTTATAAA